>JAHREE010000073.1:15284072-15381956 GCA_033628505.1 Tringa tobata | reverse complement strand
GGGTAGAGGAAGGGCACCGCTGGCTCGGCGGTATGGGCCGCTGAGGGAACTACCGCTCCCGGCGTGCCGTGCGGCGCGCGGTCGCGGGGCATGCCGGGAGTTGTAGTCTGTGAGGGGAGGTGGCCTCTCCGCGAGGCTCAGGGGGCTGTGGGGAAGCGCGGCCCTCACGGCCTGCGGGTGGTTTTGGCGGCCTTTCTCTCGAAGCTGCAGGAGGAAGGGCGGAGCCTGCGGGCAATTGGAAAAGGAAGAGGGGCAAATAGCGTCAAATGCCCCATAGCCACACTTGAGGATGGCTGTGGCTTGCGTCTGGGCTGCTGCTGCCGGGCGAGGCTTGAGGCGTCGGAGCCGGCTCCTGGCTGCTATCAGGTACCCGCGTCCAGACGGCTGTGGGCCGACCTAAAGGCAGCTCTCCCAGCCTGCCGGGCTGCAGCCAGGCACCGAGGTGGATGGGCCTGGCTCTTGGACAGGCCTGGAAAACAGCCAAAAACTCCTCAAGTAGGAAAAATGTCGTTGGGTGAAGGCTTAGGGATATTGACAGGGAATCAATGTTTAGAGAGATTGAGCTCTTGCAAAAGCTGAATGAGAAATAAGAGCCATTATTTATCTGTACGCAGGAACACAGGGTGTTTGCCATCCTTCTCACTCGCACTTTTTGTCAGAAACGGTGTTTTCACGGTAGGCCTTTTCATGAATACCATGCTTTTCAAGCGGATGGTGCATCTTGGGATATTTGAATACACTGGTGACAACCAAACAAGAAAAAACAGGTAGACAGCCAAATCCATCTGAACCTTGATGATTCACACGTCCTAAATCTACTTCTGAAGAATCTGGCTGTAAGATACACAAGTTTGTATTCATGTGATGTTGGAATACAGGTGATGGAAACAGAGAGTAATACATTTATTTTTCCTCTCTTGCAATCTGGTGTAGGTGTGCTAAGAACATGTATAGGCACATAATAACCCATTTGAAAAATACATCCTGATAATAAATACATTGAAATTATTTAAATGCTTTACCTTCAAAATCAGCTTACTATTAATAGCAAGATTTGTGACTCATGTGATTTATTTGGTGAATACCTGTGAGAAGTGCTGTGGAAAAGTACTTCAGAGCAGTTTTACTTGATTGGAGTTGGCTTCAGTAAGATAGAGTTATGTGGCATATGTGTGAAAATGCTGCTTAGAGGACTGCAACTATTCTGGCTGCAGTTTTCCTGCTACAGTCTTATTTTATGATGTGCATAAAACAACCTCTTAAATTACATTTTGTATTTACAGTGCAATATTTAAAGTTACTGTCTGGCAGTCTGCTGGGCTTTGTTAGCAAAACCACTCTGTTTATGCATTCCTACCTTTGGGATCTGGAAGATAAACTGGAAGACAGAGGGGTTCTTCCTGTCCTAGTATATTTTTTTCTTCTTCTGTTAATGTGGACACTTAGTCTATTACCTCCACTCTTTCTCTGTTTCTGTTCATGAATCTACCAGAGATTAAGCCACAGGGTATACTTCTCAGAAACAATAATTCAGCTTCAGAATTACCTGGTGATTATGTACCAGAAGAACTTCTGGGTCTCGGCTTGCAAAGAATCAAGACATGGGGAGCTGCTGCAAAATACTGAATGCCACAAAATGTTCCATCTTTTGTCCTTTTAATGGAGTTAAAAAATAACATTATAGAGTACAAATTCAAAATAAGCTTCCTCTATGCAAATCTAGAAGACAGAAATAACTCTGTTTTCTAATTCTTTTATACATCTCTTGTTAATCCTTATCATCAGCATATTGAGAGGCAGTGAGTGAAGACAGGGCACAGCCTTAAGTATTCTGTGGTTCACAGAGGGAGCATCACAGCATCACTGAGGCTGGAGGGGACCAGGAGGGCCGCAGTTCAATTTTCAACTCAAAGCAAGGTCAAAGCTGAATTCAGGCCAGGTCACTCAGGCCTTTGACCTGTGGGGTCATTAAAATCTCTAAGGACAGAGGTTTCACAGCCTCCCCTGGGGCAGCCCGGCTCAGTGCTTACCTGTCCAATCTGCTTGTTTTGTGTTATAGTAATGGCAAAGTTAGTACATAAACATTGAGTGGGTGGATTAATGGTGATTATGTATGAACATGTTTTTTTAACGTAGTCTTTGTTGTTGTTTGAAGACATTGAGAATCTTAATAATGCATTAATCTGTTTTGTTGCATTTAGTATCATTTCTGATATAATGCTTTTATTTCATCCAGACTGATGTCATTTTTTTATACTAAACAACACCTGTGCTGTTGATCAGCAATATCTGGCAACCTTGTCCAACATCTGATTCATTTCATTTTAACACTTTGCAGCACAGTTGAGGAATGAAATTTTCAATCTCTTGCAGTCAATAGAAATCCTCCCACTGCTTTTGGTGAGATCGTGGTGTCGTTCCAAAAGTGTCTTCAGTACATTCATCACTGCTTGCAAAAGGATAACATTTGCTTAATCTGAGGTCAACATTTGTCCTGTGTGTTGGTAGATCTTAATGTTTTTCATACTGTGAATTCAGTATCTTTGTTGTAATACCTCAGTTTGGAGATGGATTGACATTTTTCAAAACTGTTTGCGATTAAATATTAAATAAGCTCTCTCTATACCTGAAAAGTAGCAGAGTAGATTCAGTTTCATAACAGTGTTTTCTGCTGTTTAGTATGCAGGTAGTTCATTCTGTCCCACCAATTCTGAACTTGAAAATGTCTTGCAATAAAACAATATCATGACCTTCTTTGCAATTTCTTGGTGTTATTAAGACTGTCAGAAAAAGCAACCAAGTGCCACGTTACTTGTTGTTTTAATGGGAAAATTCTAGAACTCAGTGAAGTAGCTCATGCATCCTGCTCTGCTAAGTCAGTGAGTATTGCAAAATGCAAAGGTATAAAGGTAAGAGTATGTTTTAATTTCTCTTTAAGGAAATACCTGGCCTTTTGGTGCTGCTGTTTATCTTCTGAAATATAAAACTGTTCATACAGCAGGCTCTAGTCATCATTTACTTGACTGCTAATGAGTTCCATATATAATCTTAGGCCCACTTGTTATATTGTAAATCAAAGGTAAAATTGGAGTCCACATTATTATTGAAGATTTATGGCATTATTCAAATATTGCCACAGACTGGAAAAGTAAATCTTGGCTGAATATCTTCAAGTTTGTTCAACTTCAGTGTATTTCTTTGCCTAGTGACATTACTATAAAAACGCATGCTGTATATTTAAGTAGAGAGAAACCAATAATACATAATAGCATTCTCATAAATAGCTATAGCGTAAAATTTTACATACTTTTTCTTATTTTGGACCCAGTTCTGTTCCGCTGAACACAAAAATGCCCTAGACCATTAAATTACGTAGGAACAAGACAAAACTTGTATCTTGTCTTTGTGGTTTTAAAATAGCATTTAAAGAACAGAATGATTCCTGAGACAATTTCAAATGTGCTAAAAGCCATTAGGCCTTTGATAAAGGCTGAAGTTATTAAGGAAATGGATTTTTGAATACTGTTTTCAATAATTGGTTCTTAAAATTCATATACCTTGCTGAGGGATGTAAGGAAACAATTCAATATACAAAATATGGAATGTGTGCGTTGGTTCTTGTTTGCTGGCGTTGCATGTCTAAAAATGCACAAACACTTTGCTAAAAGATAGTTAAAAATCAAGTGTGCATAAGTAAGTAATCAAATGTAAGTCTGTAGTTGAAACTTACCTCCAGAAGAGAAAAGCTGTCTTCAATAACACTCTTAACTAATTCTGCAGAAACAGCATGATGATGCCCTGTGGTCATTGCATCTCTTTTCAAATCTGAAATTCTTGCAAACAACATCATGATCTTTCTCAATCTCAGTTTAGAGAACTCATCTGGCAACTGGGACTCAAATTTCACCTTTCATTTGCTCTGTTAATACACATAGCAGCTCTGCAATGCTAATTCTGCCCTCAGCATCTCCCGAGCAGAGGGAAAATTATATTTTCACATTATGCCTCGGTTCAGTTCTAATGGGTCACAAGGTGAATAGGAGCAAATAATGTCATATCGATGTGTGAAAGACAAGCCTTTCACTGAGTCTGTGCGTGACACATGAAGTGCTTTCCCTCTATTAAGTGTTGCTAAGACGCCAGTTCTGGGCACTCTCCTTCAGGAAAGAAGTGGGATAATTGAAGGGAGTCCAGAAGACAGGACCTGTAATGACTAAGGCCCAGAAAACATTGGAACATGAAAACAGAGTAAAAAAAGTGGGGTTGTTTAGCCTGGGGAGGACAAGATTCACTCACACGTTCTCTAATAGTCTTCAAATACATGAAAAGCTGTTGCAAAGAGAAAGAAAATAGTCTGCTCTTGCTTAATTTGAATAGAACAGGAAGTAATGGGCATAGACGGGAGCAAGAACTGATTCAGAGCAGATATGGAGAACTTTTTAAGAGTAAGGATAATTAACACAAAAGATTGCATGGAAGTGTAATCCATGGAGTCGCAGTCACTGACCTTTAAGAACAGGTTAGACATCTGTTGGGAGATATAAATTTAGCTGATCCTGCCTTGAGATGTGACCTCTGAAGTCCTTTCCAGCCCTATGAATCTGTCATTGTGTGAATTCCAGCATGCTCAAAGGTTAAACTGATCATCCGCACTGGAAATGTCCATTCCCTAAGGTCTGAGCTACAGTCCATTAAAATCAGGGGGAATTTTTCCAGTGACTTTAATAAGCATTGGATCAGGCCCTAATTGAGTGTGTAATTTGGAGCTGCGTATGGAATTTGATCCACAATTTTGTTAATGGTATTTGCGAATGAGAAGAATTCAACTCCTTTTCCCAGGGTACATTAGTTTGCAATGGTTACAAGAGAAAGTAAACACATGCTGAAGAAGCAGTGCTAGATTTTTCGTAGAAAATTGAGTAGAATTGACTGAAGACAGACACAGGGAGAAGATCTCTGGGGAAAAATTAGCAACTTTTCTCAAGGAAGAATATTTTAGACAGCTATTTTTTATATCAATAAAGCAGGGCCAGACAGAGACAGCAAAAACTATGTTAACAAAACTTTAAAAATAAATAGGTATCATGAATGTGAGAATGAAATGTTTGTCTCTGCTGAAAGATTAAATTAGCTGAGAGTCTGAAAATGGGCAGAGCAAAAGAAGGGGAGACATGGAGAAATTCTGTTGCTCCACTGGATTCGATCAAGTTGCTTAGTGACTGGCAAGGAAAGATCCATTCCCCTGTAGTCTGTTAACAAATAACATAAAGATTTTCCTCCTCTCTGAATGATCAATTAAGTCACAAGCACTTGTGCCAGCTCAAGCTCTGCCTCTGCAACTGCACGTGTTTATGCAATCCGGAGGAATACTAATATGCATAAAGTTAAGAGTTCGCAGGTTTGCAAAATCACAGCTCCTGTGGGCATCTGCAGCTGCTCTGCTTTCGTGGGTTGTGTGCGTCTCCTGCAAATTTTTTCTCTGTTACCCTTCTGTTGTGGCAGGAAACAGGCAAGTGCTCAAAATTCTCCTCTAGCAGATGCAGGAAGCTAAGGTTACTAATGCGTGGCTAATACACACATGAAAAGATCTTTGCTTTTGATCAATTCATTATCTCTAGGAGTAAGGACTCAAGGTTTCTAGAATCATCTCCCTGCCCCAGTCTGTTTGTGGCAAACGTGTTCTATGCCTGCACATAAGCTTGAACACTCTACCTGAGAGATCGTTTATGAAATATTTATTTACTTTGCATTCAGGGAAGAAGAGGGAAAAAAAAAAGTCTGCATAATATTATCAATGGAATGTTTGACTGCCAAATGCTGAATTATTTAGAGCTTAATTGTACAAATGTTACCCATGAGGACCTGTTAGATTGCAATATGCAATTGATACACTGTGCAAAACCAGGGACATGTCTCTCAGACTTTATTCTGGTAATTCAGTGGGTCACCTTAAAACAGGTATGAGCACTTTGCGGAGGCAAAGCTGGAATACCCGACAGCATTTTTGAAGTTGCAAGGGGGGAAAAAGGCCTGCAGAAAGCCCCATGTACCAAAAGATTCCCTGGCCTGGAATACCCTATGTGGGACCTTTCTACTCCCAGCCCATGCCTGCCTATTGACCAGCGATCTGTCACGCTGGAGACTATTCCCTGATGCCTCCCTGCCCTGTGAGCAGCCCAGCCCCTTCTGCCCTTCAGGAGGTCCCACCTTACGCTATGGGTGCTGCAACCCTGTGCATGGCTCTTCACCTACAACTGTGCATATTCACCATTTTCCTCACCCACGACCAAGTACTCACAAGGAAAGTTAGGAGAGTGCACCCACTCACCCACTACTTGGCTTCTGTGCCTACCATACCTGTTGCAGATAGCTACATAAATAGATGTTTCACTGTTAAATTCATAGTTAAATGCTTGTAAATATTTTGTGAGCATGCCTTTTAATATGGACTTTTAACTGTGCAATCACTATTTTAATTCCACAGGTTTCCTGGCTTCAGTTCTGCTTTTCAGAGGGAAACACACTATAATACATTGAGACCCTTCAGCTCCCACTCCATCACCCCAGAACTACTTCTCTCCTATTTTGCTGTGTTGTTTTTTTTTTCCTTCCCTCTCTCATAATCCACATTGTTCCTGTTCCTTTCTTCCTGCTGGCTAGCCAAAAGGCAGGACAGCAATCTTCTCCTTTCATCTTCAAATGAAGCAGGTATGTTTTCTCCTCCCTTTGTCCCTAGTATGAAAAAAAAAAAATAGAAATTAATAGCAACTTAATAGAAAACCAGAGTCAGCCACTGCAAACCCGGAACGTGATTTTTTTCCTCTGCCTGGCCATTCCTTACATTTTTTCCTTCCCCAAGTAAGGCAAATAATAGAAATGAGGAAAATGGGAATCTATAATGAATTAGAGAGTAGCTTCTATTCATCCACCACCCTCCCTCTCTGGGCCAGTACCAGAGGCTTCAGAGTCCCACCATAGACAGACAGCAGGTAGTATCTTTCCCACATTGAGACTCACCCTACTTTTAAATACTGGCTTAAGGCTGAAGATCCGAAGCACCACGTTAAATACCCTTATGTCATTTTGTTCTCTTTCTTCTTTCCTTTCCAGCAATTTTGGTGTCATTAGTAAAGTTATCAGCAAAGAGTTTATGTTTTCTTCCAGATCACTGATAAAGACATTGAACTGCGTTAGCTCCTTTGAAGCCATTAAATAACCCATTAGAAAGAGTAGAAACATGCTGGTGTAGCTGCTAATTGGTTCGCAGAGCATTTGATACAGGTAAATTGATTTTGTATAGTACTGGGGTTTTTTACCACATTGTCATGCAGGGCTACATCAAATGACTTAAAGTAATCCATGGGTATGAAGTCAATACATCTACCTTAAGCAACTGCATTTTAATCTTGTCTTGTTGCTTGAATGCACCTATTTTCCATTAAAAACATATTGATTAGCATTACATAAGCTACCACCTATGAATTAATTTCTATTTGTTTCCCATATCTGTCTTCATTAGTATTTTGCCCAGGGTCTGTGTAATGTTGGTAATTATCTGAACCCATCACATTTTTTCTTTACAGTGCCACGTTCACTTTTTACCAGTTGTCTGAAATTTCCCCTGTGCACCAGTATTTGTTCAGAATGGATATGAATAGCTCCAAGAGTATCTCCACCAATTTTTGTCATACTCTTGGGAGCATTCAGCCCTGAAGATTTAAATGTGTTTTGCTTTCACTGATGAACATTCTCTCACACATACAGAGAAAGGAAAAGAATTTCATATCACTTCATTATTATAACAGAAAAAATTCAGCTTTTCAAAGTAGCTTAGTAAAAACTGTGCTTTCTTATCCAGAAACTAGTCTCCAGGTGAATTCAGTTTCACATCAAAGGCAAAGAAGAAATCATTGCATTTTGCTCATTAGCTATTCAGAGACAACACAATTGTGAGAGAAACAGCTGAGCTGGATTTTGGCATATGAATCAGTAACAAAACTTTTAACCAAGTTAAAATATTGGATGTTCAATCCTCGGGAGGGCTAAGCCAAAGAGATCCCTCTTCAGGCAATTTTCACATTCTAAGTTGAGTTTCCAGGTCTGGCATGTAATCTTCAGCAAATCTTAGGAAGCTTGATCTGGATAGCTTGGATGGACAGCAAAGCAAGGAACTGCATGATTACATTTTTACCAAGTCACTTCTTAAACCTGAGAATTAGGCTCTTCCTTAAAAAAACGTCATGCATTTGGGAGAGTTTGTGTATTCCAGTGACATCACACGTGGTATTCCTTCACAACTTTTTCCTTTATATTTAATGAAAAGGGAAATGAGCTTTTAAATTTTATGTCTGTCTCTTAGAGAGCCTACTGGATAGAGGTTTCTAAACGACTCCTTTGGGCCACAAACTCAATTTTAACAAATTTCAGTAACAACTGAACAACTCACTATAAAAGACTGGAAAGAATGGGAGGACGTTCTGGCCACACTATGACTGGCCTGACTTCAGATTGTTTCAGCTTGGATGACATGGCACGTTAGGATGGTGTACAAGGATCCATCCTCACATGGCCTCTATCCAGAGAGGATGGATACAAGAATTAGAGGAATTTACCCTGGTAGGAGAAGGCTGATAATTTATACTCTGTCATCATCAGCCAAAATCTCACTCACCATAGCCCAGCTCTGAGTACAAAAGATGTAGGTAAATGACAACTGTGACATTATAGTAATCGTTCTGTAATCTGACTGTAAAAATTTGATAGAGAATTTTTCCATCACCTCATCACAGGCTTTTTGTGACATGGTTGTGTATAAAATCAGATGGGCCACCTAGCTTCAAACATGGCTTGCTTACATTTCCAGCATGACCTGAAGACACCAAAAGAAAATCACAAGTTCCCAAACTGTAATTTCCTGCCTGTGGCTACCTGGCTTAAAATATACTTTGAAATTATCTAACACCCAGGATTTAGTTATGCTTCCTGCTGTGTGGAAGGAAAATTTCCAATGCTGGTTGAAAAGGGCAGGGAGCATGTCTTTCCTCAATGGTCTCGAGGAACGGGGATCTCTCATAGGAATTCCGGCACCATTTCACACACACAAAAAAACCCCAACCTAACTTTCTTCAAAAGCAGACTTGTCAGGAGGCAGCCTCAATAACTTCAGGCTCTTCTGGACTACCAGAGACATGGGCTGAGTCATCTTGCCAAATAGCTAAGTGACCACTTTCCCAGTGCTTTGAAAAGCGTAGCTCCCAGGCACCCTCACCTGCTGTCACTGATGGGATGCGAAACAGGCTTCTCAGACGGAGGCTCTCCTTCTAATCT
Organism: Tringa tobata; assembly: GCA_033628505.1. Taxonomy (NCBI): domain Eukaryota; kingdom Metazoa; phylum Chordata; class Aves; order Charadriiformes; family Scolopacidae; genus Tringa; species Tringa tobata. Next base: position 15,372,629 of record JAHREE010000073.1, on the reverse strand, counting down.
GGTAGTTGCTTCAGGCCCTGTAATTTTTTAAACCGTGTCTATCACACAAGGAAGGGTGCAATTTTCTGCCGTGGCGTGTATCTTTCACTGGCGTGTGATTCGCAGTGAGATGAGGCGAGGTGTCTGAAAGACATGCCCGCTGACAGTGATGGCTTGATGACTCAAATCTTGTGGATTTTCGAAGGCATCAATCTCCTCCTGGGAAAAATAAAATAAAAATCCCTCCATTTTATCTTTCAGTGATGGATGTTGTGTTATTGTAAAGCCTTTATACTCCCAGCAGCAAGTACTTAAGTACCTACTACATGCTGTGGTTAAATCAGTCCATGCAAATCTACTTGGATACATTTATCACCACCTCATCCTTTCTTTGTTAGCCTTCTCTGGAACAGTTTGCCCTTTTTGTGGAAAACTACCCACCATTCCAAGACATTGTTCAGCCAGAATCAAGCTTCATGAAAAGCTAAAGCATGCAGGCTGCGTAAGCGCATTGGAATGTATTTGCCAAAGCCCTTTGTCCAGGGCTCCAAATCAGTAACCGCTGTGTCACGGCCTGCGTGAAGGGGTATCATCTTCTATTCCGTGGACTTTGTACTTTGTAAATTGAGGCATACCCACAAGTAAAGATATGGTATCATTTTTTTACAGGTGGAGTCCAGGCACCTGATGCGCTCTCAATCTTGTATTTGTTTATGCTCATTTATTAGCTAGGGTTCTCAAGTAACAATGGTGTTAACGTGGCTGTGCCATGAAATGCCTGTCTATGCACTTTGACCATTTATGATGTGATATACTTTTTACCCCAAATCCAAATTTTCTATTTCAGACATTGCTTTTGTTCCTTCTCTGTCACTTCGGTGGGGTTGTGACACACCACGAAGAGTACCTTCCAGAGTAGGACATCATCATGTTCTTTGTCTCTTCAGTTCTAAACATTATTTTCCCCCCTCAGAATTTCATAATCAACCTGACATTCTGGCCTTGTTCTCATTTCAAGAAACCTATTTCCTGTCCAGAAGTTTCACCTCCTAAAAACAGTAAAAAATAATAAAAAAAAAAGACTGCGGTGAAAAACTTACAAAAAAAAAAAGCATTTCCATTTCTGGTGTCTGTCACGAGGAAACAAGTTTATCTGTTGAGAGTCTTTTCCTAGATCATTAGGAGGTCATATTTCCAGCATATCTAAAAAGCCTCCTTTGTATTCAAAACTGCCAAGAAACTGAGTCACCTCCATTAGAAACGTCAGCCACGAATAAGACTTCTGTCCCCTCCTTACTGAGACTATGGGGAAAACCATTCCGCTGTTAAAGGCTGTGCCGTAGGAGGAGAGCTGGTTAGGTGCCAACAGGCGGTTCAGGTTGCCACCTTGAAAGCAAATTTTCCCTGAGAACCAAGAATGACCTACAGAGTGTGGTGAAACGCAGAGGACAAATGGTATCTCTAAAAGGAATGGTGCCAGGAAAGCTATTTCATTCTCATTTGGGTTCCTTAAAGATTTAAGTCTTTATTTTGAACGTTCTTCTTTCTGAGGGCTCTTATTAGATTCCTACTACACATTTTATGCCTTCTTTGGTAAATATCTACAGTGCAAAATTGTCCCATGTGATGAGTGATGAACAGAGACGGGAACTTGGAATCTTCATAGTGGTTCTAGGTTTGCTGATGACTTGGTCTTTTGCAGAGCTAGAATATTGGAAAGAGATTTTGAAATCCAGTGTGTCATCCAGGTTGCATCCATTGCTCTTTCTTGCTAAACCTCTGTGAAAACTCCCGACATATATTTGCCAGCAAAAGCAGCCAGATTCTTTGAAGATGACAGGAAGCAGGGATTTATTTTATAAGGTGCTTAGCCTACATTTCAACCCTATTAAACAAGCAAAGAGAAACTTACTATCCTCTTACTCCTTTTTTTTTTTAATTTATTTTAAGTTACTATCACCAGTGCTATCACTTGTCCCCCAAGTCGTGTTATATTGACAAAGAGGAAGGAATGTGATGTTCATTTTCCTCAAGGGCATCTCTTAGCCATGTAAGCTGACTTCCTTATTGATTGGTACTTGTCAATAAGTAATCAGAAGCCTAGGGATTGTCTCTCTCTCAGTCCGTCACCGATCATTTCCCCAGAGTAATCTGCCTGCTATAGGGCAACAGGGATGTACTCATTAGGTATTTATTTTCTTATTTAAACACATATTTTACTGTGGCGGAGGGAGCAGGAATGACAGTGACTAGGTAAAATAAATGTGAATTAAATGGACTTCAGGAGAAATGCATTTTTGTTTTCTAAATATCTCAAAGCGTGGTAATCAGAAGGGTTAAGTGTTTCATCATAAATAAGGTGTGCCTCAAAGAACTTTTGACAGATGATGGGAAAGATAAAGCTTGGGTTCTCAGGGAGGTTTTGAGAAAACAAGGTCAGTGCTTTCCAAAGAAAGCTTTTAAAAAAAAATACTTCAAGGAGTCTCAAGGATAAAAAATGATTTCTGGCTGCAGTAATTTAACAACCAGAAAATAGAAATCCTTCGCAAGCTGACAAACGTTTAATACCTAACCAGAAGCCTCAAAATTCTCTTTCACTCTAGTGCTAGACTTTTCTGCACTGAATAATGACATCTTATTAAAAACTTGTTAACTGGTGTGACACTAAATGCAAGTTTGTACAGGTCCCTTACACTTCAAGTTCTGCCAGTGTACCATCTTCATTTTTCACAACTGTGTTACACAACAATTTCAGTAACACTTCTGCACTGTATCTATTGAAAACACAGTGATTGTGAATGCTAATATCATGAGCCTGTCCTCATTTTCCTACAAAATACACAGCAGTGATGAGTGATAATGCAAACTAATCTGCATCAAGACCCACTTGGTGGTATCAGAAATGCAGACATTTTGCAAAAAGGACTCTTAATAAAAAGAGAAGAAACCCATCTGAAATGGATTTTTTCAGACATGAAAAAGGCTGCATTATGTTGCATTATGCTACTATTTATTTCTTCTCATTTGAACCTGCTAAATACAGTCAACCATTGATTTTACAGTCTTACTCTTGGACAGTGAGAGCGCATTTATATCAAGCACTGAATTTACCTCTGTTACAGCTGTTAAAAAATAGATGTAATCAGAAGCAGATCTTCTTAATGGTCAAGAACCCTAGTACACATGAATGCATCCTATCATTTACGCTGAGTCCTCAGGGAGTAACCTCCACCAATTAACAGAGGCATTTGTAGAAATACTTGTAGCCAGTCTGTCCTCCCAGCAGTGTTTTAATGCTTTTAAGAAAATTACTCTCTAGCCTTGTGTAAAACAACATTGAGGAGGGGGGGGGAATTAAAAAAAAAAACCAGCAGCTTACTGTTTTCCTTTCAGGCAGGCAAGGGAGGCATTTCACAAAGCTGGCAGTAGCCTAAACACTTTTACAGATTGGGTGAGGGGGTGGAGGTATGAAGTAGATACACAGACTATTTCATCAGCCTTGCTGTCCTGATTTCAGAACAGCGCTCAGGAGATCACAGCAGGGTGTCCTACAATGCTCTTTGCAGCAAGACTGAAGCCGCCGTCGTGAAGATTTTGAAGGCCAAAATGTCAAATACTTTTCCTTAAGTACCCTGAGACACAACCTTCAGTCTTCAAAAGGAAAGCAGAGGAAGTTTATTTTCCAGCCAATTGCTAAATTCAACTCTAAACCAACCTAAAGCACCAGAAGAACACGCTTCCAAGCCATGTAAACACCCCACTGACAATGCAGGGACCAATCCATCAAGGGGAAAAAAAGCATTCACATCTAATTTTCCAACAGACTGGTAATAGTTGAGAGGCTTGCTTAGGCTTTCTTTAAGTACATCTCCTTTTACAGTTTATGGCTAGGATCGTTTTTATTTACGCATAGCTGGAGATAAGATACATAATTTTTTCAATGTGATTATAAATGCTTTAGAACAGGGAACAGATCCTGCCAGGTATCCTCAAGCAGTAACCAAACTCAGACCCTGTGTGAATCCCCTCTGAAACACTGGTTTCTCCTTACATAGAGAAATGGTGTTCTGTGCTGTTATTTGAGTTACTGTGCTTCTTGTGTACCGGTGTGTGTTGAACTTACCATGGTCGTTAGAAAAGCCTTACTCCAAACCCCTGGTTTTCCTTAAAAAAAACCCAACCATTCATAGTCCTCATCGTTGCGGTAACAACTTTGAAAATAGGAACCAGACAGTGCAAAAAACTTCTGGTGATTTTAAAAACCTCTTGAAACAATAGCACTAGGAGGTATGAAATACTGCATACTTCTAAAGGGAGTGTTAATTCTTAACTCCTAAAGACAAGTTGAAGGGACATAAAGTAGGGAAAAAAAATTAAATGCACCACCAAAATAAAAACATACAAAAGAGAAAGTGTCTTATGAGCCATAGTCGTGGTTGCTACTCAAAGCAAGTGGTAACCATAAGCTCACTTTTTACTGACAGCTACTAAATTCCAGTCCAAGCTGACACTGGTCGCTCAGGTACCTCTCTTCTAATGGATAAATCAAGTAACTTAGCAAAGGGATTTCCAGATAATCTTTTTTCTGGGTTTTGAAAGTTCACCTGCACTCCAGGATCCCCCAGGAAGACATTCAGTTTCTGCTAAAAGGCCAGCCACACACATTTCAAGCAGCTTTTAAATCCCAGGTAAGCAATCCACAGACTGCAGACAGCCCTTTTTCAAGAGTAAATGATGTGAAAAATGGGACCTATTTTGCTTTACTGAAACCACAGACATCTCCAAATCAGAGGTATTTAAAACATTTATTAGCATTAATCATTGTAGGTTAAATAAAACACAAAACCTACATTTTAGGGCAAAAAATATTATTAGGTATGATACAATTAATATGTAAAACAGAAGGTAAAGTATTAACAGATTGCAGCATCCCATACATGAAGCGAGTGGGTCCAGCCCAGTCAAAGCCCTTATATAAACAAAACAGAGGAAGAGTACTTAGCAGGTGATTTTAAACTTACAATTTATCACTGACTCTGGTTTAAATAATTAAGGGTAGGATAGTAAAACATATCATCGTTGTACTGAAAAGGTCTGATTATAGTCAAGAGTGCTCACATGTATAATCTATCTAGTCACGCTTATTACCATGTGCCATGGTAATAAAATAATAATAATGTGCCATTAGTGAAGAGAATGGATGACAGGTAACTTTTTTAGGTATTGATACAGACCCATGTTACATTGTAGCACTTCAGATAGACCTGCTGTACCATGAACAAAAATTATACTTTTTTTTTTTTTTGGGTGTAACTTGAATACTTCTGAGTCCCAATTCTTGGATAATAATGACCTTTTTTAGACTTCTCAGTTTGCAAGACAAACTTTTCCTGTAATATGCCATCCTCACGCATAAAAATGGCAAGTCAACAATTGTACCTATGTGTTATCTCCGTTTTCTTGCTACCTTTGATCCGTAACTTTTAAGCTCATAAAGGTGAAATGACCATTAACAAAAAAAAATGTACTTACAGAATACAATGTGCAGTATATGAGAACCAGACATAGTGAAAAAACACTACACGTCAGCAAAACAATATAAAACTGTACTTATATACACACACATATGCAGAGCATATATGAAAACTAGTTCCTTCATAATCTCATTTTTAAACTAGTTCATGACAAGCCAGAAAAGCAAGTCACCCACAACTGGGCAGTCAGAGTCTTGAGTCACGGTGCAAACAAGCTCCACCAAACGTCCCTGGCACTGCAGCCTGGGCTCCAGTCCTGCTGCCAGCTCTTAAGAAAACCCATCTCGGACAAATCCAGCACCAGCTGGCCAACCTACAACTGCAGCCTTCTTCTTATTATTATTAGAGCAGATCAGCCACAGAGCCAGGTGCTCCTCTACAGCAATTTAGCTTTTCACCAGCCATTAACTACGAAGAGGAATTCCGGTTGCCACTGAAACTTTCGACTCTGAGTTCGGGGATTTTTTTTTTATGTCATTTTTCTGGCTGTTTATTTAGGGTGGTGGTACCTTCCAAGCAACACAGGCAACAAAAGGAAGCAGAAATCATGAATTTTGCAGTTGAAAAATCACAATTTTTAAAACAAACTGTTTCCCCATTTGAAGAGGCAGGTTAAAGCTGCACTTCAGCTTTGATGAACAGCAGAGAGGCAACATCATCATCAAAGGCAAGTCCTGTCTTCAAAAAAAACCAAAAGCGAGCTGCTCTGCACAGCACAGTGGCCTGTTATTTTTTCACCTGTGACTTTAGAGTTCCCCACTGAAGCTCACTGCAACCCAAATCTCAAAAACTTATACATACAGCATCCCAATTCATTTAAATTTTTTTCTTGACTAAAAGCAGAACAAGGTGATTTAGATTTGACCCAGCAAATGCAAAAATACCTTTAAGCCTACTTAGCCAGCATTTGAATTTTAAAATCTGCCAGAGACCCATAGTTTAAAATTGCAAGTTGTTACAATTTCAACATGTAACTCATAAACCTGTTCTGATTCACATACAGCTCAATGGCAGCTGTGAGAGCTGGCTGTTCAAGACAGTAACTATTCGATACAGATAATGATCAATTGCCAGTTCTAACGTAAACTAAAATATCCAAGGTACCCACAAAATTGTCTCACGAAACTTTCAGACATCTCAAGTGGGGTTGGAGGAGTTTTCAGATGTCACATTAAAAGAAGAAGAAATATGCCGCAAATATTTATGAAAGCTTAAAAATCAGTAATGCATTACTACTGTGGGTTGAACTAAAATGTATGACACCTTTAAAAACACGGGTTCAACCTCACCTTGTTTTCTTGGTAACAGGTCTAGCCTTTTACTGGGTTTTATTTAAAAAGAACCAGATCTCTTGCAGCATTCGGTCATAGATCCCATAAATTAATGAATCTGTGATGTTGACAAGTTTGATATTTCTTTCATGCTGAAGGCCAGGTTAACTTCCCTCTCCCCAGCCAGCTGAAAGATCCGGGCATCCATGGCAGATTTCCTTGTACTAGGATGGGATAAAATATTCCCTAAGGGAGCCCGTGTCTCCATCCTCAGCTAGCAACAATGATGATTGCTGAATTTTTACTTAAATAGCCCCAGATTATCTGTAAAATAACTGCTGCAATGAAGCAGCAAGATGGATCATATATCACCACAGATGACAACCAAAAGTTTATCCGAAATATCCTCTTTCATGCTAGCTGTCTAAGTCTGTGCATTATCCAAGGGCATTTTTTCAAATATGAGTGCTTCCAAAGGAGTCCAAAATATCTGAGAAATTGATTATATGTGAAAAAACAACACAGATTAGATTCTTAGATAAAATCCAGTAGGACATTTCCCACCTATAACTACTTCAAGCCCTCTGAAGACAAAGAAACGTTCCCGTTGATTTCATCTGGCTCTGTTTCGAGCCCTAATAATTAGTGCCACTTTATCAAAGCAATCTCACAACCAAGCAATAAGGTCTGTTTTTTATGTATAAACACAGAAACCCAGCTCTAGCCTGCCTGTTCATGATTTATCGTGGAAAGTTGTTTTTCCTTTTTGTTTGCTTTTCAGAGTCCCTTAACAAGTGTGCAGAGAGGTTAACTTTCCTCATAAGAGAATAAATTAACGTTGTTGAATGCAGGCTGGGCTTTGGTTTTGAAGCCTACATTCTTACCCTAGTTTCAATTGCCAATTAAATTGATGAAGAAGATAAACTCGTATTTTATCATCTCAGTCACACACATTCATGAAAGGTGGAAGTGTAGAATATGTAAGAGTTTTACATTATTTCTAGGCCATAAGTACCTGTTGGGTACTTCTTTTTTCTACACTGTATTTGCAAGTGCATCAAGCTTCAAAGATATCCCCCAGTGGGTCTTCTGTACCACATCCTGATGTGGGTGAGGGGACTACTCCACAAATTCACAGACTGCATTTGTAAAGAAACACTCTGGTTTGCTTTATTCAATTCCAGCCTTTAACCCCAAATTATATTGTGCTCTCTTAAGCTGCTTCTGCACAGAAGTATCGTTCTTCCAACTTGAAGACTTCTTGGAGCGCTGCAGTGAGACCATGAAGGAGTGGGACAGTGTGACATTCTCTTTTAGAAACAAAGGAATTGGTATCTTTGAGCATAGACAACTTTGGTCCGGGGCACAGATTTGGAGGAAAGCCGGTAAGTAGTGGATATTAAGCTGGCGTTTGTGTTCTTTTTACAATTCCAGTAATTAATGAAGCTTACGCCCTAGAAAGGGAATCAATTCAGGCCCAGCACAATGGCTGCATCTTCACTTTTTTCCAGAGCAGAGTGCAACTGCATTGGGTCCACCAGTCTACTTCATGACAACTCCTTCTTTCACATACGCAGCACCTCCTGGCACAGATTTTGACTTCTAGCCTGTAAAAATTGCACTCACTCATCCTTTGGATCCATTTGTTTTTTTCCTTAGTTAGCAAATTCAGTCCATTTCTTGCTGATGTTTACTGGAAGTATGAGATGAAGCCACAGATACAGAAAAATACTGAAGCAAAGTCCAGCTAGAAAGATGGCACAGAAACTGTAAGCCAAAGTTCAGGCTTTATGGGTTTTTTTCACCCTATTATTACAGAGAAAACTCTAAAAACATGCCAAGTCCACTTTGCAATGTAAGAAGAGGAATTTTTGCAGCAGATCTAAAATTTATACACAAAAGGATCTTTTTATTAAAAAAAAAAAAAACAACCAACAAAAAACCCCAAACCAGTCATTGGCTTAAACAGAGAATTGGAATACTTTGACATTGCAATTTTGACAGGATATTATAGAGGATTTTCCAACTAGGTTTTGCAAAATCCCTTTGAAGTAAAGCTTTCTGCTTCTGGTCCTTGCATTATTGCTCATGGGAAGTATTGAAATTACTGCTTTCAAGATAAGGAGCCGCGTCACTGAGATCATAAAGTCCTTTTCTCAGTGAAAAAAAAAAAACAAATGGTGCTGTTTTTCAAGTAAACCTAAAAAGATCAAGTTGGGTCAGCAGCACCGCCTACCCGTCTGTGAAGTCTGCTTTCCAAGTTTGATTGCTCCATTGTTACCGTTTTCATGAGGATCTAAGGGTGGAATTTGCTGACCTGAAACACACAAGGAGACAGTGAATTCAATTTTCCTGAGGTAGTAACAACACATGCAGATAACAGTTAGGATAATTTAGCTTGCATAAGAATTACATCTGTGAAACTTCACCAGAAAGCAGCCATCTCCTGCGTACCTCGATTCTTTTTCCTTGCATCCTGCTTATGGAAGATTTTAACATTTTCAGAAAGTATATGAAATACGGCTATTAAGAATGCATGAAGTACACTGAAATTATGTTATCCATGCATTTAAAAAAAAAGAGTTATCTCACTGAGCACCTTATAACTAAGAAAAAGAAAATTCTCAGTTTTCTCGGAATTCCACTTAAATGTGAGTAGTGCTAGTCTAGTAAGACCTTGCCTGTCCTAAATCTGCATGACATTCAGTCCTTGTACACTAGAGTTTTACAAAGCACTGTAAGTAAACAAAAATCTGTTCTTTTCATTGAATCCCTCCCTCCTTTGAGGGCTGCCCATGTCTTTCTAGTTGACAACTTTGATTACTTAACACACACCCCCCACCACCCCCCCCAACTCTCCTGACTTTTTAATCATCTTATGGGGTGATCAATTTAAGTGTTTGAAAGAATTACAGCCACAGGAGAGCTAGAGATCTCTCCCAGGGGCAGAAGGCACTGCTCCAACTCCCTCCCCCGTGTGCCCTTTTAGTGCTGCTGCATCTTTTGTCTAACTGGCTTCCTACTCATGGACAACAATACAATGTGCTTAATAATTAGAATTATAAATGGAAAAAACAAGATCCTCCCAGGCCCAATCTATCCTCTGTCTCTGGTGTGGGCCTGGTTTTTCCATTAAACCTATTGAGCGATCTCTCCATCAGTGTCTTACAGTCATGGTAACATAGTTGCGCATTACATTGTGGATTTTTGGATTTGTGGATTTTTAATCCAGGTGGATTTTACAGTTTAGGTTTTCCCATCGTCTGCTGCATTTATTCACAGCTCTCTCTTGCCAAATGTTCTATAAGTTATGTACCTACGTTGAAGCCTGAGTCCTACAAATTACTTGGAGTAGCTGTTGCAGGGCAAGGAGCTAAAAGCATTCAGGTAAAATCCAATCCTAATAAAATCAAACAGCAAAAACTTGTCCCTAAATTACCTTTGGTCAAGCCCATCAAAATTTTACCTCTCTTATTCAGTCAATTCTGAACAGGCATGTTAAAAGCATGACTTTTGAAGCAGATAATCTTGGGTGTTTGCACAACTGATTGAGAGGGGGAAAATTCTGCACATTACTAAGCTAAAGATACTGTATTTGGTCTAACCAAGTGAGAAAAGGGTACCTTGAGGACTGAAGCATGTATAAGCACTGACATTACAATGCTACACTCAATTTAGGTCACAAAAATATCAACTTCACAACCTGCTTACATAATGTTTGGACTTTACGTTTTTAAGTGCCCTTCTAAAATAAAATAATAGGTGGTTGTAGACACAGTTGTTACGTGTATTAGTTCTGTTGCCTCTGTTTGGAGATAAAGACAATCCACTATTTTTTGAAACTCTAGGGAATATGAAGAACATAGTATCTGCTTTCCAAGAAGGTAATGCTGTCCTTGTAGAGACCTGGAGAGAACTTCTACATTAGGTACCTACTATTTCCAACGTGTTTTCAACTCAGACCCAGCTAAAATAAAACGCTGTCAATCCAACTCAGAGCACAATGTAGCTAAAAATGTTGGAATGTACAAGACACGGTTTCCATAACATACCACTAAGCAAATACTCTGTAAGCATTAGGTTCTTCTAAGAAGCAAGTTTGGAAGAGGAGAGCTTTAATATGCCAACTAGCTTAACCTTCGCTTTAGAAGTCTGCATTAAACAACTGTGTTATCTCTATTTGTTTTTTCATTCAGCATTTCATAGTTCTTACGAGTTTCCTTTCCTACAGTACTCTCGATGCATGTGCAAAGAAGCAAGCAAGCTTATCTTTGGAGCAAAACCGCTGCAGGCTTCAAGGTCAGCGAGCATTTTGTTCCACTCAGACTAGGACACATATCTCATTTAGAATCACCTTGATTTATTTCATTTATCAAAACAGTAAAAACCACACAAACAATAATTACAAATAATAAAGGGGAAAAAAAATCTCTAGACATAATATTTGCTGGTTAGTTATTCTGGCCTTTGAACTTAAGTACTGTTTGTCATTAACCAGCCGTGTTTTCTGCTGTTTGGATACACCCCTTGAATTCAATACAAGGAAATAAAGCTTTGAACAGTCTAAAAGTTCTTCAAGTTTGAGATTATTTTTATTGGCAGATGAGTTTTCTCTCCATTATTATTTCTCTTATTACCAGATCTATTAAACCACCAAGTTAAATCATTTTAGTTTTAGTAACAAGACTTATCCCTGCCCAAGCAGCTTTTGCCATCCGATGTGCAGTTGACAGGAGTAAACTTTCTTGGAGCATAAAACTCAGTCTAACACCTGAGAACCAGCTCCATAGCAAACGATACAGTGATTTTTTCACCAAAGGTCGGGGGAAGTGGATAAAAATAATCAGTCAGAAACCTGACCGTCTTTCCCTGGGCCTCCTTGACAGCTAGTCTCACAGCAGATGCTGTAACAGAGAAAGGTTTAAACAGCAGCAGAACACTAAGGATGAGCAGAGAAATGCTGAGCCTGCATCTACGCTTCCTGCTTCTAAACCAGCTCAATCACTATTGCTGCCTAAAAGCACAGTGATCATCTCATCTCGTCATTCATCTCTTGATAAATATGGCATCAATATTGCTGACACCAACTCAATCTAACTGGCACCCAGTCAGGATCAACAGAGGTCACAAACTGAATTAATTTTAGAAAATATATAATCATTTTAATAGTACATCTCACTGGCATATATAGTCTGTATTCCAGAGCAATAAAAAATACCTCTATATTAGATAACATACAGCAGTGTTACTTTATGCTATTTCTTTCATGCAGTTGATGTCAGAAAGGAGCAGTAGTGCCCTGACATCCAGCCCAGCAACTCTCCTGCTGAAGAGATAAACAGATGAAGACAATTCCTCCTCAAACCCATGACTGCTCTGTTAAGACAAAAATCAGCTCAAAAGGTCCAGGAGAGATTGAAATCTTCTGTTGCTTAACTTAAAGATGACAAACTCGACCAGAAATAAGAGTCTCTTCTCCATTTTACAGAGCAGGACAACAACTATCTAGCTTGCCAAAGACCACCAACAGCACATTTTAGGATTCCAGATTAAAAGGTCAATCGCACAGGGAAAAACAGCTGCAGGTACATTTATCTAAGAACTCTGCAGCTGGACTGATGAAGGAACTTAGGCATATACTGTTACTGAGACAGTATGGTTTCCATTGCTGATATTTCTAAGGAGTGAGGTCCACTGACTGCAACTTAAAAATTAGATTTTGCACTTGTATTCATTAAATATCTGATTATATATTTTGGCTTCAGTTCACTAATGTTTAGACTGTGTTTCACAGATTTTGTGCAACAAAACTGTTTGTAAACGTGCACCTCTATACATTCATGCAGATGTCTTGATCTCTTCCGTGATCTCACTCCAGTAAACACACCATGGTGTCTTAAATAAGAACTGTCGCAAGAGGCTGCTCAAATGTAGGGTTACTGAAATTGTCATGGTTCTGAAGTGAACCATCCAGGTTAACAGGTGGGAAGCACTAAATCAATTGCATCCTCTCCTTCCTGGCATATTTGAGTTGGGCTGAGGCAGTCCAGGATGAAGGTCACAGTCTTCCCAGATGCCTGGTAGATTTCCAACTCCCGCTATTGAATCTGAGACTTGTTAATGTGAAGAGATTAATCAGCGCTCTGGGAGTTGCAGTTCTGAGAGTGCCAGAGGCAAAGAGATTGGGAAACGGGAGGGTGGGACAAGAGGTAAACAATATGGGAAGGGAGAAGAGTGAAAACTGGAGCAGGGAAGCAAAGAGACAACAGGGACCGGGTGACAGCCCTGCAAGCAGAACTTGAAGGCAGGCAGATATGGATTGCTCTGCCCCAGCTGGAAGCAGGATGCATCATCACAGTAATAAAATCTGCTCTCTTTGTTCCTTTTCGAAGGCAATGCTCCAGTTATAAGCTGTGGCATCCATTAACTCAGGGAAAAAAAAAAAATAAAAAAGCAGGCTTGGAGTTGGGCTTTTTGGTTTTGAGGTTTTTTTTAATCATGAAACTAGTTTCATCATTGACCTGTACAAGACTGCCTGAAAGGCTAGGAACAGCCTTAAAGCTGACTGTGAGGAAAAATACCCCGCAGCTGGTTACCATGCTGACACAGGGACAAACACAACAGCACACTGAACAGATACTCGTTTAGTGTGGAAACAGATGTGATGTGATCAGCCTGAGCCGGCGCATCCAGAAAGCAGCCCAGTCCTGCTACTGTCTAACACAACCACAACAATTCTGCTACGGGTTAGAGGCAAGATACCGTGGTGCTGCACAGTGGCTTTCTGCACACTTCCTCCCATCTGTTCTCTTCCTGAAAATCATGTGCAACTTGACTTTTTTTTTTTTTAGGAGGCTGCAGGAAGGGGAGATTTTCATTTGTGTAGGATGTGAAATCCGTGGCTCACCTAAGAAAAGGCAGGCTTATTCAAGTAGTGGTACAACAGCTATACAAGGGCCAGAACTGCCTCCTAAAATTGCTAATTTTATCACGGCAAGGTGAGCCCCTACAAAGCATTGCTCTCTATAAACCTCATTAATAAAGCACAGCCATCTGTGAAGGCGTGGCAGAAAGCAGGAGGCACATCTTAACCAACAGTTTTGGCATTTACATACAAGACTCTTTCTGTACCTGTAGGACGTAAAACAGTCACATTTCTTATCTCCCCAAATCTCTTCATCCTTTGAAACCAGTTTCACTAGTATTTTAGAAGCTCCCCATATCTCCTCGCACAGGTTATAAAGCTTGGCCCACCAGTTAGTCTCTAGTTTCTTTTACTCCCCCATACTTGCAATGAAGCAGAACTTCCTCAACTGACAGAGATGACTGCTGTTTACTTCATGTTGTGAGTTTTCATGCAAGGTAACACATATTTACAACAAAGGATATTGCATAACTAAACATAGTTAAGTTGCAATTACTTTAATACTCCTAATAGCCTATCTAGCAGCATCTCCATGCAAGAAAATAAAGCTCCCTTTTTTTATTTTTTTTTTTTAAGCAAATTGGTAGAATGCTGACACCGAAGTTCATGCTAGGGGAAGCAGCAATACAAACAAATTTTGCCCATTTAATTAAAATCTGCAGGGTACTCCCCTCCCCCCAAGATTTAAATCTTACATGCATCAAAGTAAACAACAGAATTCCTAATGACTTTAATTACTAAGAGATCCAACTTTGATTTGGGGTCCTGCTGTAATCAACTTTGGGCTGTTTTGGTTTATTTACTAGTTTTTGTTGAAGAGCTCTGCTATGGTTAGAGAGACCTCACAAGTTTAACTTCAATACTGCAAAGACCATTAATCTTAGAGGGAACGTAAACTGTAAAGAATATAATCTAAAATACTTATAAGTTAGGGCAATGTTTTTCCATCCTTTCACAGTAGGTGAACACCCCCTACAAAAATTCAGTTACGAGCTTGAGCTGCCTTAAAAATAGCATGTGTGAATTGCTTTGCAACATAAAAGTACTTGCTTTTCTTAAAGTGTTTTTTCATAGACCTCTTCACAGTAGTTCACAGATATCCACACATCAGCAGATAACAGGATGAAAACCACCAAAAATGTCTTGCAGGAAGCTCAAATATAGTCCACCTGCAACGCCACCCACCCAAGTCCGTTTGAGTCAGTGCAAACATCGAATGTCTGCTGGAAAGGATTTCCCCCCCCTTTCAGACATTTCACACATTCCTCTCTAGTCTGTCTGGGATACAACTGGTTAAACTGTAAACTCTAGAGGTTGGGTTTGTGGGTTGTTGTTTTTTGTTTTTTTTTTTAAATCTCCCAGTATTTCTAGGAAACAAGTATTTGGGTTACATTAAATATTCAATATATGAGCTGCTGGCAAGGCATCAGAAAATCAATAGCTTCATGCATTTATAACTGAGCATTTACCACATGAAAGGTTGTATACTGAGACAGAAACTCTCTGCTCTAATTAGGAAGCCTTGTCTAGGAAGAACATCCTTATCTGGATTTTTAAACCTCAGCCTGTCTCTCCTTCTCGTAGTACTAGCATCAGTAAGACTGAGTGTGCTAACAATTCTTTACACACCTTCTGTAGAGTGATTCTCCTCACTTCCCTTTCACCCTTGACAGAAAATGCCAAAATGCTTCAATCTTGTCCCCTTTGGTAGCACACGAGTCTCCAATATTTGCCATACTTCAAAAAAAAAAACCAAAACAAAAAAAAACCCAAACCAATGCATGCCCACCATTTATTTTTTTGTTGAAGCACAAGTTTCTTTCGTATTTCACTTGGCTAGGTATTCTTCAGCAGCTTACTCATCCCGCCACCTGTTTACCTTTGGACCTTCTGATGCAGACTGGTATTAACCTGGGAGGGACAGTCTCGGCTCTATCATTTGCGGGTGATGGCTTTTTACGTAATCTCCTCTCTCGTATCTGGGGCACCTTGGCGCTGAGGGACCAGGCGGCACACAGGCCGCAGAGAAACGGCTGGGCGTGTACGAGGTTTGGGTAAGGTGGCTAAGGCTTATTTGAGTTGTTAAATGAGCGGGTGTCTGAAAATTGCAAGGGTGTGATTGCCACGAAATGACAGCACACTTGGGGCAGCTTGTTTGGTTATTGAAAACCAGCCGGTTTTAATGGGTACGCTGCCTTCCCTGGCACAAGCAGTGGTCCGTGGACTGAAGCCCCCCCCAACCAAGGAGGGGCAATACAGAACTGGTATGACCCCCTGCACAGGCACAACTTTATACTGTATTATGCTTCCATCATATAATACGTTCCTGGCATTTTTGCTGCTGCTGAAGTATAAAACATGGACGAGGAGCCACCGTGACTGTGATTCTTCTAAGGCTGGGAATAAAAAATTAATAACATTTGATCCTATCGACACCCATCTGTTAAAAAAGAACTACTGGAAACACGTGAAAAAGCCCCACTATAATCTTTAGCTCTTTTTATGTCAAAAACCTTTCAAGACAGACACTGGGAAAAATTTAGCACAAGTGGGGAATATGTGATTGTACTAAAAATATTCTTTTCTTGTTTACAGAGGAATAAACCAGCCACTTGATGTTTTACAATCGCAGCAAGCCTTCAGTCAGGCGCTGCTAAACGTAACCAGGGTAAGTGCAGTGGGTTGCCATCTGGAATCACAAGGGTACAACAGAACAGCCAGGAGCTGCATCTCATCAGGCAGCTCAGTGAAAGCTCTCCAGGGCAGAGAACACCAGCTTTGCTGACTCCTGTGCTCACTCTGCCTCCTCAACATCATTCCCCTGAGTACACTGACTGCAGAGTCCCTCTCCTGCCACATTTGCCCCACCTTCAAAAAAAATCAGAAAGTTTTACTGATTCCAGTCTTTTACATCTTGCATTTTCCTGAGAAGAATTAAGGACAATGGATTTGCATTGAGACTCTGTTACCAAGAAATCCCTCAAAGCAGTCAAATCCTCAAATCTTGAGAGAAACATTTAAAAAAGCCTTTGTAAAATACTGTAATATAATAACATGAAATGAAGTGATCTGTCTATAATCTCTCTAATGTTTCCAAGATTTATCTGGTTGTCAGCAAAATATCCTAGTTCCCCTTTTATTTTCCGCCTTCCTTATATCTATGTTGAGTAATTTTTTCCCATTATACTATTTCACTCTGTTCACAACATTTTCCCTGGAAGAGACAGTTGTAAGACACCTTAGAAAGGAAAAATGATTACGTTAAAATACCCCAGGGAAATGAAAAAGGATAAGCAAGCAGGAGGTAATTTTTTTAGCTAAATTAAAATGTAGTCTACCCCTTCTGTTTGGGGTATTGATTTCCAGAAGATTTTTAATGGAGATATTCTCCACACACATTGGCATATCCTTCCAAATCCAGGCTGTAAAATAGGCAGCATTACAATCTACCTTCATGATTTAGGGTAAACAGAGGCTGCTGTCCCCCAGTTCAGAGGCTGGGGACCTGCACCGTGCCCTTCTACAGCAGCACAAAGAGAAGGGCACGAACTCTCGGGCAGCGTGAAAGCAAAAACTAAAGCTGCAGCATTACTTCTAGGGCACCACGTAAATAAATTAGTCAGAAGAGTAGGAGACATGGCCACAGGAGGACTTCATACACTGAAAAGGCAGAGATGCTGCCTTGCGACTGGGGCATAGACAAGACTTTTTTGGGGAATTGCACAAAGACTGGTGTAAAACATCAGAGTTATCCATACCCTCTGCCCATCCCAATCATAATAATTCGTTCTCCTGCAACTTAAGCGTTTTTCACTTGGTTTCCACTATATTTCTACAAACATACACTACCAACGCTCTCCTTTCTCTCTGCTGAGTACTTGATAAGGTCATGAGTACATCCACTGAGACCAAATATTTCTATATATAGAAATAATTGCCTGTGGAATTAAGTGCACTTGCCTGGGTATCTAGTTCATACTAAACTTAATTTAGCTGATTTTCCTCGTCTATTATATCCATTATTAGGGACAGCGTACGCTGCCAGCTGCAGCATTGCCTATCAAAGACGGAAACTAATTATCTAATTACGTGGCAAGGATGAGTTCCTCTGCGAGAACATTCATAACCATCAGATGCAGACAATCAAGTAAACTATCACAAGGAAGAAGTGGTTCCTCCAGATAGCCATGTTACATACTCCTCCTTTTCTAAAGGAGGTAAAAAAAAAGGTAACGTATTCTAGGAATATCGGTTCTCATGAACCTTTTCAAATACATCCCATGCAAGCAAAGCAAACACTTGAACATGCCCTGTCTCATTATCTATCCCTGTGGTAGATAATACGAGCTGGTTATGAATATCTGCAATAAAATAAAATAAAGACTTTAGGGAACAAAGTTGAGTTTCTGGATATGTTGTCTCCTAGGCCTCTGCACCCCAAAACAGGATTCAGGGAGAGGAGGTACCACCAGTAATGGAAGAGAATCAAGTCATGGAGCTCTTAAGAAATCTCAACCCATACAAGCTTGAGGATGCAGAGGAAGCAAGCCAATGATACTGCAAGGCCATTCATTTTTGAAAGGTTGTGGAGAATGAGGGAGGTCCCCTATGACTGAAGAAAGGTGAATGTTATATCTCCCTTCAAAAATGACAGTAACAAGGCTGGTTAGCCTCACTCTGCTTCCTGGGAAAACCACAGAGCAAATCCTTTCAGAAGCTGCTTCTGAGCACATGAAGGTGAAGGTGGTGACTTGGACCAGTCAGCATGGACTTAATCACAGGTAAACCATGTCCAACCAACCTGGCTGCTCTAAATGATAGTGTGACTGGATCCGAGATTGAGGGAGAACACTGGATGTTGGCTACCCTGACTTTAGCTTTCAATACTGTCTCCTACAGTTGGGATGTCATCACCTAGATAAGCAGACTGTTAGCTGTGTGAAAAACTGGCTGGATCAGAATTAAAGGCCAGCGGTTAACAGTATGTATCTACCTGTTACAGTGCCAGTTACAAGTGGAGTACCTTGCTTATTACCCTCTATCAGTGGCCTGAAGGAGGAAAAAATATAAATCCACTTCAGGTCCCAGATGATGCCCAACTCAGAGGTGCACTCAACACCCTTGAGGGCCGGGCTGCTGTTCAGAGGGCCTTAGGCTGGAGGAAGGAATGGGCCAACAGGCCCTACGTGGTTCAGAAAGAAGAAGCGCCAAGCCCTGCTTGTGGGAAGGAGGAGCCCCTGGCCACGAGACAGGCTGGTGACTGGCTGCCCTGGGAAGCGGCTCTGCCAAAGAGGACCTGAGGGCAGCAAGCTGAGCGTGAGCCAGCAGCGCGCCCTGGCAGCAAAGACGGCCAACAGCACCCTGAGTCATGCCAACAAGAGCCAAGCCAGTAGATCAGGTGAAGTGGTTATCCTCTTCTAGATACGGTCTAACACAAGCTGGGTAGCTATCCGTATTGATATAAGATGACATAAGAAAAACGTTGACAAAATGGTGCAAGTTCAGAGGGCCACCAAGAGAGTCAGAGGGGCTGGAGCACTTGCCCAGTGAGGGGAGGCTGAGGAAACGGGGCCTGTTCAGGCTGGAGATGAGTTGGCTTTTGGGGACTACAAAGCCACCTGTCAGTACCTATGGGGAGAGCTGTTAAGACAACAGCCATGTTCTGCAAATGCCCCTTCCCTGGAAATGTTCAAGGCCAAGCTGGATGGGGCTTTGAGCAATCTGGTTGAGTGGGAAGTGGGGGGTTGGAACTCAATGATCTTTAAGGTCCCTTCCAACCCGAACCATTCTATGATTCTTTATTGAGGTGCACCCAGGAAAATGAGTGATGGTGGCTGTTAATTGAATCAGGAGAGGTTTGGACTTGATAGACTCGGGGGGATACCACTATGAGGACTATTTAAACACTGGACTTGTCTTCCTGGAGAGGCTGTGAAGTGTCTGCTCTCAGGCCCAGCCAGACAATGGCCTGAGCAACCTGGTCTGAATTCGCTGGCAATTCTGCTTTGAGTGGGTTTGCACTGAAGGTCTCATGAGGTCCCTTCCAGCCCACAAGGTCCTTCCCTCTTGCAGCCAGAAACCAAAACTGAAGCCCCTAGAAGGCAAACTAAACAAGACTTTTTTTTCTTGTCCTCATGAGGAATGCCAGTCTCATCCTGTTTAAAAGACCTGGAGAGATATTTTTTTTTTATTATTTTTAAACTGATTCCACTGCAATGACTATTTTCTACTTATCATAGCCCTCCGGGCGCATTTCTCAACATTTAAGTTTTTATCATCATGATAAGATCAACAGTATCGCCTCTACAGCAGGCTTGGTGTGAAACAACCAGGTCAGGATTTCTATACAGATTTAAGAATAGGCTTACCCTGTATCTACTATCTACTGCATTTTGCTCTGGTGTATTCAAAGTCATTCTTAGTTTACATCTGCATAAACAGCAGTCATACTACTGGGCCAGTAGATTTCCTGATGTCCTTGGGAAAGAAGTTTTTAGACCCGCAACAGACAGCTATTTTCAGAAGACCTGCAAAAAATCAAAATTAAGTAAATAAATAAACAGGAGAATTTACTTACTTATTCCTTGAAAAAGTTCTTCAATGTTAACAGCATTCTTTGCACTGGTTTCAACAACAATTGCACCTATAGATTCTGCATATTCTTTGGCATCCTTCATAGGAACCTCCCTAACAAAAAAAATAAAAATTTAAAAAATTAATTACAAATAAAAGAAAACAGATCAAAAAAAAAAGACGACCTCAAACACAGCCTAATCAGAAAAGCATTAGTATGCTCTTCCTTGCAAAAGCAGTAGTATCTTTCTTCTTCTTATGGCATTTAGATCATTGTATTCAAAATACCAAATTTCACCAATGATCGATCTGCAGCTTGGACTTGCTGCTGAATCCGTGCCTTGAAAAAAGGAAGATAATTTAAATGAGAGCCCCATTTGTTTGGTTTTCAAACTTGATCCCCATACGAAAAGCATTAAAACACTAGAGAAAAGACATACAACTATGCTGAGCCAGGCAGTAACCAGCACTGGACACACCAAGTGTTCAAACAAGATAGGGTATGGCTGTTGTGGAAGAAAATGATAAGAGCCTTGTCTAAGTGTTTGCAAGCAGCACGAAAACAACAGAGGTTCTGAGAGAAATATGAAAGCCACTGACTCCGAGAACGTTGACAAGAGCAATCTGGGAGTGCCAGATTCACTGGGGGAAGACCACCATTCTGTGTCACGTCACCAAAGTGACACCATCTTAAAATCACTGGTAGAACATCCTCGTTTTGTAGCCAATACTTCACATGTCAAAAGATGGCAAATGCAGTTTACAACATGCAAAAGACCTCTGCTTCAGACACAAAGCAAACCTCACGCTGACCTTCTATCTGCCTGACTCAAGTGGCAAAGCTGAATCTGCCCATGTTCGCTGCTGTCTGTAACCACTGCTATTCCTGATTTTTGAGCAACAGCTCAGAATCGGAGACTGAACAGGCTAACGGGACCCCAAGGTACACCAGATAAGGGGAGCACATGTTGAAACACCAGGCTGCCAGCATCATTTTTCTTCCAGCTGTTCAATACATTAACTGGCATGTTAACATGTGGCTTCAGCGGAAGGCCACGAGGATGATCAGAGGGATGGAGCACCTCTCCTATGAAGACAGGCTGAGGGAGCTGGGGTTGTTCAGCCTCGAGAAGAGAGGGCTCCAAGGAGACCTTATAACAGCCTACCAATATCTGAAGGGAGCCTACAGGAGAGCTGGAGAAGGACTCTTTGCCAGGAAGAGCAGTGACAGGACAAGGGGCAACGGTTTTAAACTGGAAGAGATTTAGACTAAATACCAGAAAGAAATTCTTTACTGTGAGGATGGTGAGACACTGGAACAGGTTGCCCAGGGAAGTTGTGGATGCCCCATCCCTGGCAGTGTTCAAGACCAGGCTGGATGGGGCTCTGAGCAACCTGCTCTAGTGGGAGGTGTCCCTGCCCATGGCAGGGGGGTTGGAACTCAATGATCTTTAAGGTCCCTTCCAACTCTAACCATTCTATGATTCTATGGTTCATAGCTGTCTGTTGCACATGCACAATTTGCACCAACTCCTTCACCCCACAGCTCCTGTGTACCAACCCAGAGACTCCAAGTACAATCTCTTCCTAGTATGAGTGCCTTGGACTTTAACAGAAGGTACCTAGGTGGGAGCACAGCAGTGCAATTTCACAATTAGTTTATGGAGGTATATATTTTAAATAAAACAAATCTGCTGCTCACGGGAAATGTGCGAAGAGGCAGAATAACTGCCTGATTTATTACAAATGGTTTAAAAAAAAAATTAGCCCGCGATTCCAGCATCTAGATACAGAGCTTGTTTTCATTACTTGCTTCTTTATATTACATATGCTTTTACTGCAGAAGACACGGGGAAGGCAGCGTTCCCTTTACTATTTCTGAAATGGCACCTTGGCCTTTATTATGAAGTTACCACCATCTGCGGATGGCCCCAGAGATAAGAAAAAAAGGAACTTAACTATGTAACATAATATTCAAACAACAGTAAAGGAAGAAATTTGAGAGCACAGGGTTATGCCATGAAGATTTTCAACTTGCTGTAATTGAGATGAGAAAGCAAACTTTGGGAATCGAGGAAAAGGTCATACAGCAGCAAGTGACAATATTCCAAGGAAGCGTCACAAAAGTTCTTGGCCTTCTCTGGTGGCTTTTCTAAAGAAAGCCTAAAAACGTCCACAGCACGTGAGCAATAAGCTATCCAGTGCTGTTGACACTGAGAAGGCTGCATACATCAAGTGGAATTACCATAATCCAGATGTCAACATTGCCAAGATGCTACCTTGTCAAAAAGGAAAAAAACAAATGTTTGAACTCTAAGTCAAGAGATATGAATATATGCAAAATGGGGTGAAGAGGGAAGAAGGCAAGAATCATCAGTGGACCGCTGAGAAAGTGTTATTCCAGGACCACAGGGAAAGTTAGAGGAATACCTATTCTGAAAAACGTCAATAATTTCATTTTATCCTTTCCAAATTGTTCTATTGATTCAATCTTCCTTGATATTTTCTGAATAATTACTGAAGATCTCAGCATGAAATTCTGCTGAATTCTCTTAACCAAGGATCTGGCAACTTCCAGTGAACACAATTTGTTAAGAAGGTGCACCACATTTTTTAGGTAAGTAAACACTTCTTAGTTGCTGTGATGATTACTGACTTCTATAATGCTCCAAAAATATTTTTGACACTTACAACAGTTTAACATTGAAGTCTCAGCTCCTGTCTTTGAAACTACTTTTAAATGACCTGTCAGGAGGACAGAGCACATATCAGAAGGAAAAGTCTACTACTATTACTTAAAAGTAAACCAAACACTCAATAGTACTAGAGTTAACAGTACTATAACAAAAATGAGGATTTATACTAAACAAAATTGCCTGTCTACCTGTAGAAATTCCTTCAAAGTGGAGAAGAAATTTACTTCAACCAAGTGCCAAAGATTGCTGATAGCCTATTAACAACACTGAGAAAAGCAGCATGACCTCTGAGTGTCCCAAATCAATCTTGGCAGCTCAAAACGAAAATTTTAGATGCTAAATGAGGAGGGTAACGTGGTCAATGATTGTAAGAAATAGTGCCAGTCTTTTCCGAGAGAAAAATAATTAGGTTTTATTGCTTCCATTCATCCTTCCTTACATTATCTCCTGCAGTCACAGAGATGGTAAAATGAAATCAACTTGGACCTGGTCAGCTTGTCCCCATTTGCTTATATTCACATTGGTCTTAAAAGCAGCTGTCTCTCTAATACCCAGAAAAAAAATCTGCCAGAAGTTCTACAAATCTAAAGAGAGATGCCAAAAATGCATACGAACAGCAAATTGCTCCTGTGTGCTCACATCATCTTATTTTTAAATTCTCTGTGCCCAAAGGCCTATGTATTTTCTATTCATTGGAAACAATCTGATAAATTGGTGACACATTTCACCTAAAATCATTTTTACTGAAGTCGATCTGAATACAGAAAGCAGCCAGAGAATTCAGCTGCATGTATTGCATAAACGATCAGATTGCTGGAAGAACTGTGAAAGCGTATCACGTACAATACAGTCTGCTCTCTATTTGTCCACCAAAATCTCTTTAACTGGATGACTTTAGAAAAAGGAAAGGGTGGGGGATGCAGAAAGAATAACAGCATAAAAAATTCTCATCACTGTTCATAATTATGGAAGAAAAAAGAAAAAAAAAAAAGGGGGATAAGAGACATTAGCTCATTGAGGACAACGCGCACCATGCAAATGCCAGAACACTTTGTGCATGGAAGAGCTGTACTGGCTGAAAAGGAGCAAGAAACAGATGATCAGCAATCACTGAACAACAGGTAGCATTTGAGAAGAATGTGGTGGGTAGATCACAGTCTCTGTGAGGAATCCCAGTATTGTCCCAACACTTCAGGAGCAGGGCTGGTTATGGATTCATTTGCTATTAGTATCATTTGTCACAATCTCCAAACTTATTACCCTTGATTTAATCAGGCAATTGTATTGCTGGGAACACTTAAGTTTAAATTTAAGGGGTCTCTCAGGGCAACTGAAAACTCCAGTTTGTGGTTTATTTTTTATAATTGTCCTTTCCTCTGTTTTACTTCTACTTCATATTTGGAAAACTTCACCATGTTGACAAGCATATCACAACATCAAGTAGGAGACGCCAATATACTATCTGTGCCTCCAATTCTCAGCCCAACAGAAACCAGGAGTCTTGGTTTCTGTTGAGCATCAGGGCTTGTTCAGGTCTTACAGAAGGCAATGACTCAGTTTTGGGGTGGCTCATGACTGACGGGGTGATGGAACAAAAAAAAAAAAAAACACCAAACAGAAACTAAACAAAACAAACCCAACACAGTTTGGTTTTGGAAGCGCTTGTGCTTCAGGGCTCTGATGAACCTGGGCCAGAGTAATGACTATAAAAAAACAGGGGGGTATATTTGAACAACCATGAGAACCTATGAGGTCCTAAGAAGAAAGCATCAAATATGGCCACTGAGTCTGTACTCAATAGCTGAAGCAAGAAACAACAGAGTCGTGGGCCAACACAAGAGAATTACTACTGTACAGCAGAATGTGCTTCCACTTCCAGAAAGGATAAATGTGAATCAAAACTAGAGCTAACAAGCAGAAGCATGACTCTAGCTTCACTCTCATCCCAGATAGCATCATCTCAGCTCTTCTGCAGAAGGGTGGACTCAACTGTCCCCTCTTTTACTCAGGAGGTTCTTTGCTTCACGTAGGTGATGCAAGTTTTTCTTGAGGTTACACTTCTAAAACACAACCAAAATACACTTTCTACATCCAGCATTATGGGACAGTTTCACAGATGCTGTAAAGCACAAAGTACAAGTTCTCAAAGCTGCTCTGTCAATACCATTATTCTACCTCAGGCCCACCCTTCCAGCTTTACATTGATGTTTTTGCTCATCGCTTAATGCATTCTGTGCCTTTTAACATTAATGGATGGAAATTAGGAAAAAAAAAAAAGAGGATACTTTTTCCATTCCCAGTAATTCAGCAGCTAGAGGGTGTAGATTGTACAGATGCACAGGAAGGGCAGTAAAAGTGAGCTTCAAAAAAAAAAGTACATAATTCAAGCTGTGCTGCTGCTGGTGAGGTTGTACACTGGCAGGACCACTGGGGTTAGGAAAGACTCAATACAGCTGACGAAAATTATATACTGTTACAACAATAAAACAAATTGGTTACCTGAAGGAAAGAAACAATACGGTTACTACAATCAAAGCAACAACGAAAACGGATGTATTACCTGATATCAGAAAGATCACATTTGTTTCCAGCGATTGCCATTACGATGTTTTCAGGACCATGTTCTTTTAGTTCTTTCACCCATTTCTTCAAAGTATGAAATGAATCCTAAGTCAGAGAAATAAAAAATAAGCTAACAGCCTGGTCCCCGTTGATGTCTTTGCTTATTTTTCTGAAGTTAGATGAACACAATAACAATTTTATAGATCACAAGACCAGAAGAAGATTGCTGTATTCATGTAATCTGCTTTTCAGACTTTTGGTCATAAGACTTCCTCAAACCAATTCTTACTTGAACTTGAAAACTTTCCCCTTTGCCCCCTCCCACCCTCAAAGCAGCACTAAATGTTTGTCTTAAATTTTCTAGTGATGAAGAAACTACCACAGCTTTTTAAGTTTGGCTAGTAGCTAATTCCCTTCACTTTTAATCTGAGCTTCATTTGTCTAAATTTCAACTTCTGCCTGGTGGATTATTATCTCAACCACTGTCATATTTTGAGTAACATCCAAGAGAGATTTCAGTGAAGCCCTTATCCCCACATTTCTGAATCTGTGACCTGGTAAACCCCAATTAACTTGTTATGAAACCAAAGAGAGAGGTAACAATTCACTTCGCTTTTTCTCTCCAAGTACAAAATTCAAACACTTTTTGATGCCACCTACCTTTCAATAGCAAACTTTCTATTTCTTTATACTAATGAACTAATAGCATTAAAATCTAATTATAATGTATGGTTGAAATTATTACTGAAACTCCAAGTGAGCTCCCAAATACATTATAAATCATTTTTCCCCTTCAGAAATGCACATTAGAGTTGTGTCTCTATCTGCGATCATTCCTCTCCTATTTTCCCCTCTTTATTCTGTAAGCTGTTCCACATGAGCTTGGAAAAAGGCTAGCAAAACAAAATTCTATTCTTATAATGCAGTAGAAGATCAACTGTAAGACATTTAAATTAAAAATAAGTATCAATCCAGCAGGATTCACTTTTCCTCATCTTCTCTTGGCAAATTAGCAAAGGAGAACAGTACCACTGTGACCACCACCATCAGCCACAGATCATTACACTAATGCACTGGAGAATCAACCCAGCCCTCTCAGCCTAGCAGTAAATAATTCAATTGGCAGGGAAGGAATAAAATGCAAGTGAACTGTCATGACCATCCATCCATTAACACTGCCTCTAACTCAGCTTTATCACCAGGGTTTCTTCCACCGGAGTGGAAGAGGCATTCAGCTAGAGCCTCCTAACCTCCTCTGCCTGAGAAATGAGCAAGAGCAGCTTAGGATCTGGAAATACAATTTTCATTCCAAATGAATAATGTTGAAGCAAAGGTCAGAGACTTATTATTTCATTACTGGTTTCACAGTTAAGTCACGAGTCCTGTAATGCGAACACAAAACGATACGTGTAGTTAAAAATAATTAGGTTTAAAATCAGAAATATGCAAACAACTGGATTTCTGTTCAGCTGTTAAAGCAGCCAGCTGCTTTTTGTAGTAAAACTTCAATTCCATACAGACAACACAGGTGGTGATGGTGGGAGGGGGTATTGTAGGATCTTATCCTATCTACTTAGCCAGAGGAAATCCAGAGAAATTTAGACAAAATGCAGACTCCAACTTTTTGTCTAGATGAAGTTTAAACAACACAGAAGCAGGACTTTGTCTTTATCTTTTTAAGGCAGTTGGATACCTTCATCCAATTCTACACCAACTACTGAAGCATATAAACCCCATTGACATTAACAGGGATTAACATATAAATATTTCTGCAGTTGTGGGCTTAAATCCAACTCTGGCCCAAGAAGAGGAGTTAACCCAGGCGAAAAACGTGCAGGTGGTCTTACCTGTTTGGTGATATCATAAACTATCACGGCTGCTGCTGAACCTCGGTAGTACATTGGAGCCAAGGAATGAAACTGTTAAAACATAAACACCCCACCCCAACAAAAAATATCATTAATAAAACAGAATTCTCACACACTTTGTCAGGTCACAAAGATTTACCACGGCAGGACCACCAAGTTTCTTTCATCCCACAGAGAACAGATCTGTTCAGTGGTTGCCCATCTCTAACTTTCCTTAAATGCCAAGGAAGCAGAGTTCCCTTCTCTCCTGATGTTCTTCATCCTGCTGGATTTACACAGTGAGCACTTACTGGTTGAATGCATCTTTCCCACGACAGGGCATGGACTCTGAGGAAAAGTTTTGACATGAAGACCACCTACACTTGGAGGCCTAACCTGACAGCACACAGACCCCTTCCCCTGGCAAACTGCAACATTTTGCTTTATGGTTTGGGTTTGAGTTTCATAAAACATTGCAAATGACTTGGATAAAAGTAGTTTGTCAGAAAACTCTGAAGACCTATCATGTTTACTTATCTTATACTATGACAGATATTCTGAAAAATGTGGTTTCTTGCAGTATAATTTCTTTTCAGCTTTTTGTTTCAAGGGAAACATCCTTTGAGAAAAACAAACCAAGCAATTAATGTTTATTATAACAACATCTTGCCAATGAACGGCATAATTTTCATAACTTACCATGACTAAGCAGCTGATTTAGAATTTCAGCTTATAATTACACAAAGAAAGAAGTCAAAAAGCCTTTCTGCTGATTCAACTAAACTTACTTTTAAGCAAACCAAAAATAATCTTTCTTGGAAAATACATTTAGCCTCATTGTACTTGCGCAGCCATTTTACAAATTTTTATTTGCAACGTGATCTGCAAAAGCTTCATATAAAGCTGCAGCTAATAACTGAGGTCAGCTCCTAAATCAAATGCATTATTAGAGCAGGGTATGAATCTCACTGCCCAGTGAATGTGCACGGATGCATGTGTTATTTTGCAGAACTCTGCGGATTTACTGGACGCATCTTTTTCTCAGAACTGTACTTGCAGACTGAGCATTTAGACCCAGCAGCCTCCACATTCCTGGCTGTTTCATGTGCCATGTACAAAGAGAGTTATTTGTAATATTGGTTCGTTTGCCAGTCTGTAAGCTGTTTATCACAGACCACACGCTCCAGCTCAAGGTCGATACTTTCTCTCATAACAGTAAGGATGCGCAGCAGCAGTGACAGATGGTCAACTGCTGAAGTGTTTTGGGGAGCGAGGCAGGTGGGAATGCTCATTAATAAGAGAAAACAGCAGGAAGGAGGATGAGAAAGAAAGAGGATTCAGTCAAGAAGCATGGTCTGAAGAAAAGGCATGAGCCAAGATCCTGAGGGAGTTGGTTAGACATGTGCTTTCCAGGCTTTTAGTGTGTGGCTTTATTACTTGCCTGTTTAATGCAATAAATGCTTTACAGAATTTTTAGGCTTCCAGATCATGACAGCAATTTCCAGTGTAATGTAATGGGATAGGATATTTCAGTTAGAAGAGACCTACAATGATCATCTAGTCCAACTGCCTAACTAATTCAGGGTTGACCAAAAGTTAAAGCACATTGTTAAGGGCATTGTCCAAATGCCTCTCAAACACTGACAGGCTTGGGGCATCAACCCCCTCTCTAGGAAGCCTGTTCCACTGTTTCACCACCCTCTCCGTAAAGAGGTGCTTCCCAATATCCAGTCTAAACCTCCCTGGTGCAGCTTTGACCCCTTCCCACGCATCCTAACACTGGATCCCAGGGAGAAGAGATCAGCACCTCCCTCTCAACATCCCCTCCTCAGGAAGGGGATGGTCGCCTCTCAGTCTCCTTTTCTTCAAACTAGACAGGCCCAAAGTCCTTAGCCGCTCCTCATAGGACATACCTTCCAGCCCTTTCACCAGTTTTGTTGCCCTCTTCTGCACACATTCAAGGACCTTCACATCCTTCTTAAATTGTGGGGCCCAGAACTGCACACAACACTCCAGGTGAGGCTGCACCAGCAATTAATACAGCAGGATAATCACCTCTTTTGACAGGCCGGTGATGCAGTGTTAGATGCACCCCAGGATGTGGTTTGCCCTCCTGGCTGCCAGGGCACACTGCTGGCTCATATAGAGCCTGCTGCTGACCAGCATCCCCAGATCCCTTTCTGCAGGGCTGCTCTCCAGCCACTCCTCTCCCCATTTATACTTGTGCCCAGCATTACTCCATCCTACATGCAGAATCTGGTATTGCTAAATTTCATGCTATAAATCATTGCCCAATGCTTCTAGATCTTTCTGCAAGGCCTCCTGTCCCTCAATATGGTCAACAGCACCTTCTAGTTTGGTATCATCAGCAAACTTGCTGATAGTGCATTCAACTCCTGCATCCAGATCTTTGATAAATGTATTGAACAGAATTGACCCTAGAACTGAACCCTGAGGAAAACCACTGGTGACCGGTTACCATCCAGATGTAGCCCCATTCATTACAACCCTTTTGAGCTTTGCCCTTCAGCTTTTTCTTCACCCACCATACCGTGAATCCACTCATCCCACAATATTGGACAACTTGTCCAGAAGGATGATGTGAGAGACAGTATCAAAAGCCTTATTAAAATCCAGAAAAAAATACATCCACAACCTACGCTTCATCCACTGGCTGGGGGACCATATCATAGAAGGATATCAAATTAGCTAAACAAGACTTTTCCTATGTGAACCTTTGTTGACTGTGCCTGACGATTGCATTATTCTTTAAATGCCTTTCAATAGTCTACCCGGTATAATCTTCTCCGTAATTTTTCCAGGAACTGAGGTTAGACTAACAGGTCTGCAGTTCCCTGGGTCTTCCCTCATGCCCTTTTTGTAGGCTGGAATAACACTGGCTAGCTTCCAGTCAGCAGGGACCTCCCCAGACTGCCAAGACCTTTAGTAGTAGATCACAGAAAGTAGATGACAGACCATAACGTCCACTAGCTCCTTTAGGAACTCTGGGATGAATCCTATCAGGCCCCATGGACTTGTAAACATCTAGCCAATACAGCTGGCCCCTTAGAATTTCAGTATTCACAAATAGAATGTCACTGTTCCCATACATGTTCTCCAACTCAGGGGGACCAGGCAGCCCGAGTTCCATCGATATTACTGAAGACTGAGGCAAAAAATGCATTGAATGCCTCTGCTTTTTCTTCATCCCTATTAGTCAGATTGCCATCTTCAACAAGTATTGGTCCAATGTTTTCTTTAGATCTCTCCTTGCTATTAACATATTTTAAAAAGCCCTTCTTGTTATCTGAAACAACACTGGCCAGTTTCCACTCTAATTGAGCTTTTTGGCCTTTCCTGTCTTCTCCCTGCATAAATGAACCACAGCTCTGTATTCTTCCCGCAAAGCCTGACCTCACTTACAGAGATCATACAGTTCCTTTTTCCTCTTGAGCTCCACAAAGAATTCTCTGTTCAGCCAAGCTGGTCTTCTGCTCTACTTGACTTATGACACAGTGGAATTGCCTGCTCCTGTGCTTCTAAAAGGTGGTTCTTAAAGACTGACCAGCACTCGTGGACTCCTAAGCCCTCAAAAGCAGATTCCCAGGGCACTCTAAGCTATTCAGGGAGCTATTTAGCAGAGTTTGCTCTCCTGAAGCCCAGGGTAGCAACTCTGCTGTCTTTTTTTCCTCATTGGACTCAACCACTTCATGATTCCTGTGGCACAGGCAGCCACCTACCATCACAACCCCCCATGAGTCCTTCTCTATTCACAAATAGAGGGCATCTTCCCTAGTTGGCTCACTGAATACCTGTGACAAGAAGTTATCTCCTACAAACTACCAAGAATTTCCAGGACCTGTTCCTGAAGTAGCCTGAAAATCAGGGACCTTAATTGCAGAGGGCAGATCTGACCTTTCCTGGTGTATGCAAACTCCTCACAATCTGCAAACTCCTGGGTAAAAAAAAAAAAACAAACAAAAAACCAAACAACATACCCTACACACATGCTGCTTTGGTTTTAATCTAGATTACATGGTGTTCATGAATTTACAAAGAGCTCTCAGATAACGGTAATCACACTTCACAGGAGCCATGCAGTTACACTCACATGTTTCAAATTCCTTCAGAACTGGCCCAGAAAGCACATCGAGAACCTGCACAACATCTTGGGAATTTCTCTCCCTTTTCTTTTGACACTTTCCATAATAGCTGTTTCATTGCAGAATACTGTCAGTATTAGGGCCAGAAAGTAATAATAATTTTAAAAGAAAACAACACACACACCACCACAAAAAAACCACAAACAAAAAAACAAAAAAAACCAACCAACCAAACAAACAAAACCCACACAACCAAAACCAGAAAAGCAGACTTCTTTTACTGGATCCTGGACAAGTAGAAGCAGATGCAAACTGGAACCAGGATGCAAACTACCATTTTTTGGGTAGGATTTTTAGCTGGATTCCCAAACCAGGTTGTTGTGCATCAGATAAGGCTTAGCCAAAAGGAAGGGGGGGAAAGCATGGCTGAGAAAAAGAAGGAAGGACAGGACCACGAGATGCCAGATTCCTATCAGTTTAGACCACACTCAAATAGCTCTGCACTTGCGGAACTACTCTGTGCACATCTTTGCTGGTACAGCCTGCTGCCTCTGGCAGTCTTACTCTTTTTATTTTTTTCTCTGTAATGGAAGCAATAATAATTTAAAAATCAGTGCAGGTAATATGCAGAAACAAATAAAACTTCTTTGGAAACATTTTTGAGATTAATTAATCATTTCAACTGTGTGTTGCAGAAATGCCAAACAACATCAAACTATGTTTGACCTGCACCTTGTGTCAAGAAACATGAGAAGCTGCATTCAGAGATACAGCACACGGGAGGAATGCAGTTCCTCTGTTACTTAAGACAAAATAATCTACTTAAATATTCCAATTCCTCACAAGCTTGGAAAGAGAGAGGGTAAGATCACAGCCAGCTAGGTTTGGAAAGGGAACTGCCTTTGGAAGGCACTCAGGTTCAGTAGTTGTTGTTAATGGATAAGCATGACCTCCCTACCCTACTCCACTGAAAAATCTATTTACTTGCTTAGCTGACAGGACATCTCAGGACAGTTATTTCCTCTTTCATGATTCTGTATTAATGTTTTAGCTATAAGGCCTATTCAAAGGAGAAAAGATTTCATCCATATTTGGGCACGTAGCTTCAGGATTTGGGGTTTTTTAATATCAACTGAAAGATTTCATCTGGCATGTAAGTTTATATTCTTATTTGGATAAACCCGACACTCAAGATTTTGTATTTTACATTGGACAAAGTGACCAAGATGAGATTACAATACAGTCTAATGCAATTTCCTCCAGTCTGCACGGAAAAAAACCAAACAAACCTACTTTGAAACTGTTTAATAACAACTGAAAGTACACTAGTAACAGCTATTATCAGTTAGCACAGTACAGAATATCAAATAAAACCAAAATTAAATCCCCTCTGTCATTCTTTTGTACTGTCTAGTAAACAAACATGATGATACACTATGTCCCAGTCATAACAAATCACTGCTGTCTACCAGAAAACAGGAAAAGATTCTTTGCAGCACTGAATGAATCAAGAAGGGTTGAAAAATTTTAACTCTGAGCAAGTTTTATGATCTAATAACACCCTCTTAACAAATGTGTTTTATGAGCATGGATTTTCCAATATTATGAATGGATTTTCCAATATTAGTAAAAATATTATGCAAATTGTTATGGTTTTGATGCCTTTTTTTTTTTCCCTTTTAAATCAGTGCCCAAAAGCAAATTCCTCTTGAACCTTTTTCTGGCCTAATTACCTGGAAAAAGAGAGTCACACAGAATTAATTAAAGGGTTACAAAATACTAATGTGCGCATTTTTTACCTGCCAAGGACAAATGTGGGACAGACGCCCAAAACAAACGACACACAAAAAAACCAGCTCACAAAATTAAATCTCACAGGACCACCTTCGCATTATAAATTACAAAGTCTATAACCTTGATTTTATAGCTCGGTATTTCTGTACCCGGTAATTCCCAAGGAAATTAGGAGAAAGAGGAGCACTTTGAGATCTGGCATGAGAACAGCTCTGCTTCTCAAGAAGGGCCACCTAAAAGGCTCAGGCATCCACCCCCAGATCTGCCACATGGGCACCCAGGTCACAACCCCAGCTTGCCGGGGTTGCCCCGCTGTAACCCGCAGTGGACAACAGCGCTCTGGCAGATGTCACCCTTACCTGCAGCAGCTCACATAACCTCAGGCAAACAGGGAAACACAGACCTGAAACAGTAATCTATCAGCTCCAGCCATCACAAGTGACTACACTCCTAACCCATTTCAAAAGCTGGTCGAGGTCCAGCCTAAAATATTTTTTTCCCTGGTGATACCAGAGATCATATTATTTTTAGGATTAATAAAGTCTGAATTCCTAATTACTAAGTTACTTGTAATTTAGTTGCACCTTGACTTCTTGAATTGAAGCATCAATGCTTGCCGTTAGCTGAAATATTAATGTAGAGCAGTCTTGCAGCCTGAACTTTGCCAGTCTGCTAAACCAGGTTCTTCCAGTCCAAAGATAAGGTAACGGGGAGAAAGCAGGGTCTAATCGCCTTTCTCCGCACCTGGTTCCGCTTCAGTTCATCTTTCCTGGCTGCTGGTGACCAGGTTTGTATGCAGCACTCTAGACATTAAACAGCCTTAACTGCACTCCCCCTAGCGTGGGACTTATTTCTCATGGCTGCACCATACACACACGATCATCCTTTAACCAGTAAATACATTCACTTGTGGCTTTGCTTCTCTGTTTCCAAAAAAAAAAAAAAAATCACCAACAACTTTGCAGCGTACATTTTCGCTGCCAGTCAAAAAGGTACAGGGACTTGCTACTTATACTCCTGGTTTTCATCCCCACCATTTCCTTCTTTCGCCCAACCATTTTCCACCATGCTCTTTTAGGCAACTGGGAATAACTCCCATCTTCGTATAACGAGTGAATTATCATTAGCAGCTCACCTGCTGTAGAAATTTAGAAGTCCCGTGCCTCTTACTCAGTATCCACAAGAAGTTTGCCTATTTGCAGACACTGACCCACATCCACCGCTCATTAACCTCTTCTGCTTTTGTTGAGGTTGATAACAGCTTGTGAGGCTGAGGTCACTAACCCATGCAATGCAATACTTAAGTTGTAGGGGCACATTTTCCAGGCAAAAAGGGTCATTCAAAATATAAATAAGAAACTTATTTAACCAAAGACATGCCAAGTAACAAAAATCAATGACTTAGAATCATAGAATCTTCTAGGTTGGAAGGGACCTTCAAGATCATCTCGTCCAACCATCAACCTAACTCTGACAAAAATAAACACCCACACAACAAACAAAATGCAACACCATCACTCAACCATGTCTCCCAGCACCACGTCAACCTGTCTTTTGAACACTTCCAGGACTCCAGCTACTTGTGTAGTTTCATGAAAACTTTTAAGACTGTCTTCCTCAGAGAGCCACCACATAGCATGCTATATACTTACACGGTCCCATAAGTACTGGTGCAACACTAACTGGGCTCAGAGCACCTTCGTACTCATGCTCCTCTACCAACGTGTACACTTCATGCTTGCGGTTCCTCATCTCTGCCACTAAGGAAGAAGTGAGGCCACATGCACGTTATGAAATTTCCTCTGAAAGCAGGTCCCCTTTTTCTCTCAGGATCCGACTAGAAGCTGCCCAACCTGTGCAGCTGGACAGCCCAGCAGCATAGAGGACAAATACACTTGTTAAGTGGTCCAAATGCAAGTTTAGTACAGCCAAAGTTGCACTTGTTGATTCCAGGAGTATTTTGGGACCCTGCAATTCCTCATCTGGCCATCTCACCAAAGTTAACAGAAGCTTTGCCCTTGCAAAGGGCAGAAAAATGGAACCAAACAGCCATTAAGGAATTTACCACCAATTTGAGAGCTCTCTAACATTTTGCTTTCTGTTTCCTGTGCATCTCATTGTGGAGGGGTATATTTGGTTGTAGGTAATGCTTTTCACATTTCCTCTGTACTAACAATATAGAATGGGGAAGAAGAAAAACCCACAGAGTAGCCATATTGCAATACTTTGAAGAGAAAAACAAATTCAAGGGAACACAACATAAATCACACCCAAGCTGTGGTAGCGAAAGTCTCTTAAC
Source organism: Tringa tobata (assembly GCA_033628505.1). NCBI lineage: Eukaryota > Metazoa > Chordata > Aves > Charadriiformes > Scolopacidae > Tringa > Tringa tobata. The sequence continues at coordinate 15,337,046 of JAHREE010000073.1, read as the reverse complement.
CATGCCTTATGTAGCGGGTTTAAAAACAAAACAGAGCCCAAATAAAAATCTGCCACTCCTGCCTATTTATATGGAGGCTGACAAATGCTGCTGAAGACAGCCTGGATTCACTCCATCTGCCAGGCACACCAGGGAACACTAATTCACGTCGGCAGCTCTTTGCACCATCCTGTAGTGCTGCACCCCAGCACTGGCTTACTGCCACAGCAGGGCTGTCTCCTCCATACTCCACAGCCAAGAGGAAAACAAAATAAAACCAAAAAAAAAACCCACCAAAACCAACAACAAAAAACCCCACAACCCCTCTACTGGGTTGCTTTTACCATCCTAGACTGTAAAGAACAGCGCTTGCTCTCGCTGCAGTAGGACTGTAACTCTGCCTCCAGGCATGGCTGGAAAGGATAAGGATGCAGAGAGTGAGCAGGATCAGCCCCGTGCTCAGAGAACGTTACGCACCTTCTCGTGTCAAGGGCTGAATTCAGCTATGATTTTTCCACATGGTGCCTTTTCAAGCACCTGCAGGTGCAGAGCAGCACAGGATTTGCTTCCAGACAGCTGTACTCATTTGACTAGATTTCATTATGGAGAAGCTGCGCCCTGACTACATATGTCGCATCTAAGCGGCCAAAAACAAACCACTTGGCTCCTCTAGAGGTCAGAGATCCTTACCCCTTCTTTATCCAGGTGCCATTAATGGTAAGGACAGCCACAGCTTCTGGCTCTCTGATAGCCACTTACATGTGCAGGCAAGTGACACGTCCTTCTCTATTACACACACTCACCTTTCTAGACTAGGACCTTCACGCATCTCCACCTCCTTGCTCAACAGTCCATTCCTAGCCCCTCTGCAGGTGATTTTGAGTGTCCTGTTTCTCCTGTCCTTGGCCCTTCCTGCCACGCCACCTCCACAAACCCCTTCAGTCCTGTCCCCAGACCCACCTGAAGCACATTCCTCCTCCTCATGCTTTGGTCCCTGTTCCCACAACCCAAACCACTGAGGTTTTTGTGGTGAAGAGCGTGGTAGACCAGTGCCAGAAGCACGTTACTACCAGCCTGCTTAGGAGAGCTGCCCTAACTGCTTCCGTGGACCAGTTAAGCACCAACGGGGGAAGAGCCAGAGGTTGCCACCGCTGTTACATGGGCTCACTGAAGTAGTCTGTACACCACAAAAGTACCTATTCCACAGCTTGGGAGCCTCTACTTGCCCAAGTGTGGGCATTTACACGCCCTGTTCCTGTTGCCTTCGAGGCAGCGGCTGCCAACAAACAGAAAATTGGGGTGTGGAGAGAAGCAAAGGCAAAAAACCAGAAGCATCAAACAGATGATCCTGACACATAAGCTTCTCACACAAGCAGCGGCAGAGGGAGGGATACAAAATTCCTGTCATTCTCAGCTGGCAAAGAGCAAATGGAAAAGTGTTATGCATGAAAGCTACTATCAGATACCATTTAGCATTTTATAACCTTGAGTGGTTTTCCCTGAATGATTGAAAGCTGAAATCACACTTCGCAGGATTCACAAGATGAGTAAATCAGGAAAGATGTGACTCCGACCTACAGGTATTTTTTGCTAGTTAAATTGAAGAAGATTTACATGTAAGAATAAGCATTTTTCTCTAAGACCACTTGTGCTCTCACAAACACACGTATTACCCCGTCACCTGCTGACCTTTGCAGCACACAAGCAGTAGCTCGCTGCAGGGAGGTCCTTCACCACATACAAGGAACCACCTCCACACTGACTGAGCTGTGGTCTACCATCAGAGTCACCTACATCAAACCGTAGAGCAAAATTCAAGACACGTCTTAGCTGCGGAAGTAATTCAAGTCATTGATAGTTGGTGTTAACTCCTCTCAGGATAGTCTGGTTTCAGAGGAAGCCTCCATAAGCTCAGTTGTTAGGTTGCTCAGCTTGGGGAAACATCCCAGTCAAGACGGTGGTGAGGACAGGTCCTCTTCTCAAGGAGCATTTTCACCCCCATCTCTGAATCACCAGGACAACTACTGTCACTCAGAAAAGAGGGGGCTATAAAGAGCTGTAGATATCAATCAGCCTTTTCAGGAAATGGAGCAGTTTTTGAAAAAGAAAAAACAAAAACCAAAAAATGCCAAAAAACAAACAAACAAAACCCCAGAAAACAACCAAAACCAAACAACAAAAAACTCCCCCACAAGTCAGGGTAATTCCTTTCAAGGTTTAAATTGGGCTCAAGTAATTGAGGCTCCTTCTGTTAAACAAAATTAAAAATCCCAGAGTTCAACACAGTAAATTTAAAAAGGACAGAGATAAATTTTCCTGCCCTAGAAACATGGCCCTCAGGCTCCCTAACTATTTGCTACAATATTCCTCAGCTGGCAAAATGGAAAGCTGGCAGCCACCCAAGGTATTCAGACAAAGCATTGTAATTAGAAGCCACTTAGGGCACCATGAACCAAAATATATGCTAATAAAAACATCATTAACTAACTCATGAAGAGACTCTTCTTAGGGGAGGGAACCTTTGCTAACAATAATGTAATTGTCAAGCATTTAAGTCCTGAAGTCCATGGCAACAATTTAAAGCTGATGGGGAAAATGTGAGATAGGGAAAAAGTGACTTTTGGAAAACAGCGGGGTGGAGGGAAAGTGACCCTGAGAAACAGAATAAAGTGAGCTTGTCTGATAGCACACCAAAGCAGCAACCGGGTCTGCAGAGACCAGTACTTAGGCACAAAAAAAGTAGGGGGATTTTGTTAAGTGTGCTGCCAGTTTAAGGTTCTCCCTACCCAAGAAAGGGAAAAGAAAAAAAAAACACAAACAACAAGATAAAAGGATTAAGAAGCTCTCTTCTTTTGTAATCAAGTACAACGTGAATTTTCCACAGCAAGAGCTCCTGGAGAGCCACATACCCCTCTCCAGGGTCTCCTCCAGGAAACACACTGAGCGTTTGCTCCCACCAGGGCTACAATAGAAACACTTTTGATCTCCATTTTCTGCTGCATCATTTTCATTCTGCAGAAGTGATGCTTGCTCGTTATTTCTCACAAAATGGCAAATCTGGTTCCTTTCCTAGTTTGCCTGCAATTCCAAGTTTCCTGACCCAAAAGAAATAAAATATCGTGACTATTACCCATATGAATCAGAAGTTATCTGTTCTCTGACTGGCTGGCCTGTATATTAAGATTCTTCAACTAACTCAGACGTTTCTACAAGTTTTTAAACCCAACAATGACTAGCATTTCTGAAGGCTAGCAACGTTACAAGTGGCTATCTGAAAGCTGATTTAATGCCTCAAGGGGGTGCTGAGTGCTTCCAGCTGGCTTCTCTGAGCAACCAGGATACCTTTTCAGAAGCAGCCGCATGAATTTCCAGTTTCTCCCAGCTGACTGAAGGTGGCCAGGAGGCACACTTGCACTCACAGAACACCTCTTAAATAAGGGCTTGTGCCTGAGCTATGTAAGAGTGGTTTCTCTACGCTCTCCCAACTGGTAGTTTCACAGCTTTTTGACCAGAGAAACTCATGAAAAAGGAGAAACTCATGAATAAGGAGCACAGAAGTGCTGCTGCTGTTGTTTCTACCTGCCTGCTCTACCATGGGTAAGGTTTAAGTTTCAAGGCATAAGTAAGACTTCAGTTAAATCTCACCCGGGGGTCTTCTGCTGTGAAGGCTCCACATCAGCACGTAGACGGCACAGCTGAAGAAGCACAGAGTGCCCCAACTCCAAAATGAGCACACACAAGTCCTGTGCTTGGCCTTGTGTTTAAGAGAACGAAGCCAAACGAAGACAATGTTGAAAGAGCAGGAAGTCCTAAACATTGCTATCAGCAATATGGACAATAGAGGCATTGACAAAACTTCCAGATTTTAGCAGTGGAACATAAAGCTTCAACAAAATCGCAAAGAACGAGGGAAAGACAACAGCTCTTGAAGCAGAAACACCACTCAGAAGACCATTTATTAATGCACTACATAAAACAGCAATAGGCCCAGAGGTTGGGATAGGATGGAAGCTTTGGGTCACCACTGTTGTTCAGAGGATAACGTGAAAGAAATTAACAGAGGGAGACATTTGTTCTTGAACAGCAGATCAGAGGGAGCAACACAAGACAAAGTAACCAAAATCCCAAACACAAATTAAAGTGAATAAGTTATTGAGAAGCATCACACGTTTACCTGTAAAATGGGGATATTCTAGGACGGAGAACAACCTGTAACAGCATGGACCTCACCTTGAGAAATTCATCTGCCTTGGTAGCTAGCACTCAACACCCACCAACTTCATTTACTGAATCACCCCAGTTTCCTAGAGTCCTAGTGAAGGAACACCTTGTGCAAACACAGAAGAAAAAGATGGTCCCTGGTCCAAAGAGGTTATAATTCACAATTACACACAAAAACCCATAACATAACTTAACTGTGATAGATTCTGAACAGTTTATCAAGGTTTGGGGTGGTTACTGCTCATTATTGTTGGACACCAAAAAAAGGAAAGCAGATTTTTCAAAAATGACGAGCTTAAAAAAAAATTGAGAGGAAACATAAGGGACTAGATAGGAAGGATGGATTTTGTGTCCAAGAGTCAGAGCTCAGTCACAGATTTCCTGCCTCAAATGAGGCATCATTTAGTTCAGTAAATACGACTTTATTAATATTCACCTACTTTAAAAAAGCTTGGAGAGTCTTAGGACTGTGGGAAAATAGATTAATACTTGTATCTAAATGTCAAGAACTGAGTCTTGTGTAATAAAAAGCTAGAATGAAAAAAAAAAAGCAGAAGAGGAAAGAGAGAGTGAATAAGCAAGGAAACTCAAACCATGGGAAAGAAAACTGAACCTTTGCTACCTCTTGCAATAATTAGTCAGTTATCAGCTCCAGACCACGCAGAAATGAACAAAGAAGAGCAAAGGGAAGGAATTATGCTATGATTCAAATGTTCTTCAAGATCCGTTTTCTCATCATAAATAACATACTGAAATGCTCAGAGTCAACAGATTTCATCAGGGCTACTTTACATCATGCTGCACACTGTAAATGAAAGCACAAGCATTTCCTGCATTTAACAGCAAAAAACTTCACTGCCTGCAATATAAATACAATGTATGGAGAATTCAGCAGGGTGTATGAGGACTGACATTACAGTCTGTACAAGCATCTCATTTTACCCCAACCTAACATAAGCATAGCTACATTTATCTACGAGCACCAATGGTGCAATTTCACAAGAAAGTTTGAAAATATTTTAAAACGTGTGTGTGGGTTTTTCCCTACCTTTCAAACTTCTGAAGATAAACGTGGGCATACATTAGGAGAACTCTACAGTTCTATTGCCTATGAAGGTATTAAAAGAAACAAATAACCTAGCAGGGTTACAATCCGTCAGTACGAACTAGTGTCCACAAACTCCGTTGTGGCTTTTTTGAAAAGCCAAAGGAAAAGCTATTTAATTTGAGCAACTTGCTTCACAAACTTGAAAAATCAAGACAAAACCCCTAAGTGGTTCAGGTTCACAGTGTCAACTTCCAAAATAAGAACAGCAGACACAACCCATGCCCATATTCAATGTCCCAACTCAGGACATATCCCAGAGCCATCACCTAAGCTCAGGCCACCCACCAGCCCCTTGCTGGAAGTCAAGTGCTTTCCAACACCAACAAAAGCTGCCACACATAAACCTGATAAAGTCAAAGGGGAGCTGGAGATTGCTCGGGCACTGTGTAAGTGGTATGGTCAGCCTGCCTCTGCATTTTCCCCACCTGTGAAAGGGGAACCTATATATTTGGTGACTGCTGACCACATGCTTTGCAGAACCTTGGTTTATACTTCCAAAATCTTCTTAAGATGAAAGGCTTAGAACAAGTATGCCAACACATTAAAAGAGACCGGGATAGCAAAGACATGCTGCAAAGTAATACTCACCCGTTCCTGACCAGCTGTGTCCCAGATCAGAAATTTATGAAGCTCATTCCCACAAGGTACAGTTTTAGTCATGAAGGATGCCCTGAAAAGAAGGAAGCAGCAGAAATTTGTAACACGACCGACACTGAATCTGCAACCTATACACCTTACGTAGCCAGTTCTGCTGGGTGAGACTGCATATGGGGAAACGCCAAAACCCTGATAAAATGCTGATGGAAGTGAAAGTCTCCATTTTCTCACATAAAATATATGATACTTATATATGTATTTTAAAAGAAGGGAAAAGCCTCTGAAGTTCAGAGAGCATTTGTGCATAGGCCCAGGAACACAGATGCTCCTGGACCTGAGGAAAAGGCATCAGCTAGCATCATACCAGGCAACAAACGTGCAACTTTTCAGTTACACCTAGAAGGCTGGATCACCAAGGAACAGAAAAGTCATCTGCATGTGGTAAACAAACAGGATAATGTTCTTCCCCCTCCAAACTCAGATGAAGAAATCTTCATGGCTTCTGGTATTTTTTGTAAGAAATGCAATTTGCTTATGTTTTCACAGTGTGCTTTTTCTTCTTTAAGAGCATTACAATTTTATAGGCTTCTTCTATATTACAGCATTTCACTTGAAAGCTGGCTAGGAGAAACTGCCGAATTCTGGTAGATTAGTTTTTTCTCCCCTATCCTTTCTGGACACTGCCGAACAATTTCTGTTGTAGTAACTTCTTTTCCTGGCTCATAGAGATGCATTCGATACAACGCGCTGTCCTTACAAAAGCACCAAATGACATCAAATGACATATGACTGACCAAAACATTTCCTGAGAATGATATACCAGAGTTCTTCTCTACAGCCATATGCAAATATCTCAAATTTAACAATGCAGCATTACTTATAAAAGTACTAAGTAAGGCAAAGAAGTGCAGCAGTTTGTTTGTTTGTTTTCACAGTGTGTGCTTTCAGTTGTCGCTCCCCTTCTCAAAGCATTAAGCAACACTTTACAGTTTCAAAAACAGGAACTTCAGACCTGCAGCAACTACTGTAGATTGCAAGGATTGTACATTTAAAACATTTGACTAATTTGGAAGAAAATAAAGATTAAAACCTTATCTATATAGACAAATTATGTCACCCGCATGCAAGCTAGCCTTCATATTTTAATCCTTAAACAGAAAAATAATTTCTCTCTGTTACCACAATTATGAAAATTAAAGGGTTTGTTTTGGTTTTGTTTTTTTTTTTTTCATTTGAGCAGAAGACCTTTACTTAGCAACAACAACTACTTGGGGAAGAAGGCTGCTGATGATTTAGAAGTAAAGAAACACTCAAGTTCCCATCAATTCCTCCACTGCAAACAAGTGTCCTTCAGTGAAGTAATGTTATTCATTACATGCTTCCTTTCTCTCTGTCCATTTTTCTCTATTCACTATATTCAGGCATCCAAAATTGTCCTGGAACTTCAATGTGCAACTTCCAGCTGAGACTCCTTCATGCACCAGAAGGCAGAGCTATATAAGATATCATCTAACCCTCTGAACAACACACAGCAATCAATACCAATCCTTCACAGACAGTTTAAAACAGCTCTAATACACAAGCCAGATCAGCCATTCCTACCCAGATTACTCCTTTGTCAACAGCACATATTAGCTTCCTTACCCATAAGAGATCGAGAATTTTCAGAATTTTCCAAGTAACATTGGACTTTGCAGATTTGTCCCTAAGATATTAAAAGAAAAAATTCTGGAATTCAGATCAACTGCAAGACTAACAAGGTTTCTGATGGTCTGCCACATGGAAGCTTGGCAGTTTTGAAAGAAGAACAGGTATGAATTAATTATACTTAGTTTAAATTGCATTGTCCCTATTTTGAGAGAGATGAGATAATGGGACATGTCCTATACCTAGAAAAAAGCATGTCCACACCTGGGAACAGACACTGTCCATGTTCCAGCCCAGTCTGGGCTACGCACAACGTAGTTAAGGGCTCCCCGTGGTTCTCCTGCCATTACTTGGCTATGGGGTGCCCTGGTCATTGTGCACGTGACAGCCTCTTGAGTTGTGCAGTTTCAGTTCCTTAACCTTCAAGGATCAGATTTGGTACCTCATTGACCAGTGGGAACTAAAGTGATTTTAATCCTAAGGTCTTATGACAAAAACACAATCTAAAGCAGGAAGGCTCTTGACAAGGCAAAAAGAAAAGGAAACCAGCTGAGCAAGACATCAAAGAATCTCTGCGTGCAAGATGGGTGGAGAAAAAAAAAGAACACAGAAGAGCTGGAAGTCATGGCCAGGCATGACACAAGTCGATAAAGCATGGTTCTGGACAGCCCCAGAAAAGAGGCTATTTCAAGAGACACCCTTCACAAGAGGAGCACGGCAGAGCCCCATCAGCCTCTCCATAATAAGAGTATGCTGCAATATAGTAAGTTTAGGGCCCCTCTATATTCCCAGAACAGGGAGAGCAGAGTAGACCTGGTTTGGGGCAGCCCCAGGCTCTCTAAACAGGTAACACGACCTGAAAGGCATTAAAGAAGAGCAAAGAGTTGAATGAGACTGAATACTATGTATCTTTTTTTTTTTTTTTCTCCAGCTTATCAGAGCCTCGAAAGTAACGAAAAGAAAGGAGCTCAGCAGAAGGCAGTGAATTAAAAAAAATATATATAGAAGAAAAGAGAGATTATGCGTGGTACTTACCCAATAGTAGGACTAATGTTGTGATCGAAGTGGTCCTGGACAAAGCGACAAACGATGCTCGATTTGCCAACCCCAGTATCCTAAAAATAAAAGAAAGCATGACAAGTGAGTTCAGGAGGCTGAAGATATCAATACTTCACCCGAAGAAGTAGTCAAATATTAATTTGTGAAATTAAATCCTCCCTAGAGGTAAGTGGGGCAGGTTAAACATTTCAAAAGAAAAGCGAGCACACGGACTATCCTTTTCAAATGTCATCATTGTGAACAGAGCTCCCTGGTCCTCTTCCCAACACTCCCTTCTCTCCAAGCCTTGTATTTTTTCGGGTGGATTTTGTACTCCTGTCACAAGGATTGTGGTACACCGAGCATAGCCATCTACTTGTAGCAGAGAATCCTGTGCTTTCAAACACAGGGTGAGTTACCCAGCGAAGCCAGAGAAACACTTTGGTTCAGGCCTGTTGCAAGGGCAGCCCAGGCACACTTCCAAACCAGATTACTAACACCAACCTTTTAAGTACACGGACAGCATTAACGTAGTGGAACTAACCTTCACGTGGCAAGACAAACAAGCCTGCTTGGTGGAAACTGCACAGAAGCTTCAGGTGGTTTTGAAAAGGCAGGAATCCAAAGATTTGGATCCCCAGAAATGTGCAGCTATCCCTCTGCAGGCTGCGTTACCAGACTGCGGTGAAGCAGCATGACTTTAAATGCAACACAACTTGCTGTCTAACTGCTATGTGGCAGGCTACTTCCATTTGCTGGAATAGTCTTTATTTTAGCTCCCCAATCAGTAAGGCAAAACTACAGCAGTATAATACTGGAATAAAGTTCAGAATGACCTGGAGGGGGCAGGGAAAAGCTTGACGTTATGCAGAAATACTATTTTAGGCATTTAAGATATTAACAACTTCCCCAAAATGCAGCATTTTTTTGTTTGCCTCTGTTATTCCGCAAAACCTTGGATGATAGGTAGAATTTAAATTATACAGAGAATTATCAAGGAATAGGAATAGCAATATCGCTATGTCTCCAATAGAATTGCAAAGAGCCTCTTTAGAGACAAAAACGATGCTAGGAAATCGATCCTGACCTTTCCGAGACATTAACAATGACAGCCCAGGGTCCAATCTAACTCATTAAAAAGTCAATAGAAAGTTTTCTATTAATTTCATTGGAAGTGATTGCAGAACTACCAGATTGCTCCGGGTAGTTCCATTTGTATCCTCATTTTAAGACACTTGACTAATTTACATAAACTTCTCAAAAAGCGTCAAGACAAGAATATAGTTTGTTGAGAGCACTACACACATAACCACATATTACCAAAAAAAAAAACCAAAAGCCTTTTCCCCTCCTGTAATTAATTTTGCAATATTTTATCTTCTTTTTGAATACGAAAGAAAAAGAATGCCTGTAGTTAAGATTTCACCATGTTTAAATAAAACTGTATCACCACTGCAAGCAAAGTCTTTATAGACAGCATGTATTAGAAACCCATCATTTAAACTCTCATACTTAATTCAAAGCTGTCCTTAGCCAGCTTAAAAGCCATAATAAATGCTCATGCTACACAGACGGTTGTTTATCTACTGTGTTCAATCAATAGGAAAAAAAGATCAAAGAGAGGAGCAGCGTTTAAAACCAGCCCCATTGCCTTTGATCAATAGCAGCAACACATCCTGTTGCTATTCCCAAATTTTGCCTTCATTATCGATTCCAGCTAACATCTCTGTATAATTACTCCAGCAGGATGGCAGAACACATTTTAAAAAAAAAAAAAAAAAAGAAGAAGTTTATCTGCACTGAAACCAAGGATCTAATTATTATTCCAGATTTTAAGTGTTCTGGAGAAACCAGAAGTACCACCCACTGGGTACGAGGAATTACACTTCCCTCTTGTGGGGACAGAGTTTCTACCACTGTATTAGAAACTAGACATTGACTCCTGTGACCCGATGATGCTTTGGTTTCACCTGCTTCCTTCAGCTCCCTCGCCAGGTCACTCAGAAGGGCAGTTGCAACTACAGCTCCTGAGCAAGAGGAGCCCGGTCTCTGGCAGGAACACAACATCCACAAGCACGGATTAAAGCTTAGCTCATTTTCTTAGAAGCTCCTGCTTCTTCCATCTTTCAGTTCATGGCTCTTAATAACGTTTCACACTAACTTTAAAGGAACTTTGAAAGCTTCTATTCCCCCTCACGTGTCTCACAATGAGCACAGCTAAACTTAAGCATGTGCCAGGCACGCCAGTAGCCCTCAAGAAGCTTAAAGGCTTTCTTACACTTTGCTCCTGGGGTTGCTTGGACTCCCAAGAGGGCTAAATTTACCCATGGTGTAACTCCAGTGAAACCAATAGACTTGGACCACAAAATGAACCTGTCTTTAGAGCAAAAACTGTTGAAGCCAGTGGCCAGCGCTCTCCAGAAGCCAGCAATTCATTGCACCACGGGACTGAGTTGAAACAAACCCTCCCAGCTTCTGCTTTGTTGCCTGGAGGATACAAACGGCTGGCTACCAGACTATAATTAGAGCACAGAGGGGAAGGAAGTAAAAAAGAAAAAGCTTCCTACTTACAGCAGCGATTATCATTCCTTCACAGGACTTAAAACTACTTAGGCAGTTTTCAGTCCGTGCCACTGTACTCGCCCCCACGAAAGACGACGCTCACCTGCCTAAAGCAAAGCCAGTCGTGGTGCACGAACACTATACAACTTGAAAGCTTAGTAGAAATCTTTTACCGCTAATCAGACCGTATCTTTTTCTGACCCTAAGGGAACTATCTTTCAGGTCAATCTCGCGCAAGTCAAGGAAAGCATGGTTGCTTCAAAGAAGTAGAAAAGGCATTCACGTCTCAGCAGCGCACTGAAACTAAACCTCCTCGCTAAAGCTATACAAAGCTTTCCTGCTACCATCTGCTTTGTCCTTTGCTATACCATCTTCCTTTACATACATCCATTTTTTCTAACATCTGATGGGGATGAGCATCCTCATTTTCCTCCTTTTTCTTCGAAAAATTATAACAGACTTGTCAAGCCACATGCCTGGGTAACATTCAGGCATGTAGATGACTTATTTTTTTCAGTTCTCAAAGTTCTGCTTTTTGCCAGCTTTTTACACCCTCTAATCTGTTCTTTTTTGTTTTACTCTATGTTGGCCTACATAGAACATCAAGCATACACCAAGGTATAGCATTTTGGCTTATGTAAAAGGTCACAGCAGTATTGAGCTGAGTGGACTGAACAAGCTTCAGAACCTTAGAACATGTCTTCAGGAGTTCTGTGGCACTTTAAGAAACAGATCCTGCAATTCTTCAGAAAAATCTTTATCCATGGGAAATTCAAGGGTTTCAGCGCTGTACTAATTGACTCACCACAATCAAGAGCGTGCCAATCCACGAAAGAAGTGGCAAGAAACAAATAAATATAAAATAATCATTCTGAATCAAGGTGTTCATGATGCATTTGATGAGTCACTCATGGGATCAACTGCATGTCTTGCTTTTTTCCTTTCTTCTTCACAAGCCTCATAGCACACTTACAAAACATCAGTTATAAACTGCATTGTACAGAGATAAGCAAAAGGGTGGGGAGGAAGGAAAGGAGCAGGAATGTAATCCACTGTAAGTGAACCACTACTAGTTGATAAGAAGAAATAGCTACAACTTCAGAATCTCCCAATGGTCAGCAAAATGGATATGGAAATCTGAAGCCACATCAGATGTTTCTGATAAATACAAGGAACCAACGCAAGCATGACTAATTCCTGATTTTTACTTTAACCCTGAAAAGATGTTCTCTATTCTTCTAAAATCCCTTACCCGCAGATTTATGATTTTAAGAGCACCAAAATGGAAAGCAGCATGCTACAAAAAACAGTGCTTCCACCCACACTCCTGCTCACGGAGAACCACCCCACTTGGCTCTTCTCAGCTCACATTACTGTAAAGGAGATGAGACTGTATCTCAAGCCAGCAGAATTACAGGATGCTGACAACTCATTTGCAGGCAAACAACAACTGAGCTACTGATTTCTTCTGGCTGATTTGCAGAGCATAGAGGAGGGTTTTAAAAGAAAAAAAAAAAAAAACAAACAGTTCAATACGAGCAATATATTAAAAAAGAAAACCATTTTCCCATTACAAATTGGCAGTTAGTATATTCCTCTGTCCATTGTTCCAGATGCATTTATCCCGGCAGAAAAAAACTAATGCAAAAAAGATCGAGCTCTTTAATTTAAATCTGGATGTCTCATTCATATCTTTGCAGAAGCATAGGGCCCAGTCCTCCAAGCACTTTTCTAAATTGAAGGGAATATTACTACCCTGTAAACATAACCCTGATTGGGATGTTAGTCTTTAGCCTTGATATTGTAATAGCTTTTAATAGATTCAGATGGGTCAAGCCCTACTGTGCTGAGCAAACTAAACTCTTCATGTAAGATGTTACATCTGAAATGGAAGAAATGTTGAATTGACAAAAACATCCACACATATCGTGACTGATGACTAAACAGCAGCCCTATAATTATGCACATTGCTGCAAGAGCTTTTTTATTCTTGACTACGCAGAATCTTTCTGTGCTATGTTAACACACAGGGCTTTTTTACTATATGTAAAATTAGATAAACCATGCAAAAATCCTTTTATGACTCTAGGATTATGGAAACACAAATAAAACAAGAATACTAGACAGCACTTCACAAGAGGAAATGGCACACTAAGAATGAACATACTGAAGAGACTGCCTTCTGTCCTCCCACTTGTGAGGAAAGAAAAAAAAGAACATCTGGCTTGTAACCACCACAGATCTCATGACTAACTTCCCATTTCAGCTTGACAAGAGGGTTGAGATACCCTGGAGATGAGTGCCACAAAAATCTACAATAAGAATTAATGGAGAACTGATCTTTATAAAGAGGGATCCAACACACAGCTCCTTCAGAAGGATGGAAGTTTTTCTATCAGCTTAGGCAAAGCCAGGACTCAATCCATGGTATTTCAAATTGTATAAATTTTTACAAATTAAAAATTTCTTATAATATTATAATAATAATATAAAAATGTCTCTCCAAAGCATTTCTTGTAATAACCAGGATTCATTGAGACACGACCTACAGGCAGAAGCCTCATTAAAACTGACTGGGTTTAACATGCATTAGCCTTACGTATCAGAAGAAGAATGATCATGCCCTAGCAGCCTGGAGGATATTAATACCAAGTACTCAAAAAAAGCAGTTAAAGCAGATACGAGAAACATTTGGAAGTGAGAAGTCTTTACCCTTTTCCCATAACCAAGAAACTGATCCCACAGCTCATGTGGTTTCCACCAAACTCAGCAGGACACCCCTGCACCTCACAGTGGGAATGCATCTGCCCCTCAGAGCCCATTTGTGCTGGGGCTCCCCAAAAGGTGACCTGCTACCCACCTTAACTGCGAAGGCACCATGAGCATTTGGCAGCTCAGCCTTCCTCTGAGGACCCCTGATCAAGAGAAAACGAGCGTCAAAGGCCGATACAGTCAGGGTTGATTTAGTGTAACCCCTGGGCAGCTTCTCGTGGTGTAGCTTCTTCATCAGGCATACAGTTGGAACTACAAAGGTGCTCACACTGATGGAAACCTGTGTTCCAGGCAGAAGGCAATATTGGACCCTACCAGCAAGCCGTTTTGAAGCTTTCTCAAGACAGATTAACATCACAAGGTGCAGTAAGTGCATGCAACAGAAACAACCATCATCAAATTTGGCTCACTAATGATCTTCTCAGTGCACATTCCAGTGAGATAATGCTGCCTTATGTCATCTTTCAGAAGAGTGAAGCGGGGGGGGAGGAAAAATAAACCCAAAGGAATCAAACATACAGAGCAAGGATACAGTAAAAAAAAAAAAAGCTGTTCCACTCTCCTGGAGGAGGATCTGTTCAGAGAGGAAGCTGACTGCTCCTGGTTAAGAGAAGAAACAATTCCTGGCTCCCTGTCACATATTCATGCCACCGGACAAACTTCTTGGCTGGTTCATTACTAACTGAAAAATAACAGAGGAGCTAGTTTATGCTCAAGGTTCCCCAAGCTAAATTCTCTTCTTTGTTACACCACTTTGACTCCTGCCAGTACTACAGCAAAAGGAAGGAGAGCTCCTTGCTTTGCCCAGTGCAGAACTTTCATTGTTGGAGCAATTAATATGTGCAGATGAAAACACTTGAATTAGTATGAAGTTGCCAAAAAGGAAAAAACTGTCCTTTATCATCCAGGCACTTGATACTTTAAATACCAGAAAAAGGCACTCAAAATCTCTGCAACTAGCCAGGCAAATCTGGTAGGTAGAAAGACATGGTTTAAATTTTAGGGGAAGAAAAATAATCAATGAGTCTTACAAAAAAATGCAAATGCAGAGAGACCTTTCGTTCTGGTAGCTCTGTAAAGCACAGCTGGTTTTGAGTTAGCAGTTCAGCTTCTGCACATTAAAATAGCCGTTCTTTCCACTGTCAGAATTGGCCACGCTTCAGTTTCTGATTTACAGTTGAATCCCCCTGGCCCATTCCCATTATCCTCAGCAGGACTTCGATGGAATTTGAAAATTCACAGCAGCGTAATCACACCGCAGTGCTGCTAGATGGTTTGCATTTTATTAGCTATCATCAAACAAATCGCTATGCCTGCGCTGGAAAGTATCGCCGGGCTTTTGCAGGAATGTACGCTCAGCTCTGGTCAAGCCTGCTGCCTAGGAGGGGTGTCACTCCTCGGGCAAGGTCTGGCACGCAACACTGAGATACCCAACCTGCATCTTCAGTGCTTTTGGAGACGCCAGTCCTTTACCCAAAAGCACATGATGTGATCCCGAGTACAGGATTACGGCTGTCTTATAAATTCCAATGGAGGTTAAAAGGCAAAGAACTGAACAACAAAATAAAGCTTTGCAATTCGCAGCCTGCTTTAGTCCTCTATGCCTGCCATCAACATTTTAATCATTACTCAGACGATCAGATGCAGGCAGCATTGCAATACTTCCCATGTCTTACTAATCCACTTACAGCTGCTCTGGAAGGCTGTGTGGCAGGCGGCTTGAAAAGTATCTGAAACTGGCTTTGGACTTTTATCAACCATATGAACATACAAGGAAGAGTTATGCAGAACAGGCTCCTGACCACAGCTCCCACGGGCAGCGTTTTAATCCAAGAATTACTCTACCCAATAAACTTTTCGCTAGCCTTAAACAGATCCTTCATCCTTCCCTGTATTTGGGTATCACTTACTCGTCTGCAAACGCCACTGTAAGGAGAAATACCTTTCTGGAGACCTGGGTTCAGAGACACCCCTGGGACTGAACTGAATCTGCCAAGCGTCAGGCTTGTCCCAGCGAAAATGCAGCCGCGCAGTGCGGAGCGGTGTCTAGGAAGAAGTGCAAATAGCTTCTCGCTCTATTCAGTTTTTCCATCTGCAAGACGTATCAAGTGAGCAAATCCCACCCCAGCATCAGCGCACAGATGAAAATAGAAGAGCAGCTCTTAGCCTGACACACTGGCTCCCAACCGCTTCACCCACACAGAACTGCCCGAGGCTTCAGCCTGAACCCGAGGGATGCAGGCTGAGGTGCTCCGAAGCCTCACTTCTGCGGTAAAAGAACACCCATCCCATTCAGGACACAAGTAATTTTTGTAAATTCCAGTTTTCATTACAGCCTTGTACAATAAGAGATAGATTATTTCCCCCATGAGCAATATGATTCTCGGAGAAGATCCTTTTCCTGTGGATTTGCTGGGATTCCCCTTCCAGAACTACAGAACTGACCCAGGGACACACCTGATTCCAAAAGCGACAGCTCCATTTTCAACTCCCTGACAGGCCCTCTACCAAACGAGAGGTCTGTTTTTTCCTCCCTGCCCCATCACCACCACCTTTAATTGTTTGACTTTCCTCATTACCAAGCCTGGCAATGTACTTCTGTAACAAGAGCTCCAAATGACGTCAGACGCAGCCTTATGCCACCACAAGTGATGTACAAGGAGTTTCTGCAAAGGCCTGAGGGATACACAGTTCCTTTTGAAAGGGAAGAACTGGAACCAGGGCTGGCCTCCAGTAGTGTCCATGCACTAGCATGCACTTTCCCGAGTGAAGGGTACTTGTCAAATGAACAGCAATGCTCCCCTTGAACATTGGAACCAAGCTTCCTAAGATCCCAGCACAAACACCCGCATCTTCGTGCAACTATGTTTTTAGGGGGAGGTTTATTCTGCAGCGTCCCACTTCTTCAGTAGGACCCACCACAATCCTTTTGGTCATCTGCCCACATGAACCTTACAAGAACACCCCTCTCTGCATTTCCAATTGTCATACACTCTTCTTTAAACTCATAATATCGGTATCTTTTAAGTCAGTCGGTGTATCACTCCTACAAATTTAGGATGGTCTGCGTGAGATCTCCTGCAGTGAAACACCCCACACACCATTTCTAATTGCTAGTGTAATTTCAGGCCAATGCTGGTGTTGTGGAGCACGACTTAGCTACAAAATAAGGCTTTTTCCTCTGGTACGCATTAGAATTAGATTAACTCTAATTCCCTCTGCGCATAGGAAGTGCACTGCCTGTTCTCAGAGACATTTTTCTACCCCAACCAGGTCAGTCCTGTTACATCAGAATACAGTCATTCCTCCTGGTGCTGCAAGGACTGCATTTGGCACAGAAATTCTTGTGGCTCTATCGTTCTCAGCTCACTAGCTCTTAAATGAAAATAATGACTTGATTTTACCTTGTAACAGCATCACGTGGATTTAAATCGGAGACAGCTGGAAAGTGTTCAGACAGCACAGTGACAAAGTTTTACTTGTTTGGTATTTACGTGCATCTTCAATACCACCTGTATGCTCCTAATAGCTGTTTTAAAATAGAAAAGTATCTGCTGGCCGGGGCTTAATGCTATCTGGCCTCCTGTGGTGGGTCGACACTGTCTGGATGCCAGGTACCCACCAAAGCCGCTCTGTCACTCCCGACCCCACCTGGACTGGGGAAGAGTAAAATCCAACAAAAGGCTCGTGGGTCAAGACAAGGACAGGGAGAGATCACTCAGCAGCTACCATCACAGGCAAAACAGACTCAACTCAGGAATATTAAATTAATTATTACCAATCAAATCAGAGTAGGATAATGAGAAATGAAACCACATCTTAAAAAAACACCTTCCCCTACCCTCTCCCTTCTTCCCAGGCTTAACTTCACTCCCAATTTCTCTGACTCCTGCCCCTGGGCAGCGCAGGGGGATGGGGAATGGGGGCTGCAGTCAGTTCATCACATGTTGTCTCTGCTGCTCCTTCCTCCTCAAGGGGAAGACTTCACACTCTTCCTCTGCTAGCAAACCTGCTCCAGCATGGGCTCCTCTCTCCATGGGTCCTACCAGGAGCCTGCTCCAGCCTGGGCTCTCCACAGCTCACACCCTCCTTTGGGGCATCCCCCTGTTCCAGCATGGGGTCCTCCATGGGCTGCAGGTGGATATCAGCTCCACCATTAACCTGCATGGGCTGCAGGGGAACAGCCTGCCTCACCGTGGTCTTCATCACAGGCTGCAGGGGAATCTCTGCTCTGGTGCCCGGAGCACCTCCTCCCCCTCTTCTTCACTGACCTTGGGGTCTGCAGGGCTGTTTCTCTCACATGTTCTCACTCCTCTCTCCGGCTACTGTTGCACAGGGTGTTTTTTAACCTTCTTACATATGTTATCACAGAGGTGATACCACTGCCACTGATGGGATTGTCTTGCGTCAGCAGCAGATCCATCTTGGAGCCGGCTGGCATTGACTATCAGACATGGGGGAAGCTTCTAGCAGCTTCTCACAGAAGCCACCCCCGCTACCAAAACCTGACCACACAAAACCAGTAACACCTCTGAATGTATAATGTATCATCCGATCCCTTCTCTCTGTTTTCCTTCAGTCCACATCAGTTAGCAAAAAGCGTACAGTGACTGCCCACCTGCTTCACCTGAGAGCTGGCTGCATCTGCAGCCCTGTCCACCTCTCCTCTTCCCAACCAGCCACCAAAGCCAAACTCCTGCTGCCAGGTTTTGGCTCCCTTACCAGCGCGATTATTCAGCATGTGGTTTTCCTTTCTCACACATACATTCCCCTGTGGAACTAAGGTTGGGCACACAGAGCTGCTCCAATATCTGCCATACTTGGAGCCAGGGGATGCAGTCCTACTTGTCCTGCCATTTTGAAGGCTTCTCTGGAGTTTTATTAACTCAGTATTCCCCGTCATAGGTCCATTGCTTTCCACCAGATCCCAGCCCACTAATCTTTTAGAGACAAAAAACCCTAATGCCCAAGTTACAAACACATCTTTAATATCTTGCTGCACCTGTTCCTCTCTTATAGACAAAAAAAAAAAAAAGAATATTTCCAGCCTGGCTGCAATATCTGTTACAATCTCTTCATCTACCTACTTCTGTCAGAGATATGCCCAGAGACCCCAATCAGCACTGTGGCCTCTCCAAACCATAAAGTACAAAAGCAAGCACAGACGGCCAGAAGCACTTTATCATCCTGTCAAAGCGATGTGCCTGGCCAGAGATGAGACAGTCTGAAGAGCAGCTAATGTCTGTATAGTAGCTAATGTTAACAATAAATTCACTTTCCCAGAAACATTCATTGGTTTCATATAATATTACATATATAAACATAAGTCTCTCCTAGAGTGTTTCTGAATTATCTGGCACTATCCTGCTGTCATAACTAGGGCTCCAATCTCAAGCCTGTCATGCTGAGTGACCAGCATGGAGAGTCACAGCTGCAGCCTGAAGAGCTTCAAGATGAGTGAACTGGCCATACCTTCCCCTCCTCTCTCTTCCCCAAACACTTGGTTTTCAAAAGGATTTGCCCAAAGTGCTGTCTCTCATCTGGCAGATAGTAGGCACTCCACTAACTTCAGCTGAAGGTTTGACTACAAGCATGGAAAGGTTTCTCCAAATGCGGGGACTTGAGAGAAGGAACATTATCACCTTGAAAGAAGGCTAGAGGGTGCTGGAAAGATGACCCAGTCAGAAAGAGATGTTTCCTTCATACATAGCCCAGCGACTGACAGGGCATTAAATCAGCAGTAAGGAAGAAATCCTTGTTTTACACTGCACTAGCAGTGGGTGGCAGGATTAGCAGCCACTTAAACTACCTGCTACCCAAGAAATCACAAAGTAGCCCACGTGGCTGCTGTACGTTTACTCACCCAGTGCTTACAAACCGTGCTGCTCTTCTGCGACCTGCCAACTCTTTTTTTGTGTGCGAAGTTGGCAGGGGAATTATAAAGCGATCTTTATTTATGAGACAGGGGGCTGCAGAGGGAGAAGGAGAACAAAGAACCTTCCTTCAAAGCTATTCTGTAAAATAACTCAAATAGAATAAAAATAAATAAATAAAACCACAAGGCAAAACAGAAATGTGACTGATGTAGAAAACATAGCCTGTGGGTCAGTACTCCAACTACCTCAGTTCCTTTCTCTGCAACATGACTCAAGAACAGCAACACCATAGAATATATTTTAAAATAACAACAAATTAACACTGCAGCCAACCTAGCTCCAGAACACTCAATTTAGTAATTTTTAAAGTTCATCTACTCCTGAAAAAAAAAAACAACCCAAAAACAAACCCCACACCCAAACCCATACTCCAATTCAAATATATGTGCTAAATCACTGCATCTTATTGTACAAAGTGCAAGCTAACCACACTGCCACACCACCATGAGCATGGACGGCAAAGATAACAGCCTTCAATCATTATTAATATTAGGAAACTGCTTCCAAACATTAAATTTCCAGCTAACGGCCTGTGTCTTTTCCTAGGCATTTCCTTCCACTCTCCACACAAGTTTTCTCTCGGCTGAACTGACGAGAGAGACAGAGGATTTTAAATTGAAATCAAAGAGCAGAATCTCAGTCAATCAATTTCTCATGCCCTTGACAGCATGTGGTATGGGTGGCTGTGGAGGAAGAAGTGCTTAGATTGGTGAAAAGGAAGATGGGAACTTGGTGTTTATTTGCATTCCTTCATCTCAAATTGTGGCTTTTGGGGGCATTGGTGATTTGCTTAAGATGCTGAACTCCTTGTTTTAAACAGCCTCTACAATTTCAAGTAAGAGCAT
Source organism: Tringa tobata (assembly GCA_033628505.1). NCBI lineage: Eukaryota > Metazoa > Chordata > Aves > Charadriiformes > Scolopacidae > Tringa > Tringa tobata. The sequence continues at coordinate 15,316,341 of JAHREE010000073.1, read as the reverse complement.
GTTCTCTATAAAAAGCAGCTGCAAATAAGGTGGTATCAACATAGCTGACTAAAAATATGAGAGGATTAAAGGAGAAACGAGAGGAGCACCTTTCTAGGGAGCAGTCATACCCACACACAAATCTCCTTTGAGCAGCCATAGCCACACACACCAATAAATGAGCAAAAAACCCTCCCACTGGATGGAGAAGTGGGGAGGGGACAACCCAACAGTGGAAAGCCTGAGGATATCCTTGGTCAGAGCTGCTTGTGCTTTACAGTACAGCAAAGCAGTCTTGAAGTACAACAGTGTGGGTCACAAGCTGTGTAGAAGCAGTCCAGCCTTTTCAGGACTTCAATATCAAATAATCACTGGCTGATGAAGTCACAGGGAACAACTTAATTTCAAAAAAAAAAACAACAAACCTGACTCAAGACTGAGCACATGGTGACAGGTCTTGCTCCTCACCAAAGAAAGCTCCATCACAAAACCCAATACTGTAAAACCTTTCTCCAAGGGCTGTGCTGCAATGCAAAGGAGGGCATTTAATTGGGAAATAGCACCACCTGGTGACTCCTGGTACTAAGGGAGAAGAAAATGGTCACCTTGGCCATTCTGGGGCAGGAGGAAAGGAGAAAGGAGCACTGGCTAAATTGCTCAAGCGAACTGTGAATCAAGAGCCTGGGTAAGGATGTAAAGAGTACTGCACGATGGAGTTACAAGAACTAGACAGATGGGACAGACAGAGATGGAAAGAACGCCTGAGCACCTTCTCTGGAACCACAGGCATCTCCCACTGCTGTTGCCACCTTGGGAGCCCGGCATGATGAGCGCTGTGAACGCAGCAAAGGCAGCGGCACAGGGATGCCCCTATCCACACATAAATTAATGTACCATGAAAAGAAAAAAATCACCCAAGCCTGCAAAGCAGCAACAACACTGTACACCTCAGAGGGACTTCACTGTTGTTACTCATTTTTAGGAGATCTATAGCTCTATAGCTGTGGGACTTTCATAGAGTCGCTACCACCCAAACAAGAACCATGCCACTATTCGCTCTCTACCAATCAGCGAATCATAAGATCCTCTTGACCAAGGCATAACACAGACCAGCAAGCAAACCTACCCTCCCAGATGCCCTGTAAGTGTTAAGAAAGTGTATTATCTCACACCCCATGGTATCCTCTCCCATCTTTTCAATCCCACCACCCAGTTCACCTTAATGATGTCTCCCTGTTACTGGGTTGCTGATTTCCCAGCTGAGCACCACAATGGATGCTTAAGTACCACTTCCGTGTTCATCACTTCATTTTTCAGGTGAGCAGAAAAAACGAGAGCCCCTGGTTTACCATGGGAAAATTTCTACTGTGGTGCCACAGATGGGTGGTGCTCATCACTCATCCCCCACCCAAAAAATTAGGAACCAGCACAAACTTACCGGATTTCTCCAGCATGTGAAACCTCAGCAGAGAGGAGCTAAATAAAGCTGAAGTAAAACAAAGAAAAAAATGCAAGTCCTGCTTTAATGCCTATGCAATTCTACTGAGCGCAATATCTGATTTTGGCAACTTAAATGGTCAGACTTTATTTTCTAGACAAACTTGGGAGACCTTTTAACAGCTTCACACTGTCATCCTTTTCCTACCCACTATCTTGCAACATACATGCAGTCACAAAAATCTACTTTGTGTGACTCTTCACACAAATCAATTCCTATTTAAAATACAGTAAAAATCTGTGTCAATAGTATATGCTTAGGAATCCTGATAATTGGCCCTGAACTTTAAAGATTAAATAAGGGATAAGTGTTAATAAAGTAACTTACAAGTCACTATACCTCACATTGTCAATGATAACGAGTATTGATTGCAGGGGCTGTTACCTCTATAGCCCATATGCGCACACACCAGCATAACAATCTGGTTAAATATCATTCATCACCATTGTGCAATGCAGTGATCAAAGAAACTAAATTCGATTTTCAGACTAAATACATAAATAACCTGAGGCTTTCATAGTTCAGTAAACACGTTAGGCAACAGCATCCTGACAAATGTTGTTTTTGAGCAGTTTGGCAGAAAAAAATGGGATAAGCAATTCTGTGTTATTCTTTCCAAACCAAATTCTTGTCCTAAGTGAACCTTCCCCACATATATTTGTAGCAGCTGAAACTTTCAAAATAATGGCATGATGAGGAGATCATCTTTGACCTGAATTGCTGTTTAACATAAGTTTCCATTCATACTCCAACACCCTGTCTCTTTCGTTGTCAAACTCCATTATATATATATATTTTCAAAATACAGGCTTGTCAGTGTAACTTACTAAATAGGGGAAAAAAAATTGACACACCTGTCCCCACATACAAGATATTAAAAATCTTCCAGCCAATCCAGAATTGATAATCCAATCTAAACATTATAGATTCATATCCCAAATTGCCTACAAATCCCAACAAAGTCATTTTCTTTTATTAAATCAAGGCAGTGGCTCTTCTGCAGCCAACTAGATGCATATTTACTAGGTACAGCATTTGAGGAAATGGTTCTTGGTGCTCAGTTTACTATTTCAGTAACACAAAATTGTCCAGCGGTTGCATGGGCAATTTGTAAAAGGGCTGAATTACCTTCAAATTTGTCCATCCAAGCTCAGTAAACAACTCAATTCAATGTTCAGACTTTCCTCTCCCGATTTGTAACTACCTCACCTGCTACTTATTACTGCATTTCATACCAAGGAGGAAAAAAAAAAAAAAAAAAACACAAATTATGAGTGCCAACTGAAACACCAGTTGAAAACTTCAGTCCCGGAGAAAAGAAAACCTGATCCCGTCTCTCTTATGGCTACAGGGGACAGAGAGGAAGGAGGCAGAGTTTCAGGGGGCAGCTATATAAAGGCATTTCCCCTAACAAACATGAGCCAGCCCCATGACCCCAGATCCTTGCTCTGAATTGGAAGAGCCTTACTACAGGGTATGTCACCTACGAACAACTGCTGGCAAACAACTCTTCTGGCCTCTCCACTGGCCAAAGGCAGCCAGTGACCAGCGACCTTGAGCCCTTCAGGAAATGCCACACGGGTGGGACAGGGGCTAAGCATTTCTTTAGTGGTTTTATCGCCAAAAACTCTGCCTCTGCTTATCAGTTCTTTTTTAGCTGATATAACAACATGTAAAATCAGCAATCTCTGACGACCATGGAAGGTCTGAGGCAGTCTCCTTTTCTCAGCAGCCTAGAAGTCAGCCAGCTGCTAACAACATCTTCTTTACTCAGGCTGCTCTTACAACTTGCCATCCCACCCCCCAGCCTCAGGAAACCTGCCTGCCTTACCCTTCCAGACACATGACAACTTGTGCGTTCCCCAGGAGCATCAGGGGAAGGGGGTGCATTGAGACTTTCTGGAATTTGCTGTTATTTGTTACCTACAGTTAAATGTAGGTAATATGCAGAGGTACGTTATCTACATCTACGCAGACATTAAATGGTATCAAGGAAAGGTCTAAAGTCCTTGAAACTGGGAGGGGTTCATTTCCTGAATTGGTGTGCAGGACTGGGAATGGACAATCAGACGTTGGGGTAAACCTAAATCTGTGTCAGAAAGACTTCCAACAAACTATCACGTTTAATTAACTTAGATTAACAGAAATTTCATGTTCGTTTCACCTATTGCCGAGATCCAAAGTTCTCCCTAATACAGTAAACATCACCACTTATTTTAAACAGCATCATACAAGGACTCACCCAGTGCTTTCCCCGCTGTCACACGTGAAAGTAAACAGAAGAGATAACAGCAAGCAGAGTAGAATAAAACCCAGGGCTGAGTTGGTTTTTATCTGTGGATTTACTGTGTGCTGCTGTGAACTCACGGAGAGTAAAGCTATCTGCACCGAGCAGGCTCATAAATGGAAGACATTATCAGCGCAAGGCCCAAGTTGACATCCGGAATGTTTTCACCTCCCATTGAATTCAGCAGGAATGAAACTCAGCAGCTCCTAAAGTTGGTACCACTAGTGTCAGGGAATTCAACTTTTTAGGGAAAAGCCATTCAAACGGGCAGGAACAGGTTTTGTTGCTGTTATTTTTAAGGTACTTTACACTCTCCACCACAAAACCAACTAGGAAATAGGTAACTAACTTAAAATTGACTCCCAGAAGGAAGTTTTGATTCACCTGGCCAGTTTTTCTCATCTTCACTCAGAAAGAGGGGTCCAGAAATGGTGAAAGACATATAGACTTTGCAAATCTCAACTGAAAACAAACTGGGGGCATTTCAAATGGCAATGCTGAACCACGAAGTTTAGTACATTTAAGGACATCTCCTCAAGTGACAAGAATAGCTGGGCTAGAAGAAGAGCCAATTTGATCTTTCTCTCCAAAGCAGAAGAGCCTGAGCCACACAGAGGGCACTGAGGACTCCCTCTCAGGGCTGGCTATTTGGGTGCTAAACATGCTTTCTGAAAGCAGCCTGAGTGCTTGGGACTGAGTCCAAAGCTCCTGCAAGCTCCAGACACAGCAGAACGACAGTGGCAGGGGTTTTGGGCATCTCAAAGCGGCCCATGAGATCCTACCAGTACTTCCCTTTCAGTTACCAGATCTGACCAGTTCTCAACTGGTCAAAAGATACAGCTTAACTGAATACAGCGTAAACAACAATTCTGCAGGTTCAGCTGGACAGAAGTGTTTTGAAACAATGTTAAGACAAAGTTACAGCTTTAAAAGGAAACAAAAAAAAAGGAAAGGACAGTGAAGGCTAAAACTGAGTCAGAGGTGGTGGGACTTTTTCACCCCACCTTATCATTTTACATGATATTACACCATTCACTGTTTCTGCTTTGCATGGTTTTCTGTTTCCTTATTCTCAGCTTCTCTTTCCCTCGCTCCCCGCGTTCCTCATTTGCTCCCACGATCACCCACAACGGTCCCCTCATGTTTTCTCTTGGTCTCTCAGTTTCAGTTCTCCACTTCCTCCCCCATTAGTCTCTTTTTTTTGTCACTTTATTCCTCCAAGTCTCCTCTACACTGACTGTTACACACCTTTTTCTACTGGTCACCACTTAAACTATTCCTGAAAAACATTTTAGGCTGTAAGGCTGCCACACTCCTTCAGACAAACTTTTTTAATGTAGACTTATTCTACAGGTGCCAAAAGATCATTTTCTCTCTTTCGCCACACCAGTATAAAGGAGAAGGCAAACCTGGCCACAAAAATCTGTATCAACTTAATTATCTGGTGCAATAAAGCACCTTCTCCAAAGAGCCTACCAAATGCTGAAAACCAAGCAAAGGTAAAACTGAGCAGATAAAGTATCTGCTTTTAATGTTAAATGACAGGAATCACTCAAGAGCATCCTGTTCATATCAGCTTTAACAAATTATAGAGCCAATGGTGATTTTACGACTCTTAAAATACATCCACTTATATTTAATACACTAAGAAAAAAAAAAAAAAAGATACAATGGGCTTCCTATCCAATAAAGGGAATATGTTCTTTCTCATTTCCCAAATCCCTCCAGGAATTAACCAACCACCAGATTTATCCAGCCACAAAGTGGAAGTGTGCCCTTACAGACTGGTACCAGTCAGAGATGTTTTTTTAAATTAACAAAGACTCTTTTAAGCAAACACAGTATTTGCTTCCGCAAATGGCAGAAGTTGCTTGAAATTATAATCGGACATGGACAAACACCTCAAATTTTTCAGTCGTAATATGCTTCTAACTCCTAAGCTACTCACCATAGTGATAAGGTACTTCCTCCCCCTTAAATCAATTAGTTAAAAATGAATTGAAGTCCCAAGGGGCAAATTGAGCCTTGGTGTGACTCTAAATCACATTCAGGGGAGTCTTCCCAGGGATGCTTTTCACATCAGCCTTTGGGAAGCCCAGTGATCGGGGCTACAGCTTCTCTGTGTCGGCACACACCAGATGTTGACTAAATACTGAAGGATTCCTCCTCTGTCACTGAATTCCCAGCACCAGCCTCACAAGCAAGAAATGGGCATGTCTGGAGAGTACACACAGTAGCAATCCTGAGGCAAGGTACCAGCCACTGGTTACAAGCATAAGATAGAGAAGGTTAAAGCTACTCCAGTGCACACTCATGGTGTTCATGGTCACCAGTAAACATGGGAGGACATGCAAACGGCTTTCAGACAGATCCCACTGGTCAGAGGCACAGCTTTACTGATGAACCATTACATCCTATCAACACAACAGTTTTGTTTGCTGTAGAATTAAATGGGCCAAGAAATATTAATTTTTCAAAATTAAACCCACTTCAGGAACCTCTAACTCACTTTAATTCTGTAGACAGGCTTTGAAGCAAAGGAAATTCTGCCTCAAGGGAGTCCCTAGCTGTAGGTCAATTTCTCCAAGAGAAATTTTAATCATTTTAAAAGACCGCCCTCACTGTTTTTATAGTCCCTGCAGTTGTGCCCAGCAGAGGCTGACAGGTCCAACAGGGACACCCAATGACGTCTGCAGCATCCTGTCTCTCTGCTGACAAAGGAGGAAACAATAACTTGGGGACATGAAGTATTTAGTAGCTGGATTTCATGCACATGTACTTCCACATGTTGCCCAAATAAGAACATACTCTGTCCAAAACAAAAAGTGCAAAACCGTAACTGCTCTAACCCTCTCCTCCAAGAAATATAAAAACCACACACTAACTAGCATTTATGTTTAAAAATAGCCAGGCGAAAATAAAAAGCATTTGTTCCACTGCCTGTTGTTCAGCTTTCACGAGCGGCCCTGCAAGGCTGGAGACTGTAAATCAAACCACTGGCATTTGCTTACACCAGGCTGTCCTCCGAGCTGGCCTCCCGTCCACCTCCGCTGGCGGCTGGCTAAAGCTTGGATTTGTCTTCTTGCAGTGCTGTTCAGGACGGCAAGCATTCACAGGAAGGGTGTTTAAGACGTTTCAGGAGAAAACTGAAACGTCTGCCTTTCCTGGCATACTAAAAGTTAAGTTGAGATGGAATTTATGAAATTTCCGTTCACCTTGACCCTTACGCGAATCTGTACAAGGTAGGTAGAGAGGGGAAAAAAAAAACAACCACAAAACAAAACTCCATGAGAATTAAAAACATCTTTTATTCTCATTTATTTCAGGAGTGCATGCCCCATGGCAGCTCTGACACACGTTCTGGTGGGGGGCTGCAGAGCTGCATTCACACGAGCTGCCCGTGGGCTGCGAAGATGAGTCAGTGGTGGGCACGACGAGCCCCGACAAGGAGCAGAGAAGGCTCTCCAGGAGAGCTAGGAAGTGGCAAGCACTCCTTTTCCTCCTCCCCTAGCAGGCAGGGCCACTGCCTGGACTGCCCAAGGACAAGCTGTTCCCACCCGTGTCCTCGTGCCATCCCTGCAGAAGGCTCCAGGGACATCAGAGCAACCCACAACCGAGAGCTTTGGCCATGCCCAGGTGGCTGCACACTAATGTCCCCTGGGCCAGCTGCTATGGGTCTGGCTCACCCACGCTGCTGCAGAGCTCACAGGGAGCAGCCGAAGCCACAACCCAGAGTAGGAAGTTCTCAGCTATTAGCCCATGTGCCAGCATCCACGGCACAGGTGAGGAAACCAAGGAGCAAGAGGGAATAGATACTGAACTGATATGCACTGCCAGCTCTGGAGAGACAGCACATGATTGTTACACTGAAAATTAGCTCCTCAGTGCTCCCGGGATAAACTCCATAAAAGAGTGAGACCAACCCTGAGAAAGACTGAAATGCCTGACAGGCACGCCACCTAACTTAGCCAGGGCAAATGCATTTCTTCCCTTCGATGTCAGGATCCAGCAGATGGGAGCAAATGAACCCTCTCGGTTTCCCACCGCCTTTCCCGACCCTTTTGGAGGGTAACTCCAGACACCTCTGGGTATCCATACGTTGGGCATTCGGCTGGCCCCAGAGGCAGCTTGAAGAACACACAAGCAGAGGAAGCCCCGCATATCTCCAGGTGGAGATGATGGCAAGATCAACCCACGACTCCAAACTACAGTCCTCCAGCAACAGAGGTCAGGAACTGAGCACCTGAGCCACTGAAGCTGAGAAGACAAGTTGCCCTGCACTCAACAGCTTGTTTTCTGAGGCAGTACCTGAGCTGTGGGGAAGGTGGGGTGAACTTTAGCAAACCTGCTAAAAGCCAGCTCTGCTCCCTTTCAATGCACGCCTCAAAACCAAGGTGCAGGAAAGGAAGAAAATGGCACCACTCATTGAAGAGGGACACAGCTGTGAAATGGATGGTCATCAAATCAACGGTCCCTGTAGGGGACCAGGCAAACAGCATTTGGAAGAAGGAGCAGAAGGGAGGCAAAAGAAAAGGGTGGCTGTTTGAAAGCAACCAGAGCAGAGCTGTGGCTCTAGCCTCCCTGGAAACACTCCTCTCAGCAAAGAAGTTAGTTTGACAAATTTCAGAAAGAGTATGTGTATCCAGCCTGTACACTTGCAGAGTCTGCTTCACCCACCTAGCCAGCTCAGACACAACCCAACACCAGCAAAATTTACCAGCATTGTAATTTGTAAACATTACCATTCCCAAAAGCCCTGCAGGTTCAGAAGCCTTTCCCCATGAGCAGCTCAGCTAATGCCTCTTCCTTAAACTGCACTCTAGCTGCAACACACCCTATCAATAAGGCAAATTATCACCCTTGAAACCAGTCCTACCACCAACCAGAGTCTCAGAAAACATACTTTAAATGCAAATTTAAAATGGCCTTTGAATATGGCTTGACTTAAGCCAGTTAAAAGGAATCGCTTGATGAGAATGAGAGGGTTTCTCTTTCCCCCCACACACACATTCCTCACACGCAGTTCCTGGTTGCTTCACAGTGTCTGTCTCCGCACTACTTCACTGAGAAGGGCTAAAACTGCATTCATTGGTGTTAAAAACAAACAAACAAACAAAAACCAAACAAAAAAATAAAGGCGTTTCTTACCATTTCAACTTCCTTATTTTCGTAGAAAGCAAGCATTTACTTTTTTCCTCAGAATTGCTGTAGAACAAGAAGTTCCACAATTTTTAAGCCAAACCTAAGAAATCAAGGAGAGGGACTGAAGCAAGGGGATGGGGAAACCTAGAAAAAGAACCAAAACCCAATTGGTAACACTGTAAAACAACAGAAATAAATACAATTTGAGAGGCAGTAAAACTACAGCCCCCACGTGATTTCTAGCTGATAGCCACAGCAAGGTCTCATTCAACGGGCAAGTGATAAGCAGCAGGTGGGAGCCAAGAGCTGGTTGTCAGTGGATCAGAGGCAACCCCGTGCAGTTCTTCCAGCAACTGGCACCAGCCAGGGGGGTATTCTCTGGCTGCCCAGCTGATGAGTAATAACGAGCTTCCCCCTCAGAGGCTTTGCAGCTACTGAAAGTAAAACCTGCTTCAAGTCCTGCCTTCTGCTGCTTCAGAAATCCAGTTTGGTTGTGCTGCTGGAAATGAAAGTAGAACGTGGCCTCTGCACTCATCTTTTCCTAGAAGGATACTCGGGTCATAACCCAGTCTACTCACTTTTCTAAGCAATCCCACCCAAAACTTCTGGAATACATGAGTAAATCAGAAAGTTTCGTAGATACATCAGGAAAGCAGTGAGGCCAAAGTCAACATGAAATCCTGAATTCTGTTAAATTCTGATACATTGTTTACCTCCACATTTAATGTCTACATTACAAAAGGTCTGATTTAGCCACTTAAACATTTTATAAATTAATAGGAAAAGGGTAGATTCAACTTCTGAACATACTGACTTATTGACGCAAGAGAAAAGGCATTTCTCGCTTGCTATGTAACCAGATTTTAATGCAATATTTTTCCCCCCAAAAACAAAATGACCACAGTCCCCGTCTTCTTCAGTATCCTGGTAGACTGTTCTTTTGAACAGTAAAGCAGGGCAATGGAGTATGAAAATATGCACACGTAAGTGCAAGCTTCAGGGTATTCTTCACCAAGGAAGAATACTGAGAATACCACTTCCCAAGGAAATGAGGCATACGTAGTCACGCTAATCGTGTGTCTGGCTGTCTACCTTTCAGTTCCCCATGGACCTAAAATCATTACCCAGTTTTACACGTGATTTGATGTTTCACTTCAATGCAGAGAAATAAGTGGCTAGGAAAGAAACAGATGAGGGCTCCTTTGACGGAAAGGTTGCAGCAATAGATGTTTCACAGCAGTGACTCCACAAGACAGACAGCTATGCAAAAAAATTTCTCTCATGATAGAGCTATTTGTTTAAATAATAAATCATGAATGAGTAAGTAGACAGTGATGAACCATTAACATGGGGGAAAAAACCCCAAAACCTGTTTGTCAGTCTCCTCTGACTTTTTGGACAAAATTTTAGAAGGCATACATTTATATCAGTACAATTTTTTTTTCTTTTCACAACCACTTTTGTTATCTGCTCTACTTTGGTCCCTCTTGTTTTGTTCTAGGCTATAGCACTGCAGCTGTTGACGCAAGCACAGCTTCTGCACCCGTGTAGTGTTACTGCCTTCAGTAGGATCCTCATCTTAACATGCAGAGCCCCTCATACATAGCCCATGAGAAGAAAGGTCCTTCACTGGCACAATCCATCCAGGGATGCATTTTTGGTTTTAACAGCAGGGCACCTATTTGGGTTGGGACATCTAGGCACTAAGAGCATTAATAACGACAAACACATTAAGAGTCAAAAGAGAAGTAAAACTTATGTCTTTTATAAACACCAACTAAAAGAGTCTCAGTCGCACATGTTCAGTATAATAACTACTTAAAGAAGAGCGGGTACCTAAGATTTGCATTGAAAGGCCTGACGCATGCATACACTCTGCTACAGGAATTTGTTCTCCACCCAACAGAACCCAGACCTTTTACATTACCGTGGCATGAAGACAGGAAAACCAGAGAGATTTTCTCCTTAAGAAAACTATCATCATATTCCCAATAACTTCAAATATCAAACAATTCTGAGCTCAATTCCACAGCCTGCACGTGCACAGAGGTGCACGACATCACCAAAGGTAATAAACTGTTACCCATACCTAGCAATTGGGATCCAGCTGTGGTGAAACTCCCGAGGAAACCTCCTCCTCCAGAGGAAACGTCACTCCTTTTACAAATGTAGGCTTACCGACTTCAGACAGTATTTTCAGACTACGTGCTAGCAGAAAGCATGCCAGCAAATGACTTCTTACAAGCAAGCAAATGGAAACACAAACAGGAGGGTGAAGAAAGGATGTCTCAAGCAAGGAAGGCGTAGGCACTACGTTTGGGAAAAAACTTTCTACAGTAAGAGCAGTTAAGCTCTGGGACATAATCCTGGGGAAAAGATAAACCTTCATCGGGAGTTATTTTTAGGAACAGATGAGACCAACATATGTCAAGTAAGTTTTAAGAGGAGTTTTAGGGCCAAGGGATGACCTCCGAGTCTCTTCCAACCCTAACTCCTTTGGTCCTATGATGAACACTCACAGCATAAAAATGTAATAAACAAAAACAAAAGGAAAGGAGTAATGGAGAACACTTTAGATGGTAGTTCGCAAGCCACCTCCCAAAGTCTCTCTGAAGGGCTGTCAAAGTTTCCTCAGGAAGTGACAAAGACAAGAAACTTTGCCTTAGTCCTAAACCTGGCAATGTCTTCTGTGGTTGCCACACACAATTATGTCAGGACTTGGCAGAGAGCTCTAACTCACTCCTCCAGCCTGCATAAAGAAAATGTTGGGAGCCAAGGCACATGGCATTTAGCAGCCACAGACACGATTAGGAAACCTGGCAGATCTTCCCAGCTGCATTTCAGCACTTCAGCACAGCTCAGGAACACACCAGCACCCCCCTCTCCTCCCCTCTCTTTCACCCCCCTCAAGAGGCTGCCCACTCAGGACAGAAACATTGCGTGAGCCAAACTGGAGCAGTAGTTCATTTTGCCACATAAACTGAGCCGCAGCTAAAACTTGCTCAGCCCCAGAAACAGGTGGCCTCTAACACAGGGACAACTGCTGCGCACAGACTGGACCAAGAGACCAGGAAGAGTTTGAGGTGACGAGACAGGGACTTGGAGCAGATGCTCAAGCATTGGCACTTAGGAAGATGAACACCTTCCATGTGCAGATACCTCACCACCCAGCGGCAATAATTTATGAGGTGAAGTAGTTTAGGGGCAAACTTGAGGCCACTTGCACGGCAACATACTCAAGAGAGCTATTAAAATTTTAGCTCCGTAGCTCTCACACCTAGGGCTGTGAGGCACTGCACAATTAGGCAGGCATCCTGTTCCTGCCAGCCCACGCAAGCCAGAACCACCTCTCCTCAAAGAGCACTGCCCTCCCAAATTCAGGAGTAACAAAGCTCTGCCATCAACAAAGCCTGCCTTCCAAACTGACTCACACCTAGCCTTGAGCTGCCCCAAATTTCCTCTCTGTCCTCCCTTGCTGGTGTCTCCCTCAACTCCTATAAATCCCAGGACCATCACCTTGCTGTGCACGACTCCTGGCTGCTCCAAGTCTCCCATCACACCCAGAGAGAGTTTTAAAAACCCCAAGCTACTCAGGAGGAGGAGGAAGTGAAATACAGATGCCCGAATCCCAGTCATGACAGACTTCTGTTGAAAATTAAAGGCCAGGTTCCCTCCTGTGCCACAGCATGACCTGGGCAATGCCAGGGGCACATCCAAGAGCTGAGAACTGACTCCCCATCGCTACTGCAATGGCTCCTGGTCACACTCGCTCTGGAGGACTGAGTTACCTTACAGGGGCTGGCAGGTTGGAGCACAGCTCTGTTTTTTCTCTTCCCCTCTCTCCTCACCCTTCCATCTTGACCCTCTACAGACAACTAGGGCTCTGGTGCTCGTGGAGAAGCTGCCTCTGCAAACATTGCACCAGCTGCATTTTTTTTTCCTCACTGGGGAATTCTGAGCTGGCAGAAACAGCCCAAGCCCAGACCCTTTGCACAGCTGAGGGCTGTAGATGTAGACCATCAGTGATCTTCCTGTCCGATTTAGAGGTCCAATCTAGGGCTTTGTTCAGAAGTGGAGAGGAATACAGGTTTACAAATCAATTTAAGCCCTAATTTCTAACAAGGATAGGAACTCATCTTGGGACTTGGACAAGACAGACTTGATTGATTATCAGGGGATCTACAGGATACAATATGGATTAACCTACCAGGACCTATTGAAAAGACAACTGTTAAGATTCCTTTTGGTAGAACTGAAAAAATATTTTTGTGTTGTTAAGATTAATGCCTGCACTTGTTCACATGGACAGGTACAGAGTCCCTCTGTTCTGGAAGTCTGTCCAAGCTTCCCAAAGGGATGTGTCTTATGAAGAAGTCCTCGCTTTTAGGAAAATGTGACATTAACCTCCATGATAAATGAGATGTCTATGATCAGAAGTAGATGGTTTTCTAGGATTACACCCTATTAAAACTCAGGAAGGAACATCTCACTAACTACTCTAACTAGAGACACAACTTCCTAAGTGTTCCCACTGCCACCCTATCATTTTAATGAATCTACATAGTAATTGCATACTCCTAGTAACAGAGAGCTGCTTTATAAATTCCTTTTCCTGTTTTAAAAGAAGTAAACAATTGCTTTCCAAAACCTCTAGTACATTTTAGTGTTACAAAACAGTAATAAATAATGGGCAAGAGGAATGTCATTCCACAAGACACTTCATCTCTACAAAATTACAGGATTTTCTACTGGGGAAGAAAAATAAAGACATATCCACATAGTCTACCACAGACTCCTCAGGTCTGTACAAACCACATTTATTTTGTCTCTGTGCCATTTTAAAAGTTGAAGGCAGGAATTCTTACCGAGAAAGGAGGAATGGTCAACTGCAAAATAGTTCATGTTGAACTCTCCAGTGCCCTGGCACTTACCCAGCAGGAGTGGGTACCTTGCCCTAGAGTAAGGGTCAACACAAATCAGAAAGAACTGGGGTGTTTGCATTTGTTTGGTTTTTTTTAAACCTTAACCTCACTTGTACCGCGTGAAAGAGAATTCACTCTAAAACGCCTTCATCCACGCAGCTTTTCTGAATGTTTATGGAGATAAGGACCTAAAAGCAGCTTAAGTCGCACCTGATAATTTGAGAAGTTTGATGATTTATTTTTTTTTTTTTCAATTAAGTAGCGATGCTGTGGCAGTGGTGACTGTGAGAAGAGGCGGCTCTGTCTGTCTGTCCCCCCGCGGTGTCTGTGTTCGTACCAACTCGGTGAGCGCGTTTCGCCGGGCAGTGAGGGCGATGGNCGTAAAGCTGAGTTCCGCAAGCTCTGTGACAACCTGCGGATGCATTTGGGGCAGATCCAGCGTCACCATAACCAAAGCACAGCCATCAACCTCAACAACCCCGACAGCCAGTCGATGCACCTGGAGACCAGGCTGGTGCAGCTTGACAGTGCTATCAGCATGGAGCTGTGGCAGGTACGCGGCAGGGCTCCTGTAATCACACTCTAGTCTGCAGCCTTTCCACAATCTCTGCCACGCAGATCATGTTGCGTGGTACATTCTCCAAGGTAAAGACAGGATAATAGCTAAAGAATAAAGTTTTAATATCTAGAATGTGGTATTGTGTGCATATTGAACACTTAGTCTGATGTTCCTGGGATTGTTGTTTTCATATGGCATCTGGGGTTGTTCAGCCTGGAGAAAAGGAGGCTGAGGGGAGACCTTATCGCTCTCTATAACTCCCTGAAAGGAGGCTGTAGTGAGGTGGACATCGGTCTCTTCTCCCAAGTCACAGGTGATAGGACAAGAGGAAGCGGCCTCAAGTTGCGCCAGGGAAGGTTCCGGTTGGATATTATGAAAAAATTCTTCACGGAAAGGGTTATCAAGCGTTGGGATGGGCTGCCCAGGGAAGCGGTTGAGGCACCATCCCTGGAGGTGCTCAAAAGTCGAGTTGACATGGTGCTCGAGAATATAGTTTAGTGTTGGTTTCGGGTTTTTTTTTGTTTAGTTGTGGTTTTTTGTGTTTTTTGTTTTGTTTTTTTTTTTGTTGTTTTTGTCAGAGTTAGGTCGATGGTTGGACTAGATGATCTTAAAGGTCCCTTCCAACCTAGGCGATTCTGCCATTTCTGTGAACCTGCTGGGTGCTGCGAGCCCTGCGCCCCCCGGAGCGGACGGGGGGCAGTGACGGGGTGAATATTTGCTGTTGGGAGGGGGGAAAAAAATGAGGGGTGGGAGAGTGCACCCTGGCCGGGCGCTGCGCTGGCCGAGGGATGGGGTTTGCTTGGGCTGCGAACGATCTGCACCCGTCTGCCTTTAAGCTCTAAAAGAGTAACTCCCATTTTTACCCACTCTTCGTAATCCCCGGGTTTTGATTAAAACGGTGACCCTTGGGTTGATGGTGGGGCTGCACCCCACAGGTCAATGAGTTATGATAAATGCTACGTTGCAGCTAACATTAGCCCACCAAAGTCAATGAGGGGCTGGGGGGGGGTGTCGTAACGGGTCTTCTCAGCTCCCCGTAGCCAAAGTCCTAGAATTTATGGAGAATTGCATGCCATAACCTCAGGAATGCAGAAAACTGTTGTCTGTCAGCTATTTTAGCTGTTCTGTTCTACTTACAGTTTATTTTATATTTTTTTTTCATTAATTTATGAGGTAGAATTGCTAGAGGGAAATGAAGAAAATCTTGATTAGTCATTGTGAGATTACTGCCACGTCATTAGGAGCTTCCCGGCCATAAACTGTTGTGGCGTTCATTATGTCACTAATTAGTTCCACATTGGGTCCTAGTCTCACATTGATAGGCTGGAAGAAGATGTTTGCACTCTTCCAGAGCTCCCGAGTCCTAGGCCAAGGAAATGCTTGGAACAAAGCAGTTGTTATCCCCAAGGAGGAAAACACAAAGCAGTTCTAGTGGAGTATCACAGCCTGTCAGGAGAGACAGTATCAAAAGAGAGATATCAAAGGAGAGGCTTATCAGAGTGATGCTTGTGGTTTAATTAAGCTTTTCTTTTCCTTTTTTTTTTTTTAGGAGAAATAAAACACAGCAGGTTTTCCAGACAGCAATACAGTATATTGCTAGGATTTTCTCTCCTCGTTGTCTTTCCACAAGAATGTATTATACAATGAAGTCTTTCAATAAGCAAATAGAATACACTCACTAACATAGAACAAATACAGTTTGCAATCATAGCACAGCTAATTTAAAGCAGCCCAACATTTCAGCCAGTAATTAATTCTACAAATTGACAGTAGATATTCATTTTATGGGGTTTACACCATCTCACTCCATCCTTTCTTTCAATTTTAAATCTAAGTAAAATGTTTCTCCTCTAACTTTGATTAGGATTTTTCCACTGTTGAGGGACTGAGATTCTCAGATAGTGTTAAGGTTCAGGATAAATAAATTATTCTTTCTTTTGTCACATCTTTAAACATTTCTGTGTCTTTTATGTGTCCTATTGGTCATCTATCCCTTTTCTTTGGTCCATATTTTGTAATACTCGAAGTTTGGGAAATTTTGCTTATTGTACACTTGAGACAGTATACAAGCTGAATTAATTTCAGCAAGAAACACTTGAATTACATGAGATTCTAATCTGATCTACGTTAGTTTGTGGATTACAGAAAGAGATTGGTAAGTGGCACATTATATTCAAAGCTGTTCGGTGTCACAAGCACAGCTTGAGGGCTTGTCTATAGATTCGTTCGGATTAAGCTGCAAAGATGTAATGAGAGCATCCATACAGCAGATTAATGGGCTTTATGTGCATTGGCTCTGCAACTCTAACCAAGGCACCTTAACTTTCCAAAGTGGCTCAATGCAGGCATGCACCAGAGTACAAAAAGTAAAGTTCCAGTTTGGGAGAGCACTTGGCTTCAGTCAGTCCATTTTTGAGACAATAATACATCCCACTGACTTCAAAGGCATGTAAGTACATGCCTAATTGGTGCCTTGACTCAGTACCACTGTAATACAAAAAAAAGCACTTAAGAACTCTGCCCAGGAAGACAAGTGAGATACCCATCTTTCTCCTTATCTGGGGAAACTTCTTCTCGAATACGCAGTGGTGAAACAGGAGCCCTCACTAAAAAAAGCCCAGAACTGAAAAGCTCACTTCTGAAGATAGCAAATAACTAATTAGCTATTTACAAACAAGCAAATTGTTTAGAATGGTAGCACAAAGATGACCCAATGGAAGCTGTTCAGCCTGAGACAGCAGGAGAGAGGGTGTTAAGGAAGGGCAATTTTACTTACACAGGCAAAAAGTCTGAAGAACCAAACAAAAAAAGAACAACCAGAGGAAAAAATAACCCATTGTACTCATTTAAACAAAGAGTCTAGGAACCAAAAAAAAAAAAGGAAAAAATATCCCCCCAAAATTAGGGAGATAAGAAGAGAGCAAAACAACAATACAAACAGACATGTGCTTCAGTATTAAAAAAAGCTAATGACGTTCGTTCTTCCAGGAACTGGCATAACCCTTGTGTTTGTCTGCATGCAAGACACTGTGGTCAGGAAAACATTTCTGAGGAATTGGTCATGTTGCACTGTTTTCAAATGGCTGGTTAAAAGCAAAGGAAAACAAGTCTTTGCATCCTAAAGTTATTCTTTTTTTTTGCCTTTTGTAGCATCTTATTAAATGAATAATAAATTATAAATTTTGAAGCAATTATTTACCTCACTTCTTTCTTCTCAACTTTATTTTGCATTTGGGAATTAAAAATCCAAGCGGTTTTCTTCTTCAGCAGCCTTCCTTTAGAGTTCCAGGTAATCCATTCTCTCCTCAGAAATCATTTGCTTCAGTGTCCAGAAACCAGAGGAGCCAGACCATCCTCTAGTTTATTCTAATTTTAATTGTGCTGATCTCAAATTAGTTACTCCTTAGCGTGAGAGATTTAGGTCCTCAGAGCTGGGCTTAAGCCAGCAACATGCGATCTGGCTCAAGGTCTTTCTGAGTGTGTGATAATTGGAAAGTTTGTTCAGGCCTGTCTCTGTCTGAAAATTCAAGGCAGTACAAGTTGCCTTGGGAGGGTAGGATTGATTCATCCTTCACTTTCTTTGTGGTTTTTTGTGGTTTTCTTTTGCTTAGACAGCTAAAGCAGGACTATCCCATCACTCACCCTAGTTTTTCAGGGTAACACCCCTGATTTCATGTAACAGAGGAAGGAAGACAGCCTGCTCCTTAGAGGCACAAGACCAAGAATACGGAAAACTGGGTTATTCTCCTGCCTGCAGCGTTGCTTTGCTACGAGACCTGGGGCTGGGTGCCATCTGCATGTGGTCCTCCAGCAATGGTAGCTGGGGCTGCTGCCACCCTCCTTTTTGTCCCTACCCACATTTTCCTGGGGCTTGTGCTGGTAGAAGAATATTCCTACATGTCAAATTTTCTACAGCCTGAGTCTCTTTATCTCTAAAAGTAGTGTAGTGGTATTTATCTGGCCTGTATGGGTAGGAAACTGGATGCTTGTGAGGTGCTGGCAATGTTCCCAGGCTTATGAAGGCATCTACCTTCTTCCTCCTGCTTTCTGTCTCCGCTGAGTGACCTATGTAGAGAAAGATCCCTCCAAGACCCTGATGCGTCCCCAGCTCCCGAAAATGCTGTAGTCTGTCCCGAGCACCTGATGAGTTGCTTCCTTTCTCCCACTGTTGCTTTCCCTCTCCGTTTCTTGGCAAGCGTCTTCCTCACACAAAAATGTTATCCCTCCTCTTCACTGGCAAGTTCAATCCAGGCCCTCCTACTATGGGCCGACATCCCAGCTCTTATTCCCAAGGCAGGGAGCAGGAGGCAAGTTAACTCCACGCTGCCCGGGGAGAAGTGCCTCTGTGTCCCAGGGATGACACAAACGTGCAGTACCGTAAGGACTGCCGCCACAGAAGTTTTGCTGGTGCCTGCCCAAGGAACTGCCAAAATCTCTTTAAAGGAAGGCAGCTGCTGCTGAGCAAGCAGTTCTTCGAGCAGGAGGAGCAGCTTCCAGCTCCGACCCTAGATCCCATGCAAAATCCGGTGGTTACGAAATGGCTAAAATTCTGGAAGATGCTATTTTTTGTTCATTTGTTTACTTAATCTAAACAAAAGTTAGAAAAAGGGCTGCCCTGGAAAGGCATCATGAGACTCCTGAGACATGAGAAGCAGAGAAGTACAGGAATGACCTGGTAGATATTGAGGGCCTGTTTCCAATTTCAGTCACATAGGTCTTAAGCCACTGCAATTTTTTTTTTTAGCTTGAGTAGGGTTATTCCACTTCATTTCACATGCAAAAAGTGAATTAGGCCCTTCATAGCATTAATGCCAGGAGAATCTGCAGCTGCCTCTTACTTCATTTTATTGCAGTGTTGCTTCATGTTTTAACACCTCTTGCTTGTGGCATTTATATGGTCCAGTCACTCCGTCCTGAAGAGAAAATCTGCTGGGAAAGGTTAGAGGGGAGTAAACCTCTGCAAGATCCTACTTGCAGCTTCACTCCCAAGTACTCTGAAAAGCAGCATTATTGCTGTTGAAAAAAAACTGGGGGTTGTTTGTACAGAGCTTACTGGCATGCTTCTTGATAGACCTTGTAACAGATGCACTGTTCCTAAAGTTCTTGGGAAAGATTGTACGTTTGTCAAGAGGGTCAAATTTACTCTGCTGGTTCACTGTTAATCCCCAGGGCAATCTCCTATCGCAGGAGTGAATGGTAGTGAAAATGTAACAATGAAAATGACAATGGTAGTGAAAAGTAATTCAAGTTTTCTCATCCTTTGCAAGTGGTGTGCCATGGCCCCAAGCTGGTGATAGCACTGCATTTCTCCACTGAGACTGTTAAATGGGGAAAGAATCAAAAAAAGCTTTTTTTCTTACACCTGAAAACCGGGAGCTGAGGTACAACTTGAGAACACTAAAAATACTATAGGCAATTAAGCACCAAGAAAGGACAAGAACTTGCTAGAGCAAAATATCACCTCAATTAAAAAATAGACATAAATTGGCCTTAGATTGATTTGGACTGGAAGGTAGGAGTGGGCTTTCCAACAGTTTGGAATATTTTCTAATGGTAGCTGTCAGAGCAACAAAGGAAAAGCAAACTAATTTAAAGGTAGAGCTTGATCTATATAATAAGAAATTTCTGAGATTAACTGAAATAAGACAAGTCAAGATTCGGTGATCTAATCGATGACTTATCTAAATCGCTAAGTAAATTTGCCAGCCAACACTAACTGTTCAGGTTAGACATCAGGCCTACTGCATCACAAATAAATGAGGTTAGGGCTCTTCCTACTGAGACTGAAATCACCAATGTATTTCATTTAGTCCAGCAAAAACAATCCAGCTGCTTCAGCCTGTGTATTACTTACACAGGATGAATTCATACAATGAATTCCTGATGCCAGCTCCATATCTTATTATCAATCTCCTTTTCCATATGAACCGTATGAAAATACTTATGTGAGCCCATGATGCTGGATGAGTCCTTACTCATGTAGCATTCCATACAAAAATATGCCTGAGCGTGCATGTGCTTGGACTGTAAACAGCAATCTAAACAAAAGGTGGTTGTGATTTCAGGTACCAAGGCACAGTCCAAAACAGGGGGCTCACTGGCTGTGGGCATTCAAGGTTGCAGTTGAGTGGCGTTCGTAGCTATTATAGCATTTTGCAGGTCTTCTCCTCGGGCTGTCAATTTTGAGCTCAGTTGGAGAAGGCAGTGTGATGATTATCCTGATGGTGTCCATGGAGGTGACATAAACTGTCTCAGTTTACTTTCGGTGGTGCTGACATTGATTTGGTCCTTTCTTTTGGTGCTCCTGGTATATCTGATACCTGCTAGTTGCTGCTTGAAAAGGGAACGTAGAGATCAGATTCACCCAACTAGATGTTGTCTGCTTGGAACTATAGTTGGAGAGAGATCTCCGCTTCAAAATGCAGGGACACTGCAGCAGGACAGCGATACCTTCTTGCCTTCCAGCTCACTGCAGCCCAGTGAGGGGCTCATTATAAACTACAACTGGATTTACTGAATAGCAATACTGTTTCCCTATAGCAGTATATTCCACAGTGCACTATTCTCATACAGAATAGGGTGGCTAACTTTGCCCAGTTTACCACCATTAGCTTTGTATGGGGTGAAGGAGCCTGTGTTTACTACCAAATGAAAGGAGGGCATCCACAATTCTCCTTTTAATTGAGCTTAGCCTTGTAAACTATGAAAAGGGTATTATATTAAGGCCAACGTTTTATTGTTGAGCAAGCAGGCTCCTATTGTGCATATTGCCAAGGAGAGATAACAGGGCTCTTATACTGTCAGGAATTTGTCCTGCCAAGTGGGCATCAGGTTTGTCTAAAATACGCCCAGTGTGTGTGTGCTGCCAGCCAGAGAAGGTTTGAACTTCACATCGATTTTTCTCATTAAATCCTCAGGCAGTGAATGCACATTGATAGGTGCTTCCTCTGGTTACAGAAGACCCAAGCAAGGATCTTCCAAACAAGCCTCGAATGAAAATTTTCCAATGAAAATGTGTCCATCCATCCTGGCCTTACAGGAGTTCAGGTGGTGAGCAGGGTGTCCGTAGCTGGCTTGTGGTGTCCCTCCTGTCTTTTTGTCTGCATCAGTGGAACTGGGTGTTCATTGTAAACAATCATGAGGCGACTGAAGAGGCGAAATTAAAAGTCAGTTCTACGCCAGGTGGTAACTGAGGAGACTTATCTTATGGACTAAAGATGATTCACTTGTTTAGATTTAACAGTGAGGTTGTTCTTTGCAACACAAACACTAAATAGGAAAACAAACTGAGAAAGAAATCTCAGAAGGAGAAAAATCTGATCGATAAAGTTTCATCAATCCAAAAAATCTTCTGCAGCGTGAAAGATAGAGTTCCTAACTGTTTCTGCTATGAGTAAATTATTTGTGTGTTTGAATGAGTTGAAGTCTGAATTTGAGACTGTGACCTCTCCTCTTCCCATCACCAGTCTAAACAGTTCTGAAATCCGGAGGATGTTTGATGTAAACTTCAAATATCCTTTGAGTCTATGTCCTTTAGGAGGACAAATTAACCCTTAACAAAACCTGCAAGTTTGCAAAGTTTTGAGCTCACATATTCTAGTTGTTGCTGTTAGGATGTCTGTATTTTTCTTTTCAGCAATAAATATTGCTGAATATTTATTCCAATTTCCATGTGCATTAGTGGTAGTACCACTTGTTTACGGAATTTGCCCCCAACACAGATAATATGAGTTTATTCAAACCTAAAAATAAATTAGAAGTCTATATGCCTTGTTTTGCTGGTTTTTGAATATTTAGTAATAAAATAATTTACATGGGGGAAAAAAATGCACTACTTGATCAACAGCTTTATTTATGTAATGAGGAGTAATAATATAGCGAATAAGCTATAACTTGTCAGAGCCTTGAGTGCACCAACAGATGATGATTACCCTGACACAACTAATAGCTAAGAGGCTGTCTTGAAGAGCAGAAATTGGGAGTATGCACAATGCAGTGTATTTTATCAGTCCAGATTTTTTACCCTCCTTTTCAATCATTTTTTGTGGTTTCTTTAAGGATGATTGAACTGTCATGGGTGCTTCAGGTCCAAAGATCCTGCATATACTAGGAGTCTCTAAATGTTCTTATTTAGGGTGATTAAATGCCAAGCAAAGCTCTATACTAAGCCTGCATTCTAAGGCTATGCAGACATACCTTCATCAAGTAGCAGGTAGATCAGGAAATCACATCTCTCACCTTCACAGTTAAAAAAGTTTTAAGAAGTGGTGAGAATAAAAGTAATAAAGCAATAATTGGAAAGGTCAGTTGTGAAGGTATAATTTAAAGAGAACTGGCACTAGTCATCTGCAGTAATGGAGTAAACAAAGTGAAGATCTATCTGCACGACAATCTTAGAGAGAAGGTACCACAGTCATAATCTTTCTAATGATATCAGGAGAGTGATAAAATGACTTAGAAAATAATTAAATCTGACATACTGACAGGGACGAGATATCACTCAGTCAAAACCCAGAAAGAGTCAAAAGCCTCATTTTCGTGTTAGGACATATTAAAAACAAAAATAACCTCTTGGTGGAACTCTTCAAGTCTTGGTTGAAGTCTGAGTTCAAGATAGTCCTGCTGAAGCCAAAGAAGCCCCTTCAGTAAGACAGGTGGCTGGAATGGAGATATAGTCCCCAGCTGCCCGGTCCATTGTGTTCATGCAGTCATTAGCAAGGGAGGAGCTTAGCCCATGAACAGTTTGGACTGTATTCGAGCTACTGTTGTTCACTGAACTTCTGGGTGTGCGTTTTAATTGTAATCCCTCTTCCAAAAAAGCTCAGATGAACTGCACCTTGGTGGGAATATCCCCTTCGGCTCCTACTCGTGGTATGGGAGCACTTGGCCATCTGGGTGACCTAGGTCGTAGCGCTTGCTTGTGGCTGCAGAACAAACAACAACCTGGAGAGTAAGAAAATCAGACCTCTGGAAATAAGAGAGGATTTGGGGAGCGGAGCCCCAAATGATTTGCACAGAGGATGGGGACAAATGGAATTCCTGGCTGGCTTTATCCTGCAGGAAGGGGAGGTAAATGACACTGTGTGAGCTCAAAGACTTCTATCCAGATGCAGAGCTGCCTGGGTGTGTTATCCCACAGCAACAGCAAGTTCAGAACATCTTATTTGTTCCAACACAGGAGTGAGGACATAAGGGGACACCTATTCTACACCTATTCTTGGACTTGTCATCTAAAAATTAAGCTCAAACTGAGGGCTGTTTGGTTTGTTTATCTAACCCAAGGGAAGAAGTAAAATAGGCAAGTAGTCAAGCTCAATGTACGTATGCTGTGCTAGTGGCATCTAAAGAGGTAAATGTGGAAGAAAAAAGGATGCAGAGATTTTTGAGGATAAGAACACAGAAAGTCTATCCTAAAGCAAGATATGCTACTCCCGGTTCTATCTTTATGAAAGCTCTAACTCTGGATCAAAGAAACAAAATCGCTCTAACAGCTTGGGTTTTTTTTAAGATAAGCCAAATTTTCACTGCCTCTCCTCTTAACTTGCACTGGCATGTTGTACTCTGCATGCTTTTCTGTTTGCTTACCAAAAGGTATCATGAGATGCATATAAATGCCTATAAACTAAAGCTTTCCAAGAGAAAGAACTTTTCCTTTATTCTCAAATTCCTAATATTCTGAAGTTTTGTTCCTTGACAATTTTGAGAACTGTACAGATTAACTTTTAGTGGGTGGCTGAAGGACACCAGAGCAAGCACAGCCTTCTGTTTAATCTGTTTCTCACTGGGGCAAATTACAAACTAAAATCTTCCCTGTGTATTTAATCTAATTTAAATCTTAAAGTACATTTGAGTGAAAGCATGTAATATATTATTTAAACCTGATCCGTTAACCTATGGGTTAATAGCATTCATACCCTTAAAAAAACTACAGTTGATGTAGGAAATTTTGATGACTAAATAGCATCTGTGGAATATTAATTCTCTATACACAGGTCTTGAGAAACAGCAGACTGCCTTTCAAAGTCAAAGGTAGAAAGCCCTTGAAAACATTATATCTGCACCTATATCTCCTATACAGCATCTTTTCCAGCACTAGGCTCAGGGCTACAGTCTTTCTTTTAGCTCCTGTTCGCAGGAGAGTTCACCTTGTCCCTTTCTGCCCTTGTTTTGTGGGAACGTGAGTCTTGCAAGCTCCCTCTCCACAAAACTCTTCCTCGTGAAACAGGGTATCCACAGCCTTCCTTTTGTTAGCTTTCCTTTTATTCCAGTAAGCTGTCCCACCTCACAAATGTATGGATTTTGCCAAAGAAGCAGTTAGGACCACTGTAATAACATCCTTTAGCCACCGAACGGTTCTGAGGCATTGAAAAATGCCACTGGTACTGTCAAAGCAAGGAGAAAGCCTGTCTGCTCTGGCTCCTGGTGTACAGCACCTGTACATTGCATGGTACAGCATGTGCTGGACCATGCTCCGGGTATGCAGGAAAGCAGGGGTGTTGTGCTGATCGGACCACGACATCCCTCAGCCCTGTGGGGCTGTGGGAAAGCCTGGCTGGGCTTCCGAGGTGGTTATGCCCTCTGAGGGCATCAAAGTGCAGGAAGTAGGGATAAGGGCAGGTCACTAGGTTCCTACTCTTTAGCCAGCAGTATTAAAAAAAAAAGAGACATAATTCTTGATCAGCAGCCAAAGTGAAATTAAACCTAATATATTTAAACAGATGTTTTATAAATGTAACAGCTTGCTTTTCAGTGATTGAACTCAGGACAACATTATCACTCATACCAGTATGAAACCCTCTAAGTGGAACTCAGTCTCCCAGTCTTAGATCTCCTTGTTCTCAGCACGAGTGGTTCCTTAGTCTCGGCAACAAAATCAACACTGTGGTTTTCAAAATGCTGCTTGGAAAGGGCTGCAAACAGGAAGAGCACAGAGAGAGTGAGCTATATGCATGCAAATGTACAATCACAACAAACCCAGCTCAGCAGGCTTATGGATGCTCAATTAATAGCAAAATTGTATTTAAATAAAAATGTTGCAACCGCCCTGTTAGAGGACAGATACAATTTTCTTCTCTGTTGGAACTGCAGACAATGTCCCTTTAAATCAATGTTATTTTCATTAATTTTATCTGTTTCTCTGCCCTTTACTCCCAGCAAGTCTGACTGTAGTCTCATTGCCAATGGAATATCTGAGGGTGAACGGTGCAGCTTTCTCATTTTGCTTTAATATTTTCACTGGGGTTCACTGGAATAAATGACACTTGGAAATATACTAAGGTTCTCATGGGCTAAATCCATCTTTATTCAGAAAGAAGATTTCCTGTATGCTGTGCTGGACAAATATATTCCACTAAATCATTACTTTGATCCCACCCACATTCCAATACCACTGTGCATACTTTGTCGGACTTTCTTTATGAATCACCCAATAAAACACACCCAGTTCAAGATATTATTGGCAATGCTGCAGTCTACATACATTAAATCTCATTTTAAACAAAAACCTTTGAACCTGAAATGTTGCCAATGCTTGAATCCAAGAAGTCGTCCGGGAAATGCAGTAATGTAAAGCTTCTTAATATACCTGACACCTTTTAACTGTTCACACAGTTAAAAAATACTACAGCTTACATTTGTACCACAACCAGGCACCCAGTGGTTCAAGCCCTATATGATGGCAAAAAAAAAAATTTAAAAAAATGGTCATTTATATATCAAGTGAGCAAAGCTGATTTGGAAATTATTGAAACAGTGAGCCTAGCCAGGAGTTGCTTTAGGATTGTAATTGTCCTTTCACATCTAGGTAATTTAATTAAACAGAGGAACTATTTTGGGACAAGACAGCTCTTTAAACTTTTGATACTTGCTATTACAAACCATCTGGCTCTGTATATCGTCATATTTCGTAACTCATACTGTATCACCATCTTCCTCAGAGATTATACATGGGGTCTTATGTTTATTTGAATCCCCTCTTGTTTTGCGTGCATTTATTTCAGATAAAACACTTTGTTCTTTGGATTCCCTCCAAGTTCAATAGCTGAAAAGTTCTGTGTAGGAACTGGCACATGTCAAGAACCATCA
The DNA here is from genome assembly GCA_033628505.1 of Tringa tobata. Classification (NCBI taxonomy): domain Eukaryota; kingdom Metazoa; phylum Chordata; class Aves; order Charadriiformes; family Scolopacidae; genus Tringa; species Tringa tobata. The sequence continues at coordinate 15,289,870 of JAHREE010000073.1, read as the reverse complement.
TTCAGTTGTCCTCCTTATTTTAGGTAGTTTTTTGGTGGTTGTTTCTTCTGTTATACAATCCTTGCTCATAGTCTGTAGATCATTTTCTAACCCTGTAAATAATATAGACATTGAGTCTTTTAGAATATTCTCAGCCTGCGCTTTTAGAGGAACAACAGTTTTGATTTCAATTATTTCTTCTGTGAATGGACCTCTGCTATATTTTACATATATTTGACTGGCTTCCAAACGTTCCACTGTCCTTCCACACGTCTGTTTGGGCTCAGTGCTATATGAACTGTAATTATATATGAACTGCTGATTGAGTTAGAACACAAGCAGAATGAGTTCACATCTGCCCTCAAAAGACTGTACAAATACTCACATCTAAAGACGGACTCTTCTGAAGATCTGAAACACACGTGTGTAACTGACCCTGAAATTCAGTGTGCTTCCTACAAGAGCCAGCGTTATCTAAACAAAGAGTTTGCTGAATGTAACCCCTTGACTTCTCCACCCTTCGCATTTTTTAGGATTGACAGGTCCTAGCAATCGCACAGACCAGGATAACAAGCCATGTCCCAAAGCAATCATTCTCGTGACACGCATCCCACTGGCACCTACCACCCTTCAGATCAGCAGAAAAAGAGCTTAGCTGCCTGCATAGGCATGTACCCAATTCTTCCTGACTAAATGGGTTACACCGTTGTTGGCTGAATAGGGTGGTCAAGAAGACTTCCAGGCAGCTAGTATTCACACAGATTGTGAACCAGAGTTACTCTTGAAGCTGACCTCAGCCCAGTTGAAATCTGAAAAGGGTCTGCAGACAGGCTGCCAGACCACACTTCGGCCAGGATTTGGGTTTTTTTTCTATTTTACTTTGGAAAAATACAATGTGAGTATAAGAGAACAATAAGAAGGTTCTAAAACAGTCAATGAAAACAGAATTAGTAGTACACAGCAGCTTGCTGAGAGGAGTTCGGGATGGAGGAGCAAGAGGGTGAGGAGTACTGATGCTGTGGCAAGAAGAGTAAGAATCATAGGGACAAGTTGGAAGGGTGTGAAACTGGTGTCGGAGGACAACTGCTAAAAGGAGAAGCAGGTTTGGCAGTAGTGGTGATTCGGTGCCATTTGTCCCTCTGAGATGTGTTCTGGAATCTGAATAACTTGACTCTGATTCAGAGGAAGAAGAGTGTGAACTGACTGTATGTGCCAATATCTAAGCAGACCTAGAGATATGCAAATTTAAACTCAGTAGACCAGGAAATGAAGGAGTGAATAAATGCAAATATATTAATCTGAAAATCAGGTTAGGTATTGCCAGGTAGGGACTGGTTGGGTGGGGAGACCGCGTGGGCTGAGGAAAGGCTGGAAAGCCTGGCTGACTCAGGGGCAAGTCTAACAAGGAGGCAGGGTCTGGCCTGGCATACAACTTCGAGCTGGCACATTAGGAACCACGCATTAGATTGGTACCTGTCATAGATGGAGTGGCATCAGAGAGCGAAAAATAGCACTGAGGATTTTTTGGGGTGTGCTTTGTTCTATTTCATTCACTATTTTCCATCCCAGGCCTCAAAAAGTATCAGGCACATCACTTTGCTTCTTTTGGTCTCTGCTTCTTTACCTGTTAAGACAAGAACAATTACCTTTATTTCCTTTCAAAGTAATTTGGAGATCTAGGAGGAAGGGCTGGTGGATATCATCATCTACTACAATAGTATCCCAGATGCACATATATGTGTCTTGAAATAGCCAAAATTCAGGGCTTTTTTTACTCTCTTTTCAAAATAAGTAAGTAAATAAATAAATATATTTACCAGGCAATTCAGTGAGGAAACAATTCAGTTTCTGGTTGCCCAGTCTTGTTTCTTCCCAGTACGTCGGTGAGACACAAACCTCTGAGAACCAGGAAATCCAGAGTTAAAATGCATCGGGTACAACCTGAACTCTGCCTTGTTTGATCAGTGATTAGCATACATATGCATGACACATGATTCCTGAAGCAGAGCATCCCTGAGCTGTAGCACAGCTCTCTTAAAGGAAAACTGGCATCCAGGTGAGTGCTACAAAACAAGGAATCCTGTATGTATGCTGCATTCAAACACTGAGACCCAGCTGCCTGAAACAGCCTCTGATACATTAATTCTTTGTCCTCTTTTACAGTGAGCTTAAGCTCGTATAGAATCATCTACAGACGTAGACTTTCACTTGCCTGCTATAAAGCTCAGAGAGCACCCTCACGCAGCATCTACAGCCAAAGGAGTTGGGGATATCACCACTGGTCTTAATGGCAAAACGAGGCATCAAGACTTGTCTCCTGATTTACACGCTTCTTTTCCTTTTGCCCACACAGCTACCATCTCCATGCCACCCATGCAATAGATTTCCTTGCAAATTAGCGCCCAGAGCCATTACGAGCTCCAGGTGCAGCCTTAATGTTGCACCAGGATGAACCTCAGGTGGGTATTCCCTAGTTTTCAGAGGCTTGAGCATCACTTGAACTTGCTGCTGTCCTGGAATGACATGAGGAACCCCCAAGGCAAACTTAACTTTGTATTAACCAAGCTCTTTGTCAGCAAATTTAGGTGTTAATTTATTCATGTTTGGCATACTAATGTGTTTATAATCCCTCTGTGAGGCCTTCACTGGGAGCAGTGGCAACTGGATTCTGATGTTAAGCTTTGCAGGTAGTCACCAGCTCAAGCTCTTACCCAGGGAACAAGGAAAATTAAATAAAACTGAGTGGTGCACAGTCAAAAACTTTCACAACCACGCAGGATGTATCAAAAAAACCCTTCCAGTGTTTTTATTGGAGGTGAAAAAAAGAACAGGAATAGGGGAAGGGAAGGAGAGATGTAAGGGAAAGGAGAAGAAAGAAAAGGTTTTATGACAAACACCTCTTTTCAGTATAAATGCTTTACTATATTTTCACATGCAAATTGACCGTGTCCCAGGCTTCAGCAAACAGGTTTTCATGTGTATCCAGACATATTACAGATATACCCCTGTGCTTATGTGTGTATATGTATCTTAATCCATATATTTAGTCACGGGCCAATTGTGGTTAAGCACTCTATGAAGAACAAGAAGGTGGTCTAAAAAGTAAAGAGTGTATAGTTTAACCACAAAGCACAACATTTGTGTGCAGACAGAATCCGGGGGGTGGACAAGAAAACTATGAGTCAGTATTACTCAAGAGGATAAGCAGTTGCCTCGGTGCACCAGCAGTCTAACCCCGGTATGGTTTTTGGTAGGCTTTACAGGAAAAGAGAGTTTTGCAGAGGAATCCGAAGGAGGATAGCGAGATGGCTGCGCAGATATTTATGGGGAGCTCTTCCCACACACGGAAGGTAGCCTGGGAGAAATGTAAAGCTATTTAGTGTGTGGACATTGAAAGCTGGCATTGTTGTCTGATCAGACTTGCTTCACAGCAAATGAGAGAAAATAGATAATAATATGCTAGGTAATAATATCATAAGATAATATGGGTGAGTTCTTGGGGCTGCAAGGTTTCTGAGCCTGAGGTCCTTATACCTGGAGCGGTTTTGACTGAAGAAGCATCACTAATCCAGCTACAGAATAACCCACAGCAAATGTGTCTAGATGGGTGTTGGGTATCTGGTGTCTAACTTGGTCACTTGTGTAGGTTTGGAAGGATGCCTGTAGTACTTCATGTAAATACTGTAATGTCTTGCTGATTGCAAGACACGTGATATGATACATCATGTAAATAGTGATACAGCTGTCTTCTATCACATGGAAAGGGTCTTGCCAAGGAGTCTTCCATTTGTATCCTTCCATCCATAGCTTTAGCTTCCACCCTTTGTAGTGTGGTTTTCCATGAGACAGAGTGTGCGAACGTGAGTTTATCTATTTCTTACATTTTTAACTTCCCAGTGCCTGTAAGGGAACTCAAACTGACTATGAGAACTCCAGCACAAAACCTGCTAGAACGTTTTGGCAGGTGCTATATTGCTTGCTCGTTAACACGTCTCGTCTAATAAAAGAAGTCTGTTATGAAAATTTTCTTTCATAATTAGGTATGTTATTTTAGAAAGGCAGCTCATCACTCTGTCTGAAAGAGTCAGTGTCTGTCCTACACTTACGGGGTCTCTGTCTGCCTTGCTTGTGACCGGTGGCAGGGAATCTTACCATCAGCTGGAACTTTCTATCAGGCCCTTAAGTTGTACCTGGCTGAGAAGTTTAAAAATATCTGGTTGCTTATTCATTAAGTGGGATTTTGTATTGTGTGTTGGCATGAAGCCAAATATATATATTTTTAAAATTATTTTCCCCCTCCATGTATGTGTGACTGTATGAGCCAAAGGTTTTGCCAGAGTTTTCACTCACAGAGGAAGAGACCTTTCCTGATGGCTGCTAGTGATGGTGCTGGGACCAACTGCACCTGAGGAACACGGTCTGATGTTCTATGGGTAATATAGCAAAAATAATTGCAATTCCTGAACCATCACAATTTGTCTTGCAAGGCTAACTCACACTGATCCTTGTTATCTGTGCTATTTAAATACCACACGGTCCTGCCTAGAGAGAAAGAACTAACCACCACTTAAGAAGATCACATGCCCGTAGTAAGATCCAAAATAAATTTATATTAATTTATGTTAAGCATGATCTCTTGCAATCATCATTTTACTTTGCTTTATTACATAAATTGTACCTCCTCTCTTTAAACAAATACGTACATAGAAATAAAAAAAAAATCCCAAATACTCTAGAAACCATTACATAATTAATTGTCGATAATTAACACTATAAATACACTTTTTAAGAGCAGTAATTCAGGTGCATTCCAGTTTATAAACCCAGGTGTCATAGACATATCCCATTAAGTTCCATTTCTCATTCTGATAATACTAATGGTCAAGGTAGCTTTGATGGTCTCAGACCACAGTAACCGGTGGTTGATGTGCTCCTTTGCAAAGAGCTGGAAAAAGTCACGTTTTAGGCTGTTGCTATTGAATTCAGAAGAAGCAAACCAGGGCCTTGATTATGCCGAAGGATGCAGAGAGGAGATGAGAGAAAACTTCCTGGAAATAATTTGCAGTGATAAAGATAATAAAAATGGGATCTTCAAGTACACTTTATTTTTCTGTTCTAGGTCTATTGCTATTACATCCAGCATTGCCAGTGATATGTGGTGTCAAATATTTCCCCTGAATCTCCTCCTAAATTACCCTGTCAGAGAATAGCATGGTTCATATAACTTAGTCATGGTGAATTTACTTGATTTACTCAGGTTTTGAGGTTATATATCTGAGTAAAAGCAAGTGTTGGGTAAGGAATGGGATGTATGGATTTTAAAAGAAGATTACATGTTTTCAGCCTCTATGGCAAAGAGAATGAATGACTATAGAGATTTAATCCTTGTCCAATTTACAAAATAAAAACAACCGCATGATGTTAAAAAGCAGCTTATAAGACATGATGTCAAACATTCAGCTAAAAAAAAACAGAGCTACTGAAATTGCATGTTTTTTTGAAAAACTTAGCAAAAGTAATTTATTCTGCTTTTCTGTATACTAACAACTTCATCAGTTACTGGAAAGACAAAAATAAGGGCGTGAAAAACTCAGATAAAACTCCTGAGGTAGCCCCAGTACCAGTAATGGTCCTTTCTTTTATCAAGTGCTCTGGGTATCACCTAATTAGAGCATTTGTGTTATCCAACACTTTTAATCTTCCAACTTACTGTGAAAAATCTATCAAAGCAGTTGAAATGACAACCACCACCCGCACTGACCACAAGGTACAGCCAGCAGAAGCAGAAAACGATGGATACCTTTGCGTGTGCGCACAGC
>JAHREE010000073.1:15260017-15283672 GCA_033628505.1 Tringa tobata | reverse complement strand
CAGACACCGCCTCAGGCCCCCCTCTTCCCGACCCTGCTGCAGAGATGTGTGGAAAAGAGTTAATGTCAGGGTGCAAATTGCAGAATGTGGTGGCTCTGGTGCAGAATCACTAACTCAGGGGTATGTGAAGCCTGTCTGGGCAGACTGTGAGAAGGTTACTCAGGTGAGAAGGCGTCCGTTCCTAATGGCAGTACTGAGGGAGCATCTTGGAAAGCGGAGGAGGATAAATTTTTAGGCGGAAAGTGAGAAATGGAGGTGGCTGGTAAGACAGGCGTCTGCCTCGCAGTCTGCCGTGGGCGTGCGGACCCTTGTCGCTGTCTGAAGGTATTTTGTCTGACGTGCAGTCTGCGCAGCGAGCTGCTCACCAGGACTAGATTGCAGGAGAAAAAGCTGTAATTTCATGTCTTAGGTTTTTAGGGGAGTGCTATTTTAACTTTTCAAAATTTACTGTAAGCGCTTTACATCTTCCTCAGTTTTGTGATCTGACATTTAAAAGGCTTTTATCGTGTGTTGCCTTGCACAAAGAGGGAGCCTTTCTCTAGGTGCTTTTTTTTTTTTTTTTTCAGTTCTGCCTGCTTGAAATTCAGATTGATAGTATAGCTGTTTGAAAACTTTGCGTGATTACAAGATGGGTTTCTCAGAAGTAACACACTTTTTTTTTTAATTTTCAAAAGCGTGGTCTTAAATTTCCATTTAGATCATCATTTTTTCTTGACAGGAGTTGAAGTAAGATATGAGTTTAGTCATTGGAGAGGTGATTCTGAAGCTGTAGGTTTCTGGTGATGGTTTGAATGTTACAGTCTTGTCTTTAAAGCATAATATATGTGTGGAGATATGACTCAACCCAGATGAGAGCATCCTCAAGGCAGGAGCCATACTAAAAATTTGAAACCTCATTAAAAATTACTGAGATTTTGATGGAAGTCAATAACAGTGAATAGCTCAATAGTTATACATATTATTTGAAGAGGAAAAAAACAGGAATCTGTATGAATCAGTGTTTGCTGTCTGGACATAGTTCAGCCACATGATGTCTTTTATGGTTCTGAATTTGATGTGGTTTTGTTCTTGTGAGGTGGATTTGAGTTAAAAATAATACAGACCAAGCAGACTATACATATCTGGTAAAAAGCCAGTGTTTCTTATACAATGGTGTTTCTTTGAAATAACCATGTTTTCTACCCATGTACAACAGGTCTTAGGCAATTTACGAAAGCGTTGCCAGTTGATGCATTGTTTGGGATTACATTTCATGGTTGCACATGTGAAACAGACAATGTCAAAACAAGACAAAAAGGCACAATTTTTGCCTGGCTGTGCCATGCCTCAACCCCACGCTACAGTACCACTGTATCGGAAATATTACAAATATTTACAGTTCTTGTGAGCAGTAGAGTTAGACACTGGTTTAGAGGTGTATTCCTGGAGCAGTAATGCAATTCTGAGAAACTGGAAGTGCTGGCAGCTTTTATGCATGTGTGATTCTGCCAGCTGTGGTCTTGCTATTAAATGTGCTAAGCTATAGTTAAGAACAAACAAGGAAAAATGCGTGCAGGCATACTTCTAGTCCTGCTGGTGTAATTTAGGAGGAGAAATTGGGTAAATGTAAAATAATATTAATTATAAGATAAGTCTGACGTGGGATCAATTGTTTGGCTATTTTGAAAAGTGAACTAAGTAGTTTTTGATAAATCTTTGGGCTTTAATTGGTCTGGTATCAAGCAGTAGCAAAACATCTATAAGGTACGCTGGAGAAACCAGCAGTGGTTGAGACTAGGTGAATGTGTACAGATCTGGACTGAACATCTGAAGCTCGGTCTCTGATTAGGCATATGGTTTAGAACGTTTTACTAGATTAAGTATTCTTTTGCAGCTCCTCAGTGAATCTAGGTTTGATTCTGAATCACAAAAATGTGCTTTTTTTTTATAATGATAATTTACAATGTGATTCACCATTTTCTAATACAATAAAAGTACAAAAGAAAATGAAAGAATCATTAAGGTGACTAATAGATACCTTTTAGTGATCACGCTCTAAAGCAGTAGGAGAAAGTCCTGGAGTTGGGCAAACAACAATGCACAGTTAAAGTAATGAACCAAGCATCTATATCTTTTTAGATGAGCAAAATTAAGAATAGCTGTTTTATGGTTGTTGTCTTTAAGGTCTCTGAAATTAAGTATTTTACTGGAAAGCTGGAGTTCAATCAGCAACTTGTACAACTGTACAATTTGTGCCTCTCATTCCTTGTGCTAACTCATTGGAAGCTAATTGAGCTGAAATATAAAATAGTAAATTATTATGTCTTTGGAGTACTGTTTTCATAGTTGCTTGTAAAATGAAGTTTACCTTTTCCCAAAGAGAACTTATGATAAATATTTAGGTTAAATGAAGCATTCCTAGATTTCAACAGAGAATAGTAAATCTGCTTTTGGAATAGTGGGAGACCTTCAGAATATATGCTGTGGAAGGCATCTATTTAAAAATTGCCTTTTGTTTATTTGTTTAAGAGGTCAGAGATTAAACAGGAGCTTTTATAAGAAAGGCTTTTAGAGAGTAGTTGATAAACCAGCTCGATTGACTTTTAAATAATTAATTTCAGCTTTGGTTTGCATTTCTATTTTGAAAGCTTCATATTATTTTCTGCTCTTGGTTGCTTGGTAACCGCTGGAAAGCTCTGATTTTTTTTAATTTTTTTTTTTTTTTTTCAGGTGAATGCATACTTTACACCTGATGGTACATTACACAGATGATTGCTTTAAGTAGTTACATAGCTTGGCATGTGGTATTTCAGTACTTTAATTTTAGCCAATATTTTGCTTCTGTAGAGGTAACTCCTGATGTCAGAGGCTATGATTTCCTGAAGAAATTCTGGCTCTCCCATATTCAGCCAGCAGTTTTCACTTGTTTGGTAATTTGAAGTAAAAATAAGTAAGTAATTAAAAAAAAAAACAACAGTGAATGTATGTGGCTGAACATATATAAGGTTATAAAAGAGATTTAATTCCTAAATGTAAGTTCTTATTCTGAAGTGCAACTTTGTTATTGACTCTAATCCCCCAAATACGTAGCATATCATTGCATTTCATGTGTGTGAAGGTGAACGAGAATCCTTGCATGAAATCCGATAAGACAAAAAAACCCCACCGTAAAAGCAATAGGGTGAAAATTCAAAGTGGAAGCCTGCAGAAGACTCTTCATCTGTCGAAATTAAGGTAGTGGTTCAGTGTCAGCTGGACAGTTACCCATAATGCTACTTGGACTGTTGGCTTCTTTGATATTTTGTCTAAAATCTTGCACAATGTATGAAAAGAAGTCAGGGAAAATTTATCTATTGCTCAAATCTGTGTTGTGCATACAAAATCAAAATAGAATAACATAGCTGTATAAGATAAGTATAAACCAGAAAATAATCAACAAAAATGCTTCAAAAGCAAACATGGTGGCTGTAGAATTCTCCAATTCTGATGATAAATAAAGTGTTCGTTATGACTCTTCTTAGGTAGTTTGTGTTCCACACCCCTTCATCCCCCTGGATGTTTCTGAAAACTGAACTGATCAGTACAGATAGATGCAATCAAATGTACCATGATGCTGACTTCTTTCAGTCTGTCCATTGATGTGTGCAGGATGTGAGCCATCTTTAATTAGAATTCAGATTGTTAAAGAAGATGGCTTTATTTAACTTGGGATTTTGTGATTTAAATCAGTAGAAAAAAGAATTTTTGATCTAATAAATGGTTTTAATACTATTTTGCCTTTGTGTTTTTTGAAAAAATGTTTATTATTGATAACTGGCAGCTGCATTTGCATACAACTTTTCGACTTGATAGTTGCAAGTGCTATATATCTGCTTTGGTGGTTAGTAGCTTAACATCCAGATTCTGAAGCTTTACCTTTTATGTTGGAAAATGGTGAGTGATAGTATTCAGATGTTTTAACTAAAATGCAGAAAATAATATTTTAATATCTAGGCATAGTTTATACAGTTCTAGTTTGAACTGTTAAGTGAGTTTTTGTAGATACATCTATGTACAGCTGTATGTAAACTTGTTTTTCTTAGCATAAAAGTTTAAGATAGATTTAACAATAAGATAGTTTTTACAATTAGCAAATCTAGTGTTACTAGTTGGATTTTACTAATGGATCAAACAGTTACAGAGATTAAAAAAAAAACAACAGTGGTTATAATCTAACATACCTCTGGTTTTCATATTGAGTTTTGTCCTCCCTTTCCAATCAGTGAAAAAGGTCTTTCTAGCCTCCTCCCAGTGGGCTTCTCAACCGTAAGTGAGCCAGTTATTCAGCTGAGCTGAACAAAACACTCTTTGTGCATCTGCAGGTGTCAAAAAGCTGGTTTATCTTTGATGATATGTTCTTGTTCCAGCTGATCAGCAAATCATCTGGCATTAACAGTGAGCTCATGTTGTTTGAATGCTTTTAATTAAATTATTTTATATGGACAACTTGTGTAGCACAAAAGTCTCTTCCCAAATAGAAGCTAATTTCAATTTAATTTTTCTTTTAAGTTTTTTTTTCCTTTTTTCATGACACTTAAATTTAAAAGGTTTTTGGTTGGGGTTTTGGTCTTGTTTTGCTTTAATAGATAAAATCAGTCTGTATTTCCCCGTGGTGACAAATCACAAGTACAGCTTGATGCTGTGTTGTAGTTCTTACTCCCTTGTAGTGAATTATGTTGGGATAACATGCATTCAGTATGTTAAAATTCACCTTACTTTTCCTGCAGCTGTACATAGTAATATCAGAAGCTTTTGTATGGTGGTTCCTTTGTTCCTTTTCCACAGAACAAGAACTAGCAAATTTTGTTATGCTGTTAGTTGTTACATAAAGACTGCAAGTCCAGTCACTAGTATAGCTAAATTTCCAACGTAGTGTTCAAAAGCTGTGTTGCAGTACTGACCTTTTGGTCCCATCAGAGACTTGGCTCTGGTTAAAGAATGCTGAGAGAATTTGAGTTACTGGGATGGCATTTCAGTAGTCTGCAGTCTTTAATGACTGTGTTGCAATAAATAATAACAGAAATTGATGTCAGACTTTCTGTTTCGGTTCTCTGGTGTGACTGAGATTTTGTACTGTTGAGAATCTAATAACCATTTTTTAATGCTAATGAAGCATACTTGTTAAGTCTGTTGTATCCCCTGAAGATCAGTTTTTAATTCTCCTGACTCTTCAGTTTATTTCTTTGTCATTTAATGTGATGATTTACCCTCATAGAAACTGGAAGACTCAGGTGAATGGCTGTTTCCCCGTGGAACTCAGATTTTTAGTGGTCTCAGGTGGGTAATGGTTAGTGTCTTTTTCTTGAGCAACCTCTTAGGATCCTAGAGAGAAGGAGATGCTGTGAGAAAAGGGTTGTGCTGGATTTGGTATAGGTTAATGAACCTTCTCCATGCAGCTGCACGTGTTTTCTCCATTATACCTAGCAGACATTGGAAGAAGAGCTAATTTTCTAGGCTTTCAGCTTCCCAAGGCCAGTAGCATCATTTCTGATGTGGAAATGTGCTTTCCATGAGCCACCTTTTGTGTTCCTGTCTCTGGCAGGAATCCTCAGCTAAGGTTGCCAGCTCCTCTTTTTTTTTTTAATTTTGGTCTTTGTTGTCTTTGTTTCCTGACTTATCTCCTAGGAGCTTCAGGTAGTCTCCCTTTCTCTTGCACTTGAGGGGGAAAAAAAACAACAAATGAAACAAAAACAAACAAAAAAATCCCAACCAAAAAACAAAAAGGGGAATGCATGAATGAGTCAGGAAAAAAGATGGAATTTTTCAAAATCTTAAGCTTGAGTGAAACCTTGGTGTTAGTGCAGTTGTTTCTGACTGCTGACCTATTGTGGAGGTGGCAGACCGCAGCGTGTTGAAGATAAAAGTGCCTCCTTCCTGTGTGTGTCTTTTGCTGCTGAGACTTTCCCTCTGTGTGGGCAGGAAGTTTTCATTGTAAGAGCAGTAGCTGCAAGAAATACTTGTAACAGTAGCAGAACTGGATGAAAGGATAGCTTCTGCTTTGAGAGCTGGACTAAAATTCCATCTTTGGAAGAGCAAGTCAGGGACAGCTGCCCCTAAAGGAACAGAGAAAGATCATCAGGGCTTCTTTGCCTGCTTTAGAAGGTATAGCATAAGAAAAATTAATGTGGCTTTTTCGTGGTTTGGGTGTGGCTCTTTCTGGCAGTAGGGTTTTAAAATCCTGTCTGATATATAGGTTAAACCAAGTGTCAAAATATATTTGTGAAGGGTTTGCAACAGCAGAACAGCTGTGCTGAGAGATGAGACTACTGCTTTGGTGGTGGTAGGTTTACTATTTTTAAGGTAAAGAAAAATTAAAGGCAAATAGTATGATAAATATGCATTATTCTGAAATAATATTTTTAGCTTTTATGGAAATTGTAATGTATAAAAATGTCATTCTATATGAGTGCTAATGCAGACTGTTGGAGTGTTTTTTTTTCTTTGATAAACAAGTCTGCTTAGGTAATTTTTGTCTTGTTGCCATAGTGTCTGAACAGTTCCCAAATATTTGAATGGAAGAGAGACCACCTTTTCCTTCCTCTCTAGCCTGCAGGAGGAATAGCTTTATTAGTCTGTAGGGATACTTGCTTGTGCAGATTTGCTTGTATGTATGTTTTATTAGAGGAAACTATTTTAAATACCATTGAAATTAACACCTATAGCTGTTCTTACTTTTTCTTAGAGTGAATCCACTGCATTCTGTACTGCTCAGTCTTCTCCCGTAGACCAGTTTGATACTTTACACTGAGCATAGACAGGAAAAGTGTGGAGAGTTGCAGAAAGAATTTCCAGATCTGAAAGCTCAGGAAACATGAGGGCTTATCCCACCAAGAGTTTTTGAATGCTGTCAAACAACGTCTCAAGAGTGTTGTCTGGGGTTTAAGTGGAGAGAGGAGGATTACAGTTAGGAAGTTCAAAGTGATTTATGTTGCAAAGCCATGTTTTATAGATTATGGATGTACTAATCACAACTTGCCTTCACTGCTGCATGTAGCCTGGATAAGTGTGTTTCAGTTACTGTGACTGAGCCAATTGAAGTAACTGCACAGTGGAGCAACACTTGATTCGAGTGGAACAGTTGGGTTAGTAGCTGATGTGTTATAACTCCTGGTGTCACATCAGCATTGCAAAGGTAGCACAAGCCTTTGGAGCGTTTGAGCTTCAACTGCTTGCTTCATAAGGCTCTCCCTTCCACTTAGTCCAAGGGTAAAGCATACATAGTTTGAACTTGATGGTTTTTTGTTTACGAAATACCCATTTAGGGGGAGAACTTGAACATGGCTCCAAGCACAGTGAATGCATGTGTCCTGTCATAGTAGGACCAGGGAGACCATCTTGGTTGAAGATAAAGTGAAATTCTCTTTGCAGTACTTCAGAATTTTCAGTCAGTCATGGAGGCAATCAAAAACCCCATACGTAGCAGTGCTCTGCAGACAGAGGGTGGATATCTTTCTCTGACTGCAAGGAACTTCCAGAGGAGAAAGAATTCACTTAAGGAAACTTCCTGCTTGCACTAGCTGACATTTGCTTCACTCCAGGCTCATTCCATGATTCTTAATTCTATGCAGTTGTTTGGAATGGGTAGAAGATAGGACTTAAATAGCAAAGGACTTGAGCACCATGGTGATGGGCGTGACATGCTCCCAACAGGAAATTGGCGGACAAAATATAAACTGTTGATTGTTTTAACTGGTAGCTTGGATGACCTTCTCTTTGTTTCAGTTTCCTCTGGACCGGCTTTTGTTGCAGGTCAAACTTAACCAGGAGAAGGTACATTCAGCTCTTGTGCTGACTGGTGTGCAATATGACTGGTGTGCAATATGAGATGGAACTATTCCTTTGTTTCAGAATAAATCAGGATTTTTAGTGCTGCTTGTGTATGCCTCAAAGAGACAAATTTGTCTGTAGCTGCACCTGTTCTTGTTGCTTAAAGAATTTTGCATCACCCCTTGTTTCCTCTGACGTTGGATGAGAAATGCAACTCCTTTTGCATGCTTGATAACTGTTACCTTTTTTTGAAGGCCTTTGCTAAATGAAAATAGTCTGTTATGTTTAGTCTAGTGGGTCTTTTAAATTTGCTATACCATACTTGCATAAATTCTATATGTAAATAGCTGCTGATTTTGATTCTTGCATCTTTCTTTCATCTGCTAAATGATCCTAAGCCTGTACCGAAGCTTTATATTAAAGGGTTTGCTCTGTGCTTCAAGCTGTTAGTGAGCTCTGCTATCAAAGTCCTACATAGGGGCTAATGCGGTAAGCCTTGCTGTTAGCACGGCAGCTTTGCATCAGAGCTGCTTTGCGCTTTCCCCTTCTCATCTTCTTCCTTGCTCCTACCTCTTTCCTCCTCCTCTCCCAGCTCCAAACCCAGTCCCATCAAACTTGGAGTGCAGACAACAAAGTATGCATTCAGGTGTGGTGACTTCACCACATTCATAGAGGCTTAAGAGGAACAGTGCTCCACGTTTAAACGGGGAATTAGTGGGAGAGACAGAGAAGGGGAAGTGTGGTTCTTATTCCCGCTAATATGGTGGGTGGAGTAAGATGAATCTAAGATTATCACTTGCAGATTCCTTTTATGCTTTTTTCACCTGTTTTGTGATGTTGCATAATAAAATCACACACTGGTCAAACTTGCATTTTTCTCTGAAAACATTTGCAATATCAGAGTAAACTTGTGGCGTCCCACTTGCATTTTCGGCCTCAGACAACAGCAGGAGAACAGAGATTCTCTTGGAAAAATCAGCTCCCGCTCTCTGACAATGGGACCTGTGATCACCTGTGAGTGATACCTGGATGTGGTAGGCAAGATGGTGGAACTCAGCATTACAAATGCATTTTGTAATATTTGTGTAACTGTCACCGCAGTAGATCTTGGTTAATATTACTGAAGCAGTGCAATAAATTTGTGGTAGCAGATGAAGCTGAAATAGCACAACTGACACTTTGGTCTGTGATGTCACTCCGGAACCGGAGCTGTAATGTAGTGCACTATGAAAGGGTAAGAGAAATGAGTTACTAACTGTGGACAAATATAGATGTTTAGCTTCCATGCTCAAGCTGAGGTAGATTTTTCTTTGCAGAACATAAAGTTGCAAAACGATACTTCTCATGGAAAATGAGATGGAAAGGAGTACAGTATTGAGCGGCTGAGAACACTACTTGTGTTCTGCAGAAATCTGAATGTAAGGTGAATTTATTCTTTCCTAGCATAGAGGATGGTGACTTAGAATGAAACTTGCTGCTATTATTTTGTGATCATGGTATCAAATGTTTGGGCTTGTAGGACTACTATTTCTGTTTTACAATTAAAAGGAAAAATTGCTTGCTTGAACAGCAGAACAGAACTAAGTCCTTTCTGCATATAAGCGCTGTATTAATCTGGGCATACTTACAGTAACAATTGACGTAGACTGTAACAAATAGCCTGTGCTACAGATGAATAAAAATTAGTCCATTTTACTAGATATATGTATAGCAACTGCTGTAGAGACTTCTTAACAATTCTTGAGAATGCTTTGGGACTGCAAAAGATAAAATGAGGGAACTGTAATATTAGTTGGAAATCTGACATTTTAAAAATTATTTGTTGCTCAGCATTGAGAAATGAAAACTGCTCATTTCTAGAATACCTGTCTTCTTGTTATTGAGTTTCCATGTCAAAATGAGGGAGGATATGTTTCTGCCATGAAGCCTATAGCAGATATAGAAGAACAAAAAGAATACATATAGACCTTCCAGCTGAACAGTCTATGGGAAAGAGTTCATGCATTATGAAATAAAAGAAAAATAGTAATTATTTTTTGAAACCTGATCTTGTATACCTGTCTGTAAAAGACACATTATAATCAAGATCTTTGTGAAAGATACTACAAAGATGAGATATGTATTAGAAAAATCTCGCTTGAAAATTGGCATATAGACTATGGTTTTATAGGGGACTGAGTTTTAAATGGACTTACATTTTGTTGTTGTATGCTCAACCAAGCTTGTCAGTGGTCGACTAAGCAGCTCTAAACTTAGTCTGTCACAGTGAGATTGTCGTATGGTTCATGTTAGTTAATAATGGTGGTAAGCAGTTGTATCCTTGCCATGAAATGGAGAACTTAAGGGAAACAGGAGAACTTGGAGCGGGTGGTAATATATTCTTGATATAGTATGAACCAGATGCACGACAGACAATCCTGAACAACTTATACAAAAAACGGTCAAATTATTGGGCAGGAAAATGAAGGTACAGAAGAGTTACTTGTGTCATACAACAGGTCAGTGATAGTCAGATGTTGAAATAAAATCCAGTGGTTATCTTGTGCAGTGCTGCTTTGTGTTTGGTGGTAGTAGTGTGGAGTCTTGAAGAGGCATTTACAAACTACTTTGTCTAGATAAATTCACACGTTTATTCATTTTTCTCTGCCTTGGTCCTTATGTGGACAGGAAATAGGTGCACTGTGGTTGCTTTTCACACTGTTTTCCCATTATCGTTCCTCCTCCCGTCACCACTAGTGACCTTAAAGTGCTGGGATAGGGTGTTTTTATAGAAACTTCTGATTTCTTAGCTCTAATTATTTGCATGTTGGTGTGAACATGTAAGACCAGATTAAAAGGTACTTAGGCTCTGAACTGGCAGTGGTTTTCAGTACTACCTTTTAGCTTAGATGCCTTCTGAGCATTCAGTCTGGACTTATTTGTACTGGTTTGAAAAAGTGAATAATTTTAACTAACCCAGCCAAAACCAGTACACTTGTGTTCAAGGCTATTTTTTGCATTTGTAAAGTTTCAAAAGTGATAAAAGTTGGGTGGAAAGCAGAGGAGGGCTTAAGAGGAAATAGTCAGTTAACAGCCTTTTGGATAGCTTTGTTGGAATAACCTTCCAAGTATAGGGAATTCAAAGTGACTTGGTTTATCGAATAATGCAAAGTATGCTCTTCATGCATTTTTAGATGAGGAGTGGTTGGATTGTTTATGAATCATATTTGGGGCAAGTTAAAGGCAAACGTACACTTGAGGAGCTTTGTTAGAGTGGGAATTCTACTGGGCTGATGCCTCTTTTCACTTGGATTTGTGTCTTGATGTTGAAAGTGAAAATGAATGTGTAAGACAGCTGTAACAGTACTTTAAAAGAACTTTATACTGTTGGTTGGTTTATTTTTATCATCTCTTTCTTCCCTGTTAGTGTTGCGTTTATCAGGATGCTGCCATTTAAATGATCTCTTTTGTGACTATGAGGTGAGATGCTGGAATTACTTAATGTTGTTCAGCATCAGTAACAGAAGCACATTAAGCCCAGTGTAGTGCTAAACTTCATTTTATAGTGCACAAACACAGCAGAGTCAAAGCCACACACTTCTCTTTCTGTTTGAACTAGTAGGAGACATCAAACAGATAAATTGTAAGCAGCTGCTCATATTTTTATCATTGATATTTACATCTGCTATAGAATGGATTTAGCAGTTTGGTTGACTTAACTGGTTTCACGAGGCAAAAATTAACAGAACATTCAATTCACTAAATCAAGGGTATCAGACATCTAGTCAACTTTGGTGCACGTTTACATGTTGAGACTTATAGAGTGATCAGTTGCCATGTTCTGCGCCATCAAAGATGACATTACATAGGACCATTCACTGTAGGAGTATTGGGGAGAATAAATGTAGAGGGGAAAAAGGAAAATGGAACGTAAAGTTGAGGTTGAGACGAGAGAAATGGAGAAAGTAAAACTAAAGGTGGTTGATCAGCTTTTTTTTTATTCATACATTTGATTTGATCCTATTTGATAGCTAAATAAAAATAATTATATTGGTGACAGTAGTTATGTTGGTATTTTGACATAGTTTTGTCAATTTATGCTTTTAAATTTGTAGTGTGATCAACAAACTTTAAAATAGGAAAAGAGGACCCTATCAGAATCAATTTCTCTGAGTATCAGAGTGGTGGTCTTTTATTTTCCAGTTGATTATATCACAACTTAACTCTATTAATTTAAGATATGTAGTTTAAAACCCGATCTGAATACAGACTAAAGCCCCTACACTAGGGGTTTAACTCCCTAGTGAAGGGCGCAATTATAATTATACAACATCCCCCAAAACTACTGCAAATCATTTCCTGGAATGTTTTTCATCTGTGTAACTTTTCATGTGTGGATGATGCAGAATGTGTTTGCTTCAAAGTATGTCTTGAATCAGCCCTCCAACAGTAGGAGCTCGCATACAATAAAATGTTCTGTGAGGAGCAGCTGAGGACTCTGGGTTTTTCTAGTCTGGAGAAAAGGATGCTGAGGGGCGACCTCATTGCTCTCCACAGCTTCCTGAGGAGGGGAAGAAGAGATGGAGGTGCTGATCTCTTCTCCCTGGGATGCAGTGATAGGACATGTGGGTATAGTTCAAAGCTGCGCCGGGAGGTTTAGACTGGACATTAGGAAGTGTTTCTTTATGGAGAGGGTGGTGAAACACTGGAACAGGTTTCCTAGAAAGGTGGTCAATGCCCCAAGCCTGTCAGTGTTTGAGGCATTTGGACAGTGCCCTTAATAACAACCTTTAAGTTTTGGTCAGCCCTGAATTGGTTAGGCAGTTGGAGTAGATGATCATTGTACGTCTCTTAGACTGAAATATTCTATTCCAAAAATACTAGTCTTTGAGAAAGGTGCATGGCATAACTTTAAACACAGGAAAAGCTCTGGTTTTAGTTGGATCAGTGGGTTGAATTAAAGGCCTATGAGCCTGTCAAAGGATATAGCTTGTTCCTTGTTAACTTAACCTGGCATAAAATCCTAACTTGCACTGTGAGTGTGTTTTTTACCTACCGCCACCTTTTCTGTGAAAATAAAACCAATTCTTGCAAAAAACCAACCAACCAAAAAAAACCCAACCAAACCCACAAATTCAAACCAAACCCAGGTTCAAACAGTTGTGTAAACTTGGGGTTACTACGTGCTTTCCCTTTGTGCTGCAGTAGCTCTGTGCAGCTGACCTTTTTTGAGCCTTCCCTTCCCCTCCCTGCAGTTTGTTATCCTCTGCCTTAGGCATATCTAAGAGCACTCCTCTCCCCAGACTGCTCTTCCTTCTATTCTGTCTCGCAGTTCCTAGCATGCTTTCTTCCTTGCCCCTGTCTTGCAGATTCTTCTTATGCCCGTGATCTTTTCCCATCACTTCTACATTTGATTTCTAGCAAGGATTTCATGTCCTATCAGCAACTGCAGAATTTGGAGCCTCCTCCAGGGATGGGATTTATTTATGACTAATTAAACAATGTCCATTGGTTCTTTACCTAGAAAATGGGAGAATTAGCTTATTGGTAAAGGGATGCTATTAACTCAGTTTAGGTCTTGTTTGGTGTTCTATCTTTTGACACATGAAATATGTTTGTAAGGAAGTTCAGAAAATTGTGGTTGCTTGTGTATTCTGAGCGTTGAAGATAGTGATACAATGTCTGATAACCAATTTATATAATGTAGTTTAGTTATATAGAAGGTGAGAGGACAGTAATCTTATTTTCTTTCCTCTATATATTTCACTTTTTTAAAAAATAATTTTTGGTCTTCTAGATATGTCTGTCCTTGTGTCCAACTATTTACCAGTTTTCAAAAAGCTTTCAGAGAAACTTGGCTAGACAGAATAGTTGTAGCCTACTGTAGTGTTGTATCTCTAGGAGTAATGCAGGTGACCTGGTATAGTTCTTGCAAATAAGTGAATGCATTTGCCATACTAGTTAATAAGTGATTGCATTTGCAGGTTAAGGTGTTTGTTATGGGACTGAGTTTTCAAGCATTTTAGAGGGCATTTTGAAGACAGAAAAGGTGGTAGTTCGAATCCTAATTCTTCAAGCAGTTTGCAGAGCAGAGATAGACCTCTTTTCTGTTTCATTCTGGTTTCATGTTGGTAAAGGCGTCTGTTTATACAAAGTTCCCTATTGATGTGCTGATTAATTATTATGCAGTTGGTGAATTGTGCCTATTTTAGTTAGTAGTCGAATATAGCAATACACATCTAAATTTTTTAACGTGCTTTAGGTTTAGGTTTTCCTATTTTTTAAAAATCACCTTTTTTGTTTTGTTAGGTTATGTATTCTTTATCTCTGGGCTAATTGCTCCTTTGGTTTTAGTCAATGCATCTTCAAAAAGCTGACTTTAGAATTAGCTAAAAGTTGCTTGCTTAATAAAAATATAAGATATAAAGGTATTGTTTGTCAGCTAAAAATATCGTGAACCTTGGATGTTTTGTGAAACATCATCTTTGGGAATTTAGATAAAATAACTCAAAATCCATTTAGTTCAATTTATATGTAATCAATCACTCTTGTATAGAAAAGGCTTTACGGGAATTGGGGAAAGGTAGGGGGAATGATGTGGTGCAGTTAGTAAATATGTTGTCAGTGGGACCTTGCCTAGACTTCTGTATTTCAGGCCAACAACAGACATCATTTTAGTGTTAAACTACTGTGATTATAAGGAATATTTCTGATGTCTCTGATAGTTGGTGTGGATGACTACAGCTCAGAGTCTGATGTGATTATTATACCTTCAGCCCTGGACTTTGTCTCACAAGATGAAATGTTGACGCCTTTGGGAAGACTGGACAAGTACGCTGCAAGTGAGAACATATTTAACAGGTATGCTTTTTAAATATCCTGTCTGGCTAATGGTATGCAAACTATTCATCTGATTCAAATCTGACTGAAGTTAATTTGCATGAAATACAAATGGTTTAAAAAACCCAATAACTTTACAAAATTCTTCAGTTTCCACTCTTCCTTGTGTGCTGATATTCCTTCTACTTACAGAGAGCAAACTATTAATGATTACAGAAGAACATTTGCTTACCTTTTTCAGCAGCTGTAGTTCAGGACTTCTTGAACTTTTTCAATAATTGCACCACATCCTATTAGTTTTTCATGTGGATGCTAACAATCCTGTTGACCCAGGACTAGAAGATAATAGTAAACTGTATCCATAACTATATGGGGAAAGTGACTTTAAGAAAATACTTCCTGAAAAGTCAGGGGAGGGTAACGAACAGCACTGTGGACTGCCAGAGGAACCCAAGAAGCGTTCTGCAGGATCATCTCATCCATACTTTACAGTATTTTAAGTATTGCTGCTTCTGGTTTTGAAAACTAAAAACTGCTGAAAAGAAAGGCTTATCCAGTTAATACCATGGTTCGCATTTCCCCGTTTTTATTTCTATAATGCTGCTAATCTAGTTTCTTCATTTAAAAACACAGATACTGTAGCATACTGCAGCCAGCCATACATCCCCCACACTATACCCTGCACAGACACTCTGCAATGGAACGGAGAAATTCAAGACCAACACTTACTTTAACTGTAACTGCAAATAGTTACAAGATCACAGAAGTGTATGAAATATGTTAAGGTTGAGGCTTCCTTATGTTTTATTCTAACGTAGTTTAATATGGGTGCCAAGTAAATCTTTAATAAAGCATGTTTGCTTTTATGTTGAATTCTTAGTTCAATAGTATGCGGAAGATAAGTCTATGATCAACCACCCTGTAGGTTAACCTCATTATTGTTATTCTTGGCTTGAGTTCTGTAAGGATTCAGGCCTGTGCTTAACCTTAGTTATGTGAAGTATACTTTTAATTCCATACTATATGTATGACCATTCCTCATTTGGAAGGTTTTCATTCTGACTGAACTGAAGTTAATGATTATATAATGGTTTCTCTTATTATAACCTGCACAGATCTGTATGCGTAAGTCAGTTCCAGAACACCTAATTTTAAAGTTTTTTGTTTTCCTGGAATCCAAAGTTTGTGGTATTTTATAATTTGAGATGAAATCAGCAATTTGCCAATCAGGAGATATTTTTTTGTCTGTTTGACCTTTTTGTGGGGAGGGAGGGAAGAGGAGCCTTTAGGGCTATAGGTGACAGTTAGGTAATAAAAGCCAGTAAGGCAGAGAACAAACACAAAAACTCAACTTGTGTGACTTGAATTTGAAACAAGAATAGTGGTCCTAATACTTTACTTGCCCATTGAAGAGAAAACTCTCTCTGAGTCTCTCAGTATGGATTGCATGGGGCATGGGGCATGCATAAGCTTGAAATCTTTTTAATGATGTTGCCCAGCTTTATGCATTCTGTGCTTGCTTATGGTTTTCTGCAGGGGAAGATGGGTGGAGTAACAATAGTTTTCCCTGGGGTATTTTTGTGTTTGCTTGTTTGGTGGTTGGTTTGTTTTTTTTTCCTGGTGTAAACATGTTTAATCCTAGCCCTCTTTGTAGGCCTACTGTGTTATGTAGCATAAGAAAATATAGGAAATAGCATACAATAGCCGTTAGTGATAGTGAGTAACTATTGCAGGCAGTTTATGATGATTCAGCATTAGTCAGTGTCAGGAATAATTGGAGAGATTTTTGCTAGACAGATGAACTGGAGCATTTTGTAGGGAAAAGATAAGAGTAAACAACTTAAATGTAATTTAATTTATGGCTTTTAGTATGGTATAATCACATCCAATTATTTATATGTAGTTTAACATTATTTTGTATTATGATTGAGTTAATAATGTTTCCATTGTTTCTGTGACCTTGAACCTGCATTTGTGTGGAAGCTTTAAATTATAGATGCCCAAACCCTTGAAACATAATCATTTAAGCCTGGGTAAATTAGGATAAGGTGTGTGTGTGTGTGTGTTTGTTTTTGATTTAAATGGATGAATTTGCTTTTAGTGTGTGGGTTTTTTTGAAAAAAAGAAAAAAAATCTTTAAATTTCATTTCAAGTATTATTTCTCTTTGCATTTGTTTTTATTATCATTTTCTGTCTGGTTAGTTATCTATATATGTATCATGTAGTCACACATATTTGCAGTGTGTCATTATATTGAATGATTGAAGTGATTTTGTTTTTAACAATTACTACAAAAGCATAGCCTCCTTTGAGTGGATTCCTTGAGCACTCATGATTTCTTAGCTGGTGTATGAAGGCCAAAACCAGTTGCTCTGAGATGGAAATGGATCTATCTCTGCATCCTAAGAAATTTTAGCAGATCAGGCTTGAAACTTGCAAATAGGAATTGCTTCTTTTTTTAAACATGTATGATTTTTTGACAGGTTGAACTGATAAAAAGAGAGTGAGGTAGGAAATCATTTAACAACTTCCCAAATCATGGACGGAGTTGCTGTGTGACAATTTTCTGTGTGTTATGGTTTATATGTTGCTGATCAGCACTGCAGATGCTGTCTTAGTTTATGAGAATGGAGGGGAACCTGACAAGTATTACAATAAATAACCACTATTGTATCTGAAAACCAAGGCAAGTGGGACTCTGGTTATGGTTTTATTAATGAAGAGGCAGCTTTCAGACTGGATTTGAGTTGCATTTCTAGCATATGCCTTAATCCAATATCATATTTCAGCAAGATCAGATGGCGAGCAGAAAGCCAAGACCATGGCCCTGAAACACAAGGTCTCCTTGTGTCTGATAGTACTGTTGTGTGTCTGTGCATGTATGGATGAGGATTCCCTCTTGCTTTTTGCTTTAAAAACCAATTGCTGGTGCAGGGTGGAACATAGCTTTTTGTCTCTTCTCATTTTAAGAATCCTTTGTGGGTTTTCCTAATCTTACTGCTGTTAACTTTTCTTCCATTCCTCATTAAGAAGGCTAAGTAGTATACAACACTCACCAATAGATCTGTTAGAATAGTGAGATAGTTCCTGAACAACAGACCCACCCTTCTGATCAGCCTACTTTCTGGGAAATTGTTGTTACCCTTTCTTTTCAAACCAAAGCAGATCTTGGCAGCAGACTCTCACTCATCAGTGTGATCAGTCTTGGCTATCAAGACTATATCTACATGTCAATGTAGATATTTTTAAGTTATCCTCTTGCCATATTGCTTTGTGTTCTGAAATACTTCTTTGGTATTCCCTTGGGAGAATGCCCACTGTATTTTTAAATAGTTTTTGGTGTTTTGTTTTTTTTTTAATAGCTTAACTTCAAAATACTTATAGAGCAGCATTCAGCAGTAACTGGGGACATACGGGATCTCAAAGAGGGATTAAGATCAGGTGTGTGTACTAACATGCAGTTTATCAGTAGTGCTTTTGCTGTCTACAGTGTAGGTGCAAACTTGGCCTAACCAGCATTCTGGGTAACTTTGTCTTTTTTGGCTAAAAGATGTGCTCCTCTGACTTAATGATACAGATGTGGTTTCTCATATGGTCAGTAAAGGTAGCCTTCTTGCTTTCTAGAGTCCAGATGGAAGAGAGATTGGCATAAGAAAGAAGGCTGTACCACGTGTGGCAATTCATTATTTTAATGTGGTTATCTGATCCTGACTTCAACACTCACAATATAAACCTAGATTTTATGTGTTTGTGACTATGGAAAATAGTCTAGAAGTTATGGAATATATGCTCCGTTTCAGGAACTGAGAAATCAATTTATTTCCAAGGAATTAATGGTAACAGTACGGTTTTAGATGTATCAGGGCTATATCATAAGCCTTTCCAGTTCTTCACTCCCTCTTTTGGAGTCATGTATGTTATTCTACTGTATATTTAAAAAATAGGACTTGCATGCAGGAAGTACCTCCACTGAAACAGAAGAATTTTGTTTTCATCCCTCTGTGCTGTAATGCATATCAAAAACCTCTGTAAAACAGTATGCTTGGTGGGAAGTTGAGTATCTTATCGACACTTTCCTTAACTGTAAGTAATTACCTTGCCTTATTTTCATTTAGGTATGATCAGATTATAACCAACAAGTTAATTGAGAATTTGGTTATCCAGAGCTGCAGGTTTATTTTCTCCCTACTCAACATTCCTTCTGTCTGTGCAGCCTAGCCCAGTGTAAACTTCTCTTCTTTGAGAGTTGTCAGTCGAGTACTGACAATAAGGAAATGCTAAACTCATACCAAACCCAAGAAGGTGAAACTACAGTGGCGTTCATTCTGACTAGGACAGTTCTCATAATTTTAGGATAAATTAGCTTATTTCTCCTAATCTCTAACTCTCCTCTGTTTTCATGTTTCAGTCTTTCGGAGCCCAGTGTACATCAAAGAATAAAATTCAGTAAAAATGAAACAAACCTCAAACCACTTTTTTTTATTTGTGCACAAATTTGCAGATATGTGCATACCAAATAAATTAATTAAGTTTCTCTTTCACAATATAGATTGAAAAAAATTACCTTGTAAGCGTGCATTAAAATTATATAAAGCTGAACTTTCAAAGGACAGAATTTTCCAAAGCAGGAAGAGAAGTCTTAATCATTTCAACAATACTGAATGTATCTTTGTGTATTAGCATTTTTTCTTAAGAAGGTACAAAGTTGTTGATTTTGAAATTGGCAGTTTATTCAGAGTATCTTCTGAGATTGTTTGGGGAAAACAGTGCCAAGCGAAGTTACTACTACTGATGTTCACTTAAACAGGAAATGTCATCAAATCTTGATTTAGAACTTCTGCAAAAATGGGCGAAGAAAAAATTATCTTTTTAAATTTTTTTTCTTTCAATGCATGCTTACTAGCTAAATGCACTCCTTGTGCAGATGAGGTCATTTAAAGTCTACAGTACAAATTTATTAAAGGGCTAATGATGGTGATTGGTACACAGCAGTTATACCACTTGGAACTCCCAGTATTGATTACAAATAAGGTCAAAGGACTATATAAAAGGAGTTTGGATGAGCCAAGCAAAGATTTTTATAGCTCTTCTGAGAGTGTATAATCACAAATTCTAATTATGTCTTTGCATGTAGTGTAGAGTCTTCAAAATACTTGTCTCCTGCATATGAACATAAAGGCAAGGTGTTTGTAATCTATCCCCTTTTTATCCTACTAATTGCAGTGAAGTGTGCCTACAAGTTACCCTAACTATCGTTTTTTCTACCGTTGGACATGCTCTCCCCATGCATGCTCATGAAAACTTGAACTTTGCTAATTATCCTCCATTTGTGCACATAGTAGCTGAAGCACTTGTACTGTATGCTGCATTCCAGCCTTTGACCTCTGCCCTTTCTTTGCCCTGGAAGCTATTTAATGGATCGATAGATGAATTGCTCCTTAGGTGGGGATGGTATACCAAAGACACGTATGGTGAATAAATAATTTTCTTTGTGAGTTCACAGCTGTAGGGTTATTGGTTTGAAATTTCACTTGCAGAGCAGCTAGCAAAATTCTCTTTGGATCTGGAGGAAATAGGACTGAATGGGCAAAAAGATGCAATTCTGTTAGTTGTTGCAATGAAGACAACTCTACTGGCAGTGAGAATGTGTAAAGGTCGAAGCTCTTAGTAGAGCTTGGTGTCTCGTTAAGGCAAGCACTGCAAAAACACAAGCCAGTGGCAGGAGGGAAATGGCAAGAATCCATTAATCTTAGTCTCACACCATGTCCTGATAACCAGGAGTAACATATAGTAACGGAATGTATGCCATTAAGATCATTTATATTGCCATCGTTAATGTTGGTAATATCATTTCTGTCACATATGTACTTGGAGGAGTCTGATTCCCTGTTAGAATGCAGTTTAGGGATAATGACATCATGTCTCCATTGGGGAAACCTGCTTCTCCTCTTTTTCCCTGTTGCAGGAAGTATCTTCTTGTGTCTTGACCATGAAGCTTGTCTGCCTATTTTTGATGTTTCGCTTGTGTCTAGACTAGACAGGTTATCCTTCAGAGCTCTTACAATTTCACAAGTGCTCACCTGGTACTCGCTTGGCAAGTTGCTGGGCAAGCTACTGCTTGCCTTATGTTATACTGCTGTGGATTGATAGTTCACTGCAGTTCTCTGTTGAAGGTTTTTTGTAGCTTGACCGCCAGTGCTTGCATGAGAAGAAGATGAAGCTGCTAGACAGGGCACCAGGGACCCTTGCTTACCCTCCGCTTTCCAGTAAGCGGAGCATATTAAAGTGTAAGCTTGCAGGGCTCAAGTCATTCTGCATTAGTTGCCTACATGCAAGCTCTCTGCCTGTGGCAAATGCGAGGTAGGTTTAACTCTATGTTCTAGGTTTGCACCTTGGAGGCAAAAGATGAATTTCAGCAGATTGTTGGGGATAGTGGCAGAACTAGGTCAGAGCCTGTAATGTTTGGAGGATGTGAGCAGACATTATCGTCTCCCAGAACACTGGATGGATGAAGTTAAGACATTACCCTGTCATTATTGGCTACCCACCCAGTTAGGGTTTCTAAAGTGAGTTCAGCTTCCCCTGTCGTCTTTTGTTGTAATGCTTTTTACCAAAATTTGGTAAATGTAAAAGCAGATCTATTGATTCCTTTATAAGCCAAAGAGGGAAATACCACCTGGATGCAGGTGGGGACCATCTTCTACCTTTGGTCCAGGGAAAAAGTTGAACGTCACTTCTTAGCTTTGAGTGGATTTAATAAATAAGTTGTATCTACTTCGGGTTGGGATTCACGTTTTCACCTCCGCCTCTTGAGCATAAGGTTTGTGACCTTCAGCTTACAGGGTGGTTTCTTCTTCATAGACATCTGTCTAATCCACAGGAACTAGCAAAGGCTTACTGTGGGATCCAGCCACCACAGTTCAGAATACTGCTAACAAAGCTCTATGAGGAGATGAGTCTTCTCAAAACTCTCAGCATAGTAGGGGGTCATTCCATAGTTCCCAGGAGCCAGATGGGATGTAATGCTGTTTATTGTGGTTCCTTGCTTGCTGAGACCAACTCAGTGGGTCAGTTGACTTGTCTCTTGCTTTTCAAGATTACATTTAATATCTAGGAGACACATGCATCCAGGCAGGCTGGTTTATGAAATATGCCTCATCTATTCCTCTTCTCTTTTCAGAGGTGTCCAGCTCTTTAAAAGACCAAGCCAACTCTGCTTCTAGGTTAGTGTGTCATATAGTCTGTTTCCCTCCACTAGGATTTTGATAGCTGAACCTCCAACTACATATCAAGATCTTTGCTGAGAGATTTTGCACTTTTAGCGAGTTGAGAAGACCAAGGCAAAGGAAATTTTTCAAGGCAATTTTTTGCAGTTTGCTTTTTAGAGGATTTTGTTCCTCTGTATATCAAAACAGTTTAGTTTAAGATAGTTCTGCAAGTAGCCAGTGTGAAACATTTGAATTATTGATTTTCAGTTTGAGAAAATGGTAATGCCTGTTTAGTTTTGGGAATTCACTAAAATCTACTGCATTTCTCCAGTTGCATGGAATCGTAAAGTTTTCAAGTTCCCCTATGCACTAGGAATGTAACCATCTGTTTCTTACCAGTTTGTGACCATCGCTCATGTTCACCATTCGTAGTGAACATAATAAAGTTTAGCTATGCTTCTGCTCTTGTCTACAGCACTTGTCAGCAGCGCTTATATCTAGGCTACATCTGAAGAATGTTTCTGTCAGTCAGTTCTGGAAATCTCTGGCACTTGACCCTTGCTGCTTCAGCATTTTGATCAATTGCTCTGGGGCAGTACAAGAGTTAGCAGCATGTTGGACACTGTTTCTTGGCCCATTCCACTGTTGGGATAATCCCGTTAGCTCTCTAAACTGATGTTCCACCCATATTGTCCAAAAGGATTGGGGGGGGGGGGGAGGAAAAAGAGTTATGCCATTTCTGGCTGCTGTTGAGGAGAAGGGTTGATTGTCACACATTGCCAGCTGAATTGTTTAAAAACTTAATGTATAGGGCTCTCTAGGTAGCTGTAACACAGGCTGCAACAGAACTGTAGAGGACCAAAACCCAGATTTGACTATATTCTGTCACTGACAAGTTAATCCTTAGAAAAATTGCTCATGCATTAGAGTAACTGAGTTGGTTCTGACTTGTTTCATATTTTCTTAATGTTTCATTTTCTACTTTGCTTAATGTATGTCCCAGGCACATGTGACTAGTACATTTTATTTTCACAGTATATATCTGTTGCTCTATATAGTATTGAATGAAGTTTAGCTTCTAAACATCATCATTGATGAAATCTTCAGCTTGAGTGTTCATGCATTTTTTTGTGAATAATTCTGTTTTAAAATGTTCTCACAATAGTGGTGTTGTCTTGGTTTTTATGGAGCAAATTAGGGAATTCAGAGGTAAGGACAAAGGCTGACATTGGCTTCCTAACACTCAGTTTCTGTTTGCCTACTTGGCAGATGATTACCATTTTTTATCTTTGTGGCTGGTTTCCCTTATCCTTGTAAGCCAAAGGGATACTTTTAATGTTACATTTAAAGTTAGCAATTCTTTAGGATTGCGACAGGTATCAGAATTAAGAATTCCCAAAGCAGGACTAACTAAATTTACTGAGTTAAAAGTGAATCTATGTAAAATTTTACTGTTTGGTTTAAGAAACTTGTATGATTGCACAACTTTTTGATTTGGCTGTATTTCTGGAGACAAATAATGCTAATTTTTAATCTTTCTTCTAAACTAGGCAAATGGTGGCTCGAAGTTTGCTGGACACTTTGAAGGAAGTCAGTGATGATGAGAGAGATTGTATTGCTGTGTTGGAGAGAATCAGCAGATTAGCTGATGATTCAGGTAGGTAGCATTAAACGTTTTACTGGGTTAATGAGGAAAAGTTAGAATTGCTGAACCTGTGTTCAGCACAGGACCGGTATGTTCTTCCTCGTCTTCAATATTCAAACTAGGCTTCTGCAAATTCAGTAAAATATTGTAAAATTTTGTTTTGCTAAATCACATGCCACCACTACCCCCCATCTCCCC
>JAHREE010000073.1:15220025-15259952 GCA_033628505.1 Tringa tobata | reverse complement strand
CCCCCCCCCCCGACCTTTTTCCTTACTATTTTCCTCAACAGAATTAAGCCTCTTCAAAATGTAGGATTACCGTTTTCTGTCAGCGCATTTTTAAAAAACTTTTATTATGTACTTTGGCTACTCACCAGATCTACATGATTATTTTAGATTTTTAGATAAAGATTAATTTCTTGCCTTGAAAAGAATCTTGCAAAACAGCTGCGGAAAACTCTCATTAGTTTTGGTAGAATTTAAATGCTAAAGTTGTTCCCTTGGTCCCTTTTGGGCAAGCAATTGTGAAGATGAGAGGCACCAGGAATTGGTAAGCAAGATGCAGATATAAGTAAATGAGTAGAAGGTCTCTGTAGGTATAGAGGGGCTTTTGCTTGTGAATATATTGGCTGTTTGGAATAAAGGCAAAAGCAGGAGAATAATGAAAAACAAATATGAAAGAAAAGGAGTGCTGAAAAAATTCTGTGGGAGTGGATGAACTAAAAAATGGACAGAGCTGCAACAATTCTTTCTAGGGCATTTTCAATCTGGAATTATAATGGTTTGATTTCAACATAGCCGATACAGTTGGAGCACCAGAAGGAAGGCTTTAGCAGCAAAATATCAGAGAAGATCTGAAGTTCATTCTTTTGTCACTATAGGAGAGAAAGTTGTATTGTCTTGTATGAGAAGAAAATATTTCTTCTGTTTAATGTCTGTTAGTTTTTCTCCTTTCTTCTGGAATTGCAGAACATAATGCTTTCCAAGGGTAAAAAGGTATTCTGGTCATTTCTGTTATTCAGTCATTACTGTCTTCATTTAAAATGCACGGTTTTATTTTTCTGAGGGAATGTCCTTGTTTAGCCAAGATAATAGCCTGTTGAAAGCATTACATAATTGTATTGAGTGCCTCTCCAAGGATTCAAGAGGGGGGAAAAAAAGTCACTACTCATTTAAGATTGAATGTGTCTTTGAGAACAGTGACATGTTACTGTTTATAGAGTTCTTTCCTAGCAGAGTCCTGCTTCTGAAATCTGTATATATGGTGCTTGTTTGTGGGATCATGTGAATGGTTTTGAGCATCAAAAACTTCATGAAGTTACAAGTTTGGAAAATAGGACAGAAGTGTCTAGGGGGAAATGGCCTTGTGCAGCAATTTTGGAACCTTAGGCTGTTCATTGGTGACCAGCTAAGTGTGTCACATTGAAGTTTGTTTAGGTAGAAATGTAATGGAAGCCAAGAGTTGAGCTCAAATCAATCTGTTTCCTTTAACAAGGGTGGAGCACATTTTTAGTCACGGTTGATATTTTCTCAGGGTTAGTAAAAGCAGCATTTCAGGCTTTTCCTGTGTTGTAGAAGTTGTCTCAGATCTGCCAAACTAGTAGCACTGGATTCTACAACTGCCCAGCAAATTAAATTTCTGCAAACTTAACTGATTTTTGTGCCTCGAGCAGTTGCAGTATTGGACTTAGCCTGTTTCTGTAAGACAGGTTATTAGAATATCCTTTTGTCTTAAACCAAGTGAAAATTAATTAGGGAACTAGATCTGCGATGTATCTTCTTAATATATGTGCTTGACTGTTATTCAAACTGCAGCACAGTGGGTTTTGTTTGGTTTTTTGTTTTGGGGTTTTTTTGTTTTGCTTTTTGTTAAGGTTGCTATAACTAGACTTGTTTGTCATTTATGATGTTTTTTCAAACTTGTTCTGTAAAACAAAACCTGAATTTGGAATAAAACATTATAAAAGTTTCTGTGCATTTTGACTTGATTGGTTAGAGCCTGATGTCTGTATGGTTAGAGGCATCCTGAACTCAAGCCTTCATGTTTAAATGCATAGATAAAAATAAAAACAAACTGTTTGGAATCCAAACTATATACAGGGCTTCTCATTTCTAATAGGTGATACTCATTAGTCTTATGCCTGTTTTTTAACATTTGGAGGTATTTGTTGTGTCTGGTCAGAAAGCAAGGTACTATTCTTTTTTTGGCAGTAGTTGGTATAACGAATTGCTTTTGAATCTCCTTTTCAATCTCTTTGTAAGTTTTCTACTTCTTTAGGGATGTTGGTTATGACTTCCCACTTAGATGTTTTTATGGTGTCTTTGAACCTATATAAGTCAAGAAGCAGCTTGGCAGAGAAGCTCAATGCTGGGCAAAGGTTAATTTATCCCCCATAATCCCTTGTTAGTGATAAAGTGCTTATCTTTGTGTTAGAACAGCTGGGCCTTCTTCATTCTCAGATGTAGACTAGCCACAGACTCACATGAGTTTGAACAAGGCCCTTATGTCTTTTTCATTTGAGTAAATTAGTATTATGAAAACTTTTTTTTTTTGGTACCAGCTTGTGAATGGCTTAACTGATGATATAAGGCTTCATCACTGTACATACAAATGCAAGCAACTGGCTTCAAAAGTTAGCCTCAGCCAGAATTATTGCATTATTGGCATTTTTCTCAATGTCCTTGGAAAACTTGGCGCTGGAGGCTTTAAATATCATTCTGAGGGCTCTTTTAGAGGGAGAGTCTGTATCTTTACTTCTAAAATATATGTGGTATTTTAGTGTACTATGAAGTAGATGCATATAAGTATCTTTCTAAAGAAAGGATGGGGAAAAAGGAAGGGACTTTCTGGAGGATGGTGCTTGTTTACTTGAATATTAACCAACTAGATTTTTTTTCATCTGAATGAAAAGTAGTCTCTTTACTGCACAGAATCAGTTCTGAATGCAGTTTAAAAAACAATTATGAGACTAATTGGTCATTAAGTTTTGAAGCTATATAATCAGACTTAATGTGGATGGCCTCACAACCTTAATTGCTTAATAGCGCACTTAACCTATGTTATTAAGACCATTTCAATTACTGCTGTTGGTATAGTGAAAGATGACAACAATACCTGTTGAATACATGTATTACAACATTTCACTTAACAAAATCTTCATATGTAAGTGATATTAACAGGAATGCTGATCTATTTGCCTTTCCCAACTGTCAATAGCGCCATGTGGTTTTTTTTTTTTCTTCCCTCCCTCATCTTCATGTTTCTGGATTTTCCATAACTCTTCTCCCATCTCCTGCTACTCTCACAATTTTTTCCTTTGCCTGATGTTTGGTCCTCTTTTGTCTCTCCCTGCATCTGATGGATGACTAAGGATGACTTTACCCTATCTCATTAATTTGTGTTTCACTCCTTGCTCTGCCAATCAGTAATGAAGTCCATTTCTTCAGAAAGAAAAGAACCTGGCTACTGAAGCAGCACACATCAGGCACATCAGTCTTTCTGATGGACTCCTAAGCTAAAAAGGGATGGGCTCGGGTTACAGTGTGTTTTCACTTGTCTAGATTTTCTTTTTCTCCAAAAAGGTAGGAAATTTGGAGTGACAGATAAAATGGGAAATGAGAGAAATTGAAAGGGAGAATATTGATGACACTGGAAGGAAAAAAAGAGGGGAAGGGAAAGTTTTATATTTGGGAAAGAAGCGGATAGATAAAATTTGAGTTGATAGTAGAATTTATTTAAACTTTGATCGTACAAGTGATGTTCAGTTTGAGAACAGGCATGTATACAAATCCAGTACTGTTGCCATCCTGTTAGCAAACCGGCATCTTAATATGCTGTGGACCTCATATTCAGGCTGAATACAGAAATGAGGATTTATACAGGGGGAAGGACATGAATTTGTTTTCTGCACTGCTCGTTTCTCTATAGCTGTATAAACCAATATTTTCATTTGCCTTTCACCAAAGTATAAT
This sequence comes from Tringa tobata, assembly GCA_033628505.1. Classification (NCBI taxonomy): domain Eukaryota; kingdom Metazoa; phylum Chordata; class Aves; order Charadriiformes; family Scolopacidae; genus Tringa; species Tringa tobata. The sequence continues at coordinate 15,256,229 of JAHREE010000073.1, read as the reverse complement.
TTTCTTTAAAGAATGAAAGTGCAAATGCAAAGCTATGCACTTACACCTTTACTTCTTACTAACAACCCTTGATAGGAACATATATTATTTATATTCAGGTGTACTTAAAACATTCATCAAAATTGTCAGTGAAAGCAGCTAAAAGGCTAAAACAGCCCTTCACAAGTGTAGGTGAAGTTGACTACTGCTTGTATTCCATAATGGTCATTTGGGGATAATGAAAGCTTTGCAGAATTTCTTCTAAATACTGTCTGTTTTTGCAGAACAAGCTATTGTGAAATAAATCGAGTTGTGAGGTGACTCTGGAATAATTACTTCATTTACAAATAACTGTTCAGGAGCAATTAGTTAGTATTATACTGTGCAGCTCTGCAATAATCCCCTTTTAATTTCCAGTATACAGCTAACCTTGGTGCTTTAATTCTCATAGCTGGAGCGGAATACAGAGTGAACTGAAGCCTCAGCAGGGATGAAATAAACATTGCACCTTTATTTAGGATAGCTAAGTGTATGTTCTAGGAGTAGCTAGATGGGTATGCTGGCTCTTTGCTTACATGAGAAATAATGTCAAATTCTAGGGGAAATTTAAATGTTTTTTCATGCGTGGGGAGGGAACAGTTAATTCTAGATTTTGGAGTTGATTTGGGAATTTGTTGGGGTGTTGATTTAAATGTTGATTTGTGAAATAGCTAAAACTGAAGGTTGTAACGTCTGCCCAGGTTCTGGAGATGTTGGTTGGAATCATGTGGTCTGGAAATCAAGAGAGGTAGAACGGTTTAATTTTTATTCTGGAAACTCCTTTTCAAAGTTTTGCTCGATTTCTAAAACTCAGTTCAGTATAATTCTGTATCTAGAGAATACACAAGACCTGATAGAATGAGATAAAGTGCTAATGAATGAGAAAAACAGTTATGAGTGTGCTTCTGAGATCTAATTTTTTATATTAATATTTCTTTTCATTTTTTTTTTGTTTTGACAAGTTGCAGCTCTTTTTCCCAGTAGTCTGCTACTTTAAGGCATAGACTTGTACCTTCAGGAGATAGATTGAAAAAAGGCATTTTAAAATACTTCCTCTGCCAAACGGAAAAATACTGTTACAGGCAAATGTTATGGAGAACGTAATTGTACACAGTGATTTTCCAGAGTGCCTAAAATAGAAGCTTTCCGTCTTGATGTGCAGCAAAATTCTCCACCCAGATTTTGTTTATATTGTATGAAAGCTTCTTCCTGACGGTATAGTGCAGTGCAAAAATATATATAATACAGATGTATTGCCCAGCTGGATAAGCTTATGCTTTAAGAAGCTGTGTGTAATAATTTTAACTTATACTGCCATGCTCTGTTTGATCTGGTGATCATAAATTTGGTTATAAACAACAGAAGAATTTAAACTGAAATGGCAAACGGATATTGCAATATTGAAGCCTGCTGAAATCTGTATTTGGAGGTGCCACCTGTCGAAGACAAAGCTGAGAAATTGACAAAGGGAATGAGAAATCTTTAATGGAAATTTTTGGTGTTGTTGCTTGGGTCTTTAGGAAACATAATGCAAAAAAAAAGCTCTACTGTAACCCCATCAGACTGCAAGATTAGGCTCTATTCAGTACACAATGGAACATACGCTTCAGCATTTGGAAGAACTGAGCTCTTATTTAAATTGGTAAGCTTAAGGTTCAGGTTCTTGCATAGCAGCAGTAATTCCCCAGAACAACACAAATGCCTTTTGATAGTGAATTACAGTGTTGTGTTACCCAGCCAGTTGCATACACAGTGCTGGTTTGTTTGTTGGTTTGGATTGACCTTACTATGATCGGAGAGCCGTGTACTTAAAAGTTAAGGAACGTAAGAACTAAGGTGACTTTACAGTTCTAATTCATTTCTGGGCATGAATTTTTAAAATCTTTAATTGCGTCATCTCATCTGTCTGTGATCCTCACAAAGCCAAAGCTTACTTAGTACTCAGGAAGAAGGGGGCTCGCTTTCTGTGAGCAGCTCTTCAATATTGTCAAGTGCTGTGCCACTCTCTTAAGTGCTGCATAATAGATGAACCGTGTTCTGAAGAAAAAAGGATCTTATGTTTCTGGGACTTCTTGCTCTCTTACTGGAGTGCTTCATAAAGAAATTTATGAATTCGATTTCACAGCAAACCTAGTCAATTTGGGGAAAGGGAGTGTTGGCATTACTTTACCAGTGGGTAGACAAACTGCAGAGGTATCAAAATGAAAACAACCTGTCCAAGTGTCCGAAGCTTTGTACATAGCTCTTGACATGCTTAATACAGGGCTCTTGTTGGCTTTGATTGCAGTGATGGTATTTCTTTAGCAGTGAAGACAAGAGTTCAGACTGCAATCAAATGAGCAGTGTGCCATTACTCTGAAGAGTTTGGCTTGAGCATTTTGCAGAGCTTCACCCTAGGCAAAGGAACAAATCACAATTCTCAGCCTTTTATTTCTTTCACTGTTTTGATGGTAGTATCACAGTAAGCAGTTCCTGCGCCGTCTTACTGTCGCTTGCTTGCCTCTGTCATCAGATAGTTCTGCTACTTGAAGGAAATGTGTGATTGCATGTGGAGACCAATCTAAGTGCCAGTTCTTGCTGTTTAATCATGCTGCTGTGGTGGGGCAAAGGCTGCGTCAGCCAGATCAGCTCTTTGATATGGTTTGTAGCCTGGCTGCACGAACAGTTGCATTGGCATAATGGAAAGGCCAGCAGCAATTTTTGTGTTTGGGAGGGTGGGAACTGCCTGAAGCAAATTTGGAAACAGTTTAAGAAGCACTGCTGCCAAACATGCAGCAGACAAATCTATCTTCCTCTCTCTCCCTCCCCGCTGCCTTGCCCACATCAGTCACCTTCCATTTGCTGCAAGGAATGAAGCAGGGGTCCTAAGAAGTGAGAACAAGATCCTAGTGATAAGTCACTTAGACCCTTAGATCATGTCCTGGGCATGTTCTGAAATAGCAGCCTTATAGGAAAGGTGGGATTAAGTCCCTCCAGCACTGGCATTGCCCCCTGGTTCCAGCTTCTCGTCCAGCAAGTTTCAGTCTCCCTTCCCTTCAGTCACTAGTTTTATCTCCTTGTCACTCATCTCTCAGCCCTCCATCCCTCCTTACTCAGCCCGGTGGTTCCTCATTCTGCTGTTACCCATCTGTAGCCTTTTCAAAAGAGGAGCTCTTCTGTGTGCAGTATGATGTCTTTCTCGATCTCAAAACAAGTTCAGCGAGGAAGAACTCTTCTATCTGAAGTTGCTGTGCTCTCTGTCAGTTACTGGGCAGGTGCAAATGGAGAGGTTTTTTTTAAGGCCTCTTAGCTCAGCCACCTTTAGGCAGGTTTTCACACAGAAAAAACATGTTGAGATGTAAAAGGACTCTTTGCTCTGGCACATTTCAAGCCCATGTTCCAGAAGTGTAGAAGCTAGGTCTTGTCAGATAAGAGGAGCAGAATACAACGTAGGAAGAAAATAGACGGTTTTGCCAGCTTTAGTCTTGAAAACAGCTGATCTACTTTGGTTAATTTTTTTTTTTTCTTCCGAGAAAACCTCGTCCAAATGAAGAATTGCAGCTCTCCTGTTCTAAGGAGTGCTCTGGCAAATTTTTATAAGGTAGCAAAAGATGAGTTACAATGATAGGAACTAGGAGGCAACTTTAATAGTAGGAGGTGCTGCAAGCTCCCAATAGGAAGTTAGACTGAAATTAGAAACTTAGACTGAGGATGGTAACATTTTATTCTTTATGTTTTTTAGAAAAACTGCAAGAAGTATTTCTTTTCCTCGCATTAATAAGATATGTAGAATTTACCTTTCAGAATTGATGATCTCATTAACTACTATGTTTGTCCTATTTGCAGATGCTTATTTTGGTCAACTGTCCTGTTTAACGCTGCAGACATAGTGTTCAGTAAACACAAGAACAAACCAAACTAGAATTTAGCCTTTTGTTACCTACTCATTTTTGTTAATTTAAGTCTGCTAAAACTTACTTGCATGTAGTTTGTAGTAGTCTCCTTCAATACAAACTTCAGGATGTGTGTATGGCTCATGGAGTTCAAGCTGCACATGTTTCAGAACGTCTGAAATTTAAATTAAAAAAGCTGTTGTCCTGTGTGCTCCTGTTAACGTTTTGGGAAGAGAAGCAGAGCAGATTAGAAGACTTTTTTCCCTTATTGTCATGAACAGCAAACATATGCAGTATTGATTTATCTGGGATTTTATTTTGTATTTTGAAACTTTATCAGGAATTCAGAAACTTTACAGAGGACTTTGTAGGAAAAGTAATTTAAGTCTATAGCGAAAGAAATGAAGCCCCCAGGCATTTGATTACTTTGTGTGCTGTGATCTTTTCTGTTCTTATTGTCCTCAGTGAAGAAGAGACTGCACACAGCATGGTATTTGCTTTATCTTTGTTTTATTTTATTTAGACTTAAGTTGTCTCTTGTTTCTTGTTCAAGAAAGCAAAGTGCTGCATGCGTTGGCCATGTTAAATATAAATGCAAGTTACATGTTTCTGTCTAGCAAAAGGTTGTATTTTTAACATACCGTGTTAATTCCAGGTGTTCTGAGGAAGATGGTTCTGATCATACCATTAAGTTTTACCTGAACAATTCATATGTAAAAATTTAGTAACACATGTGTATCCTGTGAACAGTATACCTCTTATTATTTAAATTAATGGAAATCAAATCACTGTAACTTGAGAGTAATTGATGAGTTTTCATTATGTGTTTTTATAGGTAATCAGTTCTTTAATGGTAACTACAGATGCCAGCAAATTCTGAAAGGATGGAAATAGTACTTGGGTCTGAAATTTATATAATTTTTTTTTTTCTGTGGACATGTTGACTATCAGGCATGTGATAATGATGTACTTAATTCAATTAAGTTAAATTCAAACTGTTTTTTTAATAGTTGGACTTTAATCGACCTTTGTATTTCTTGTTTCTCCTCTCATCCCCCAAATAGATGTGCATGTTCTGTGGGCATTATGATTCGTTCAAACAGTGCACTGCTTTCTCAATTAAAAGAGTGAATTCAGCACTTTTTAAAATAATCACCAACTTTGATGAAAGGCATACCAGAAAAGTTTAAAGAACCAACCAGAAAGATGCAGGACCTCTTCTATCTGCCAAAAATATCAGTAGCCTTAAAAAGCATAGAATGAAAAAGAGCACTGGTGGTTGTGGCTGGTTGTCCTGCTCAGTGGGATCTTTCCCGCTTGGGATGCTGTGGCCAGGAGCACCCCTCAGTTTGGTACTTCTCAGTGTTGGGTTGACTTCCTGCTTAGCGGAATTCTTGAAAGTGGTGATGCTTGTAGGGAGTTCAGACAGATTCTGATACACATGATGTTTGGTGGATTGCTCTCTTACAGCTCTTCTTGGTTTTTTACTGAGAGCGTGGGACCCATCTTTTTAGTAGTTTAGCAGTACAGAGTGTAGTTGTACCTGTTTTTACAAAAAGATGGTGCTTGTCAAAATGAAGTTTGTTATAAACATGCTGATGTGAACATTCGAGAACATAGTTTGTATGTACAGAACAGTAAACAGCTTATTCTGGCAGTATGCTTGTAAACATTTATTGTGCCTTGTTTGATTTTATTTTGATCCTGACAGAGCCAACAGTGCGGGCAGAACTGATGGAACAGGTGCCTCATATTGCTATGTTCTGTCAAGAAAACAGACCTTCCATCCCGTATGCTTTTTCCAAATACTTACTGCCTATTGTGGTACGATACCTCGCAGACCAGAATAACCAGGTAAATGTCTTTTACAAATAGTTTATTAGCTGGTTTATTAGGTAAAAAGGTTTTGAATGACATGAAAAGCATGGTACTCTGAACTTTAAAGAAAATTTCCAACATTTTTTCATCTGATGTGATCTATTCTGATTTGAGGCCTTTTGTCTGGTGTTGTATTTTTATGGACGAAATCAAACAGTTATTTTTGATAAGCTTACATAATTTAAATTCGGGCAAAAAGGAACACTAATTATGAAAAACGGACTACTTGATATCATACAAATTTTTAATGCTATTATGTATCTTCATAACCAGTGATTTGTTTATCCATCCAATAAAGCCTTTGAATTGAACTTGTGTGGTCTGTTTCTTTGCATGTACGAGTTAGCTTGTCTAAAGCTTTCTCTAGGCTTCTCCATGTCACTTCAGACTAGACTAATCCTAGGTGATAAATATTTTAAGTATTATAGGCCTCTGAGTTTGTCACTTTTTTTTTTGCCCTTTCCAGATTTTCCATAATTAAAAATAGGTACCAAAATATATTTTTCTTCGTTGTTGTTTTGCTAAATCATGTGTAGTACAATTACTGTACTTCTGCTTGGTATTCTTTTGTTAGCAGATCAGCAGTTCTGTTCATCACCTTAACCTCTGTTGATACTCCATAGTTCATTTGGCTGGTTTGCTCTGAAACAAAGATCTTAAATCTGTTTTCAAAATGCCTGCACTGCACTATATAGTCTTTTTTAATGTAATGTTCTCTCTTCTGATCAACTTCCTTTTTAAGAGGCAGGGTTTAGCCACATATGAAGTCAATTATTAACGGTTATCTTTTCTTTTTTCACTGTCTTTTTTTGTTGATGGGACTAAGCAAAATTGTCTCTCAGAATTTAAAATACATTTGAAATAAATAGTTATTCATTGTCAGCCAAACTTGTTAATCTTAGAAAAAGGGGATTTGCTTAATAAAATTCACATTCTTTAGAACTTAATTACTCACAAATAGTTGTGCTGTTTTTCTTACATGAACTTTGCCGTGATTACTTTTTTTGACATTGCTTTCCTGTGTTTTGCTAAGTATGTAGGGGGACACTTTTATAGTAGCATTGCCTTAGTTTACATTGTGCAGGTGCTCTTGGGTTCAAAGATAGTTTGTTTCAAACATGTAGTCTTTGCAAAAGTGGGTTCGAAGCACTTGTCCTTTAGCTGAGCGCAACTGGTGTAGGTGTCTGGCAATATATAGGTACAGCTTCCAAAATACAGGATAAACGTTTAGACAAAAAGCCAAAAAACTGTCTTTGAATTCTTTGATTCAATTTTTTTCTTTATGATAGGTAAGAAAAACAAGCCAGGCAGCATTGTTAGTTCTGTTGGAGCAAGAACTTATAGAAAGATATGATGTGGAGACCAAAGTATGCCCTGTTCTGATAGAGCTGACAGCTCCAGACAGCAATGATGATGTGAAGACAGAAGCCGTGGCCGTAAGTAACAGCAATACCAAATCACACAATATAAAGTTTACTTGAATGCATGATGTTGTAGTGATGGTAGTGTGTTTCCAAGATGCGCATCCATGTGAGAAAACATTATATTGCTATCCATGACTAATCTGTAACTTTTTCTATGCTGTGTTACACTCAAGTCAAGGTTAGATATAAATTCAGTAGCTCATATATGCTGTAAAGAAAATACCCAGCTGGACAAGACAGCGCAGGGGATTAATTTTAATGATTTCTAAAGTATCTGCTGTTGTTAGCTTTTTAGTGTATTCAGGTTTGTTTGTTTTATGGAAGCTTAAATTGCACATGTGGAAAATTTCCATCAGTGGAAAATCTTAAATGCCTGAATTCTGTCAGTCTTTGCTGTATGTCTGTTCTCTTTATTGATTTTGGATGTTTTATTGGATGAAATATTAAGCATCTGAGTTGATGAAGTCATGGTTGGTCAGTGGGTTGGTTTTGCATTGGACACAACCTTAATAATTAAAAATTATTACATATCAAATTAAAATAATAAGAAAATTACTAAGTTAATTTATAAAGGAAAAATAGCAGATGATGATTGTCCTTATGTTTCCCTTGAATTTTTGCAGTTTATATTGATGCTTTTTGCTGGGTGATATTTTTTTATTATTATTTTTAAATTTTCTTGGTTGATGGAGACCCCATCAACATTTTACTTTCATAATGTGGTTGGACTCCTAAAAAATAAGCAGGCTAGGCATTATTGTATTTGGCACTAAATTTCCAGTGCTTTATTGAAGAAGTTTACAAGTACATAAAGGAATAAAATTTAAAGCAGAATTGTTTTACCCATTTTCATAGTTTTGAAGATTCTGAAACTTGAGAAAAGTTTCCATAGCTCTCCGAGCCCCTAGAGGTAAATTTTTAGTATAGGAAAATGATTAGGGAAGTTAAACACAAAATTCTTCTAGATTACCTTTTTTTTTAAAGTTGTAGTAACAATCAGAACAAAAGAGCAGTTAGAAGGAAAAGCTGTTACTTTCTTTGGTATGTTATGCTTTTTCAGTAATTTTATGGTAGGGAGTTGCATATATACAATATGGAGTGTTGTGATTAATTTTTAAATCATACAGAAAAAGAAAAAAAAGCTTTTTGCAGAACTAGCTAAACGTTTTCAGTTCAAAATATGGATATTTTTCCCCAATATTTTTCACAATTTTCAATAAAATTATGTGCATCAGAATGAAAAGTAAATGTAAAAAGCCTCTGCTTAACTGACATGAAATTGTGTGTTGTATAAGCATCCCTGACTAATGTCTGTCTTGCCATTAGATAATGTGCAAAATGGCCTCCATGGTGGGAAAAGACATCACAGAAAGACTTGTTCTTCCCAGGTTTTGTGAGATGTGCTGTGACTGCAGAATGTTTCATGTTCGTAAGGTATGAATTACCAGCATCTGATCTGGATTATCTGTGAAAGGAGTGTCATCAATTTGGAACGTGCATTTCTCTTTTCTGCTAGATGTCATCTGTGACACGTATAAGTGAAAGAAAGCTATGAGGTTTCTTTTGTAGCTTACATTTCCACAGATTTTTTTTATTTGACACTATGTTTTTTCCAGAGTCCCTACCTTTATTATCAGAAACAAAGAAAGAATCTACTTGTCTTATGACTGTGTAGGTAGTTATGAAAATGTGAACCAACTGTAACTGATATGACATCAGCTGCCTGAGCTCATATCTCTGTGTAGATGGAATTAAAGATGCTCATTAAGATGAAATAAACCAGTACTCCATCATGGTATTTAGGTACTGAGGCTGTGTTTTGGTTTCACCCTGACATTGCATAGCTTGTTGACCTTGATAACTGCTTGTATTCTTTCATTTGACAGAACTTTGAATGTGTTTTATCCTCCTTGCCTTTCTCTGAAGTTCTGGGGTGGTTCTTTCACAATTAAAAAAGGCTGATTAAACTTAAAATCCAGAAAACAATTTATATTTTTTTTAACACTACGGGAACTGATGGAATGGGGAAATGGCTGATACTGAATTTGCACTGAAACCTCTTTATGGTTTTAAAGGCTGCTTACTTTTTTTCCTTTGATTCTGTTTGCTGTATTAAAACTATGATCTTGCATTTTGTCTGCAAGGTATGTGCAGCCAATTTTGGAGATATCTGCAGTGTGGTTGGGCAGCAAGCCACTGAAGAAATGCTGGTAAGCTGTTTCTTAAAGCATTTTTGTTTTTAATACGAGTCAGTGGTGGAGGTAGACAAGGTACAGAGAAGGGCAGCTAAAACGATAAGGCTACTGCTACATTCCCTTAGTAAGGAGAGACTTAAAAAGCTGTGGCTCTTCAGTTTTGCTGATGTGAAGCTATGACTGATGTTTACAAAATCTTGAAGACAGTTACTATGAATACAGAACTCTTACTTGTCAAATAATATAGTCTAGAGCTAAGGGGTACTCAATTTTGGAGCTGGGAGACGGTTTAAACCAGAGTGAAGAAAATACCTTGGGCTGTGGAGACAGAATATTTTCAAGTTCAAAAATACATTAGGCAAGAAGTAGGCAGGAATGTGTCTTCTAATGTTTATAAATGCGCTGAGAGATTGGAGATACAGGAGGAGCATGGAGGGTTTAGATTGCTAGAAGTGATGAGTCTTATGTGGTCTCTTTAACAGCATCACTTAATGCTGCTGTTTATTGATTTAATACTTTAAAAATCAGTTTTCCTGACTCTTAACAAAGCCTCACAACCCTCTTGGAAAGGAGTGAAAGCAGAAAAAAAAAAAAAGGCAGAGATAATAAACGAATTTGAGCAATAACAAATTAAGTGAAGGGAAAAGATACAAATTCAAAATGGAAAAGCAGGGAGCTGGATCAAGCAGTCAGCAGAGGATCTTTAACAGTGCTTCCCCGTTCCCCTGGTGGGTCCAAAGAGCTGGTGGATGTTGCTAGGCTTGGAGACATGACAGGACTAGGGAGCAGAAATCAGCCTGACAGTCTCTGGGATCCTTCTTCAGGCTTCTTGTTTTTGGGGATGTGGACAGTGAGCTTTTTGAGGGTCAGAAGAGGTTTGATGAGTCAGTGCCATGAACTGGTGATGGGACTTAACGTGGAGAGAGTGTAAATGCAGGCATGACTTCTACAAGAGGCTCTGCAGCCTTTTGCAGATGCGGTATTGGGACAGGTACACCTTGTGCGACCTGCAGGGCGTTTCTTAGATTTCTGCAGCATTTGCTGCATTTTCTCCTAGATACTGTGTAATTCAAGCCATTTGATAATGAAATACCGTATCACAGGTTTACATCCCGTATGTTTCTTGATCGGGGATGTAAATTGATTACTCTCACAAATGCCCTCTTAATGACACATGTAATGAATTTGGATTAAAACTTTGTAGAGGGTGTGGTAACATGTGGCTGTATGATTGAGTATCTCTTTCCATAACAGAAAATACTGTTTTCTGTTCTTTTTGGATTATTAAGAAAAAAAAAAAGGCAAAAAGCTGAATGGCTTTAGATAAAAAATTTAGTAACATAAATGTTTTGTTTTTTTTAGTCAGGAGCAAAGTCCAGAAAACTTTGCTGCAGAAAGCAGGAACAGTTGAACATCAGTAACTGAGAACAGCTATAGCAACAGTTGTATTACTTGCATCTTACCACCATTTCATCCTTACCATTACTGTTTCCAAAAATCAGAGCAGCTGAGCAACGTAAAAATGCTTCAGTTTTATTTGTGAAACCACTGTTCTGCTCAAACCTGTTTTCTTTTGTACCAAGTGCAGTGTTTCTCTCATTCCCCTTTTCCTCTGTGCAGTTCAGGTTCTGCTTTGTAGGGTCCGTGATGACAGAGATTGGTAAATCTAACAATGAGACATTTAGGTGGAAAAGAAAGGTTTTCTTTCTTTCTGAAGATGCTCTTCCTTTGCATTTAACTGAGAAACTTACAGAAATCTGAAGTGGTCTCTGATAGAGTGTTAACACATCAGTATTTGTCATGCTTTTGTTCCTTTGGATGTTAGGCGCTTCAAAAGAATGGCGCAGAGATGTGGTTTTGTCTTACAGGAGGTTTACTGATCTTGGGGGTATTTTTGGAGGGTTTTTTGGTTTGGGTTGTTTGTTTTTTTTTTTTTTTTTTTAATAGATATATAAATCAGGTTAGAAAGTTAGTGCTTTCTAGCTATTGTTCAGACAGGTGAATTGTCCTTATCTGTACCCGTAAGTAACATGAGAGCACCTGATTAGCATGGTGGTGCTACTGAATGTGCATTCTTTGTCGTGCAAATGTTCAACCAATGCATCTGAGTATGAGGGCAGGGAACGAGATGAAGGAAATGAATGTGAAAAAAGAACTTGCCTTGAAACAAGTACAGCCTGTTAAGACTTGCAAACTTACTCCCAATGTTCTTAACAGCTGCCGAGGTTTTTCCAGCTCTGCTCTGATAACGTGTGGGGAGTTAGGAAAGCCTGTGCTGAATGCTTCATGGCAGTTTCTTGTGCAACATCACAGGAAGTCCGGAGGACAAAATTGTCAACCCTTTTTATTAATTTGATTAGCGATCCTTCACGATGGGTAAGAATTGCTTTTTATTTCTTGAATAGTTGTCACGTTTAAAGGATTTTATTGCGATATTCCATATAGAACCTCTCCCCATAGGTGTGGATAACTTGTTTCACACAGCTCAAGCAAAATTATCGTAGTGAAATGTATGTTCATGGGACATAATTTTTTCCTTTCAAGTTGTTAAAATCCTCAAGTGAGCTTTCAAATTTATCTGCTTCTATTATGTAAATAATTATGTTTTCTTTGGTTGTGGGGAATAATGTGTCAGCCTAGTTACCTGTGACTTTAACTGTTTTTACCCTGCTTTTTCTTAACTTTTTTTTTTTCACTTGACACTTTAGCTGACTGACTTTCCAGACAAGAGCCTCTGCTTATGACCCTTCCAATTGCTACTAGCAGACATTTATGTTTTGTAGGACAGCAAGCTTTATATATATATAAATAATTTTTTTCACCTTGGACCCTTTCAACTAGGTCCGCCAAGCAGCTTTTCAGTCTCTGGGGCCTTTCATATCAACTTTTGCGAATCCATCCAGCAGTGGCCAGTACTTTAAAGAAGAGGATGGTAAAAACCCAGAAGATTGTCGTTCTGCACAGGAAACCAGGTAAAGAATTTGCAAAATCTACAAATTATTTTTTACTCCTTTTTTTTCTTCTGTATGAAGTGCAAGTTAAGAAAATTAACTTTCCACTATAAGTTGAGTATTTATCTTGGTAAATGGAAAGATCTGGAACTTCTCATCTTACTTAACTGAAAATTCTGGTCATCTATTATTTACTAAAAATACATGACTACTCAGTAGGTAACTCAGGTTACCTTAGGATATACCTCCTGTGATGAAATGGCTGACTTGATAGACAAGGAAGAGCAGTGGATATAGTCTGCCTAGATTTCAATTAGGCTTTAAATGTAGTCTTCCATAAGATCCTTGTGATGAAGTATGGGCTGAATGAGCAGTCAGTGAGGTAGATTGACAGCTGGCTGAATGGCCGGGCCTGGAGGGTGCTGATCAGTAACACATAGTTGGAGGCCAATGACAGGGCCTATACTTCAGGGGTCAATATTAGATTCAGTCCTGTTCAGCATCTTCATTAATCATAGAATCGTCTAGGTTGGAAGAGACCCTTGGGATCATCAAGTCTAACCATCTACCCTACTCTACAAAGTCCTCCCCTACACCGTATCCCTCAGCACCACATCTAATCGTCTCTTAAACACATCCAGGGATGGTGACTCAACCACCTCCCTGGGCAGCCTGTTCCAATGCCCGACCACTCTTTCTGTGAAGAATTCTTTCCTAATGTTTAGTCTAAACCTACCCTGTTGGAGCTTGAAGCCGTTCCCTCTCGTTCTGTCATTAATTGCCTGTGAGAAGAGACCAGCACCAACCTCTCTACAGCGTCCTTTCAAGTAGTTGTACAGAGTGATGAGGTCTCCTCTTCCTCATACTAAACAGTCCCAGCTCCTTCAGCCTCTCTTCACATGATTTGTTCTCCAGCCCCTTCACCAGCTTCGTTGCCCTCCTCTGCACTCGCTCCAGCACTTCGATATCTCTCTTGTATTGAGGTGCCCAAAACTGGACACAATACTCGAGGTGTGGCCTCACCAGTGCTGAGTACAGGGGCACAATCACCTCCCTACTTCTGCTGGTCACGCTATTTCTAATACAAGCCAGGATGCCGTTGGCTTTCTTGGCCACCTGGGCATACTGCTGGCTCATATTCAGCCACTTGTCAATTAGAACCCCCAGGTCTCTTTCTTCCAGGCAGCTTTCCAGCCACACTTCCCCAAGCCTGTAGCGCTGCATGGGGTTCTTGTGGCCCAAGTGCAGAACCTGGCACTTGCCCTTGTTGAAGCTCATACCATTGGTGTTGGCCCAGTGATCCAATCTATCTAGGTCTCTCTGTAGAGCTTCCCTATACACCCACAGCAAGTTTGTTGATGACACAAAACTCAGAGGGGGGTGGCTGTTGTGCCAGAGCATCATGCTGCCATCCAGAGGAGCCTTAGTAGGCTGTAGATAGAATGGTAGGAACCTCTTGAATTTCAACAAGGAGAAATGCAAAGTACTGCACATGGGGAAGAGAAACAACTCCAGGCACCAATACATGCTGGGGTCTGACTGGATGGAGAGTGGTTTTGCAGAAAAAGCCCTAATGGTCATGGTGAACACAAGGTTGACCATAAGGTAGCAATGTGCCCTTGCAGTAAAGGCCAATGGTATCCTGGACTGTATTAGGAGGAGAGTTGCCAGCAGGTTGAGGGAGGTGATCCTTCTCCTCTGCTGAGCACTGACGAGACCTGGAGTGCTGGGTCCAGTTCTGGGCTACACATTATAAAGAACACATGGACATACTGGAGAGAGTTCAGGGAAGGGCCACGAAGATGATGAAGGGACTGGAGCATCTCTCTTACAAGGAAAGTCTGAAAGAGCTGGGAGTGCTCAGCCTGGAGAAGTGAAGGCGCAGAGAAGACCTTACTAATGTGTACAAATACCTGAAGGAAGGGTGCAAAGAGGAGAGAGACAGGCTTTTGTTAGGGATGCCCAGTGACAGGACCAGAGGCAGTGGGAACTACCTGAAACACAGGAGGTTCCCTCTGAACATCAGGAAACATTTTTTCACTGTGAGGGTGACTGAGTAGTGCTGCAGGTTGTCCGCGGAGGCTGTGGAGTCTCCATCCTCTGAAATACTCAAAACCCATCTGGACGCAGTCCTGAGCAACTGGTTCTGAGTGGCCCTGCTTGAACAAGAAGGTTGGGCCAGGTGATCTCTGGAGGTCCTTTCCTACCACAACCATTTTGTGATTCTATGATTTAGTACTGTAAGTAAATATAGCTTGATAAATAGCAAGTTGATAGCATGTGTGTGAATGTTCAATAGCATCTGTTTCCAACAAGTGTATTTTGGTTTTTAAATGTTCATTTGCTTTGGTGCTCAACAGTGAACAAGTCAGGACTACAGCAGATGTCACAACAGAGGATGAGCACAACAGGACAGAGGATCTGTCTTCACATGTTGATGATGATGATTTTGTAACAAAACTTGGAAATGCCACGGAAGATCAAAATACAGTGTCAAATAACTCCCAGAGGGAAAGTGATTTCCAGACTGAGTCATCCTTCCGTTGCACTTTGTCTTCAGAATCTTGTGGGGAAATGGCTGACGAGAACCAGCGAAGTTCTCATTGCTGTACAGCAGGTCTGCAGGAGGCTGGGCTGAATTCGCAGGAAACCTGTCTTTCAGAGCAGGAATTATATAACTCTTTCCATTTCTGGAGGACTCCACTTCCCAAAATAGATATTGACTTCGAGCTTCAGCAGACTTCTGAGATAATACTCAATAGAGAAATTCAGGAACTCACTATGCCAGTGTCTCCAAACATTCCTATGGCAACAAGGAAAGAATTGGAAGAAATGATAGAAAATTTGGAACCCCATATAGACGATCCAGATGTTAAAGGTACAGTAAAGATACTGAAGCATTTTTAGCATTTGGAGATACGCATATATTGTTTAGCAGTTTGGACTTTAACCTTTCAGTTGTTTTGTAAGTCAGAAGTACTGCTTTCTCCTGGCCCTCAAAGAGATTGTATCTATTTTGATTTAATTGTGAAAATTGATGATGGACTAAAAGGGAACTTGCATTTGTGTAAAGATGTTTAAAGGTAGTATGATTCCTGTCATAAACTGAATGCACGTAACAGTTGGCAGTATAAACTTCTGTCTGCCTGTTTTGACAGTATAATCAAATAGATGGTTCATTGGCATAAGGTGTTGATCAGAAAATTAATTTCTAATTAGCATACATGCAAAAGAAAAAGGCAGATGAAGATTTATTTTAAAAAAATTGATAGGTAATAAATGGTTTTCATTTTATGCATTATCCATTTTATTGTTAATGTCTTCTCCGTTTTTCTGCATGGTCTTTTATTATTTCAGTCTCATGTTGTTGACTTAAGTATGCCAAGTTTCTTGGGTCAAACTGAGAACTGTTCCAAGCTGAATTTTTGAAGTGAATGCATATCCTCCATTTTAAAAGCTCTTGAAGGGTGGAGAAGGGTTTCGTAAGTGTGACCAGTTGGTGAAGCAGCACCTCAGACATACCTCCTGGGCAAAAATGACTTGGCTTTTTCACACATACCTACTGGAGCTACATTTCTCTTGATGTGCCTTAGAATTTATTCAGCATACAAATACCAAGCTTGAGCGTCACAGTCAGAGGTCCAGAGGTACCACTAAGGAAAGGGCCATGTTATTCTGGAGCTGAAAAATCCCTAGGGGAAGCATGCCTCTATATCAGAAAAAGTAGGAAGGAAAAAGAGGGGCAACTTAGGAGTGGGAAAAACATTTTACAGTAAGCTGCTACTGCTTGCAACTTTTTTGTTGTTAGTAAGTTGATATGCTAATGACTTTTCTTAAATCCATCTTGGACTGCTTCTATTTAATCAGTTGGGAAGTCAGCAGATGAAATTTTGTTGCTCTGAGTGCTTTGGGCACTCTCCTTAAGGAAAGAGATATGAAAAAAAAATTCAGCCTTGCTAATCATCTCGGTCTTCACATAACCCATCTCTGAAGCCCACTGTTAAAACTTGCACTGCTTTTTAGGTTTATTTTATAAGACTTTGTTCTGTCCAGCTACAGAACACATCTTAAACACTTTTTATGTAGATTTATGTAAGGCATGTATTTGTACATCCAGAATTGTTGTGTGTTACGGGGTTGTTTTTCATGTGTGTTCATGTCTTGTTTCAGGGTGTTGGGTTTTGGTTTTTTTTTGTAGCTCTCTGTTTAAATACACAGAACTGTTTGTGGTCGTGGGGGTTTTTGGGGTGTTTGTTTTGGGGTTTTTTAGGTTTGTAACTTGACTGTGTTTTCTGTGCTTCTGTAGTGCACCTCCTTATCAGTGTAGTTTCCATTTCAAACTTCAAATCCTTGCTCCAAGGCATGGAGACTGATGAGGTTTCTAACAAATGCAATTTTTAACAGTGACCAGCAACTGCCATAGATTTTTTTTTTTTTTCCTGTAATCCCACTCTCAGAAAGGGGTGAATTGCTTTAATGGAATCTCACTCCCCAAAATCTTTACCTTGAGGTTTTCTTTCCAGAACTAGCTTGTTGATAAATCTGAGTAGTAAGATAGTTGAGCAGTCAGCAGCCAAGGTAAAGACAGCCATTCTTCTCAGAGACAAATTCTGCTGGCTACCAGAGCTACATAAGCTGTGCAAAGTTAAGCAGTGGTGCGTAATCCTTGTTCATAGGACCTTTCTAATCCACTGGCCAGACATCCTGGTGGTCTCAAACTGGGAGATGGAAACCTGCACATTCCTCTGAAGTATGCCAGCTCTTTTAAAATTATTACAGGGTCTTTATTCAGGTCACCTTTTTCCAGCTCCCTGAGACTGCTGCCATCTTCACTTACTTCAGAGGTTGTTTTTCTTTCCCCAGATGTTTTTATTTCTTTATTTTTCTTTCCAGAAACACTTTCTTCAGCTTTATTTATCTCCTTATGTTCTGCAGAGAAGGTGCTAAATCATGTAATATCAGCTTTTCTTAACGTTATTTGGGGTAAGAGAGAAAGCCTGTCTTGCAGGTTACTGGAACTCACTGTGGCTTATGCCAGTTACAGGCTGCTTTGCCAAATGGAGACCTAATAGAGATAAAACAGCCCAAATGTGGGGTCAATTGATCTCATTCCCTCCTAAAAACTATGTTTATAATTGAGGCTATTAGCACTGCCTGGAATAAAAGTCTAGAATATGTTGCTGAAGTTTGTTTAAATAACTTGCATCTCTGTACCCATTAATGCAGCCAATAGCTTTTGCCTCTGTGTAGGAAGTAAGGGTAAGAAAGGTAGGTGCCTTAGAAAAAAAAGGAGTGTGCCACCCAGAAATATCCATGTCTACTAGTGAAACATGAGGAGAAACAGAAAACAATAAAGCATATTGCAAGTACAGAAACTCCTGAGGACCAGGAAATTTAATAAGGCCAGGTAAAATACAGTTTTGAATTTAAAGATTGTGCCAGTTATTTTGGGATGTAAAAGCAGCCAAGAGTAAATAATTCCTTGCTGAAAAAAATTCACCTGAAGGAAAAATCGAAGAAGGAGTTAATTAGCAGATAGTTTAAGATCCAGTGAACATGGACTTTATCTTATTAATGTGATACATGAGTTCTGTGTTATGCACAGAACTGATGTTTACACTCTAGGTAGTGGTGAAAGCTAGTTAGCCAGCAGATTGCCTTCCAGTCTTCCTCCCAAAACCTTGCTTCCCATGAGCTCAGAGGCATTTCCCTGTCATGCATGAGAGGGGAGCCTTATCCGTTGCTTGTACTTTTAATGGTTTTGTGGGAAACATTGCCTGTTTTTGGGCCGTAGGAAAGATCTTTGTGGGAGATGGGGAGTAGCAGCAGCCATCTCGGTCAGGAGGGTGTCAACACAGATTTTGGACTGTCTGTGTGTGGTGGGATTACAAGGGGATGTGCCTTGGCACCTGAGCCCAGGGTGGTGAAAGACAGCTCATTAGGATGCTATCTCAAGTTTCAGTATCTTCAAGGCAGCCACCTAGAGCTGTGTACACATACACATATACTCGCACATGGACTTTCTCTTCCTACTTTCCTAAGCACTCCACCATTCTGGAGCCTCCCATAGTGACTGTGCTTGGCTCTTTTTTTTTTTGGCTAGGACCTTAAGATGTTTACAGACTTCAGGTCATTCACTTTTCAGTGAGTGACAGCACTGGAGTCACCCATGGTGATAGGACCTATAGAGAAGCACTCAAAGAAGAAAGGCAGCACTTGCCAGTCAGTTAAATCCTTGGGAGCTTGGCCTGTCTTGTCCTTCATCCCCACATCTTGGGATTGCAGAATTGACAAGAAGCTGAGGAGGTGCACGTTTGTGTCATATCTTCTCTAGGGCAGGCAGAGGAAATCTGGATACCTGTAGTCTCCATCCCATTAAGCCCCTAAACAGGGGTGGTCCAGATGTGCGGGCTGACAGTGGGGCATGGGTGGGGAATGTGTCTTGGAAAATTCCCATTTGCTGCTGTATATACCTTTACTCTTGTTACTAGAAGTAGTCTTTGGAGCTTTGTGTGGATTTTTCAGTAAATACATATCTAGTGTTGAAGCAGTATGTGTTACCTAGTCAGGGGAAGCTTTCTTGACTTTTAAGTGAGAATGAGGATGTACATTTCTCATGAAACTGTCCTTCATGAAAGAAGTCTTCATGAACAATGTCTCCTTGGTGTGCAGCAGAATATAATTATTTTTAATTTTCTTGTTTGATTTCTCTAAATGAGAATAAATTGGAAATCAGACAGGCATTTCTTGCCCTAGCAAGTGCTCCAAAATCACCAGTTTGCATGGTTTTGGGATGTTTTATTTAACTTTTAAGTTTTGGAGGAATTTACTAACCTTGATCTTGTTTATTCTCATGGGCCTTAAGAAGTACAGAGGTCTATTGTCTGTGAAGTAACACTTGAAGAGTGAAGTCATATCAAGCTTTTGTTAATCTTACAAATTGTAAAATTTCTAATTTTTATATATTTGGAAGTATTAGTATGCTGTTGGTTTTTTTTTAAGTTTCTATCTCGCTGTGTTTTTTCCTGTTGAGGTGAATTACAGTAATAGAGCAAGAATATCTTCTGGTTATTCTGTCAGAAATTTGACACAGTTACAGCTAGTGTAGTGTATTGTAAAGAATTATCTTTACTCCTGGTCCTCAGACTTCAGCTAGAAACCATCAAACCTGTAGTATGTTTTCCAATTTTTGCTAGCTAGAATTGTACTGAGTAGTAATTTTGCATCTTGTCACATGTATTGCATATGTGTTTCTTCTACGTACAAAAGAGTCCAGCTTCCTTTGTTTAATTCTTGTTAATAACCCTATCGAAAAAGCTAGAGGGAGAAATTCAGATTCTGTAATGTACTATGGCAACGTGAGATTAAAATAAGCATATGGTTGGTTTGTTGTTTAATTTCACAATGCGTATTTAAGAAACCTTGGAAAAGCCAAAGTATATTGGAACAGAGCTTTTGAATGGCTGGGTAAATTTAATAGTTCACAATATTATTTTTCTTTACCTTAACTAAGTCTGCACTGAATTGTCACTTGCAGCTAAGATTTGCCTCTGATGCCTGATCTGCTTAGAATGGACTATATCCAAGGAATGTTGCTCAACAAAGTTTTTTTTTAATTAGGGGTAAGCAGAGGGATGGAAAGCAGAGCGGTCTCAGAACCCCTAGATCTTTTTCAAAAGAGCGCATGGCAGAGTGTGAAGGACTAATGCTTTCTTTTGATGAATAAGAGAACATCAAACAGTGTGGCATTCATTATTTGTTTGGAGGATGCAAGGAGGCTAAAGTATCCTGTCCCAGAAAAGAATTACTGGGGTCTAGCATCTTCCTATATAGATCTTGCTTTAGAGTTGCTATAAAACCATAAGACCTTATATAGAGAGAGACACATCCTTTTGGAATCAAAATCCTTTCTGTATGAATAAACCTGTTCTTAATCTTTGTTTGGATTACTTGGCTCCAAAGACTATTTGCACCATTAACATGTGCCGAGATTCTTAAAGAACTGATCCTACCATAACACCAGTCTCTTACTCCTGGTTTTTTTTTTGTTTTAAGGACAAATTTCACTGAACTATAGTGTGGTTGAGCACCATGGGAAGAGAGTATTGTGTTAATTTTCCTTAAATTTTACACTAATTGTCCCCAGATTGGGGTTTACTAACAGTCAATAATCTTAAATTTGTACTGACCCTGTAGTTCTTCTGCCATCTTTCAGTTAATTAGTCACTGTCTAAAAGTTAATTTGTGAACTTGCTGAAAGCTTATTGCAGTTCGTTTTCTCATGGTTTTCTCTTTCCTATGCTGCAGCACAAGTGGAGGTGTTGTCTGCTGCACTCAGAGCATCCAGTTTGGATCCTCAAGAAGAGACAATGGCCAGCGTTGGCAAGGGAACAGACTCACAGACTGAATTAACCATTAATGACCAACAAAATTTTAAACCTATACTGGGTGATATTGTGCCTTTAATTGGTGACACTGTTGAGGTAAGAAGCAAGTTTTTTACTCTATTTTTTTCTCCATTAGGATTTCCAGGGTTCCAGTAATAGAGCTGTATTTTGCATTAATGCAGTAATTGCAGCTAAATGCTTCTTTCTTTTGGCTGGTGTGGCATTTGGTTTTGTTGGCTGGTATTGAAGTGCTAGCTATTAAATTAAAATTAGTTGCATTGCGTGTCTTTGTTTTTGCCAGTTCTGTGCTTGTCTGTGTAAGTTCTTGAAATTGTTGCCATTAAAATCTCTGTTGTTGCACTTACTTCTTCAGCACCCCACCACTGTTCCCTGCCTGCCTCAAGTCTGTTCCATTTGACACTGTTTTCTGTCCTGTACTGTGTGTTAGGCCAAACCCACTATGCTCACTCTATATAACACCACAGACTTTGGTATTAAAAGCTATAGCTGTGTAGACAGCAATGGTTCTAAAATAAACTCCATGAAACCACAGCAAGTGATCTATTGAATCATATTGCCTAAGCGGTATCTTCATATGGAATTTTGATAAATGTCTCTGAAAAGTCTAGGAGTTGATACAAGTCCAGTGCAAAGATTTTCAACCTTCTTTAGTTAGAGCAGTATTTATAGATGACATTTAGTTAACTTTTCACCTAAGCTGTTGGACTACCATGTAGCCTGAAAACATTTGGGGAGTGGAGGAATGTGACATTTACTTTGATACTGCTGTTTCTACACAATCATAATTTAACACTACAAATGTGGCCGGTTGGTTTCTTTCAAAAAAAACAACCTGCCCCCAATTCCTGATGTCAGGCTTAATATGTTTCCTTATCATAGGATCTGTCATAGTCACTTTTTTCTAATGCTAACATTTAAAATGGCAGTATAAGTGTATCCTCTGTCCTTCTAATTTTTGCATGTGATGAGGGTGTAGTTTTTTCACAGGGACTTGTCCTGCATTTTATTTCTTTACAGAGTATGATGCTGACAGAAAGTTTAAGAACCTACCACATTGCTGGTATATGTTGGTTTTGCGCATTTCAGTTCTACTCTTTAGAAGGATGCTCTTAATCTGTCAGTTCCTTGTTTGTTACTGGCATTGAATCAAGTCTTCATTTTACAACTGAAAGGATATTATAGAGGTGACCTAGAATTTGGGAATCAGGCTGCGATCTGTCGAGCAAGTAGACCGTTGCCCCTAGCAGTGAAGAGAGCTCCAATTTTTTTTTTGCAGGTGGCTTTTTTTTTTTGCGGTGGGTTTTTGTTGTTGTAGTGGTGTTTGGTGGTTTTTTGTTTGTTTTTTTTTTTAAGTTTTAGCATAGCAGTGTGTCAGTAGGGTTCTGGACACTTTAGGAAAATCAAGGTACAGCATTTAATATTTGAAAGCAGCTGTCACAGTTCTGCACAAATATCACAAAGCAAAATCATACTTTGCTTGTCCTGCTGCAGCTGTATTGGCTCTTGAAGGAGTTAATGATACATGTTAAAGAGAGATTCTCTATTCAAATGAGAAGAGATGCTGTAATAAAGTGAACAGATAAGATTTTGCGACATAGGTGATGATTGATTGTTGAGGATGAGGGTAGCTGTTTTATTTTTCCTTAGGAGCCATCATTTTTATTTTCTTTAGGTTGTGTGCTCTCTATAAGGTTTGATAAATGGATGTAAGCTTTACAAAATCCCCCAAGTTGCATTTCTCTCTCTGCGTTTGGGCCAGCTGCCCTGTTAGGAAACACCACCACCACTTGTCCTGGTGCTGTGGGCTTTGTGTGCAAGCTATGGTGCAGAGCAGGGGTCTGTTGAGCACAGCCCTGGAGCTCTTGTTATACTGCAGCTAAAGGAAACTTCATATAAGAGATTTGTATCATCATGACAAAGATTTTGCATCTCAGAGGTGGTGGTGGTTCACAAATACAGTACACAAGAAGCTCTAAGGCTAAGCCCTGTTGAATTTTTATATCGTGGCTCTCTGTAATGCTCAGTTCAATGTGTGCATGTTACATGGGAAAAGTACAGATGGAACTTCATCTGCAGGAATAGAGATAGTGCATTGACTTAAATACCAACTGATGCTGTGGTTCTTCTGTACTGAAGCTCTTCCTTTCTGGAATGCGTATTTGACTTTAAAAGTGGCTGGGTAAAAATGGTTCCATCTGTGACACCCTTCAGTATATTTAGTTGTTCAGCTTCATTCAATCAATACAGTATTATTTTTATCTCTTTTTTTTTTTTTAACTAGCCTTTTAGAGCTGGGATAGCAGAGATTGAGATGACTCTTTTCATTTTTATTGTAGCAGAATGGATGACTAGCCTCCAGTTCCATGTACCTGGGCAATTCATGGAAAGCACTATAGCTAACTTGTGCTTTCAAATTTCTTTATTTGAAAGAGGTCAAAGCCAGTGACTTTCTGGGAATGCTGAAAATGATCTCTTTTGGTGTGTGGGGGGGGAAGCTTTTTAAAAAGGACTAGAGAATTGACTGGCAAACTAAAGTCCTGCAGACACGTTTTTTAGAGCCTCTGGAGGTTTTATAGTTGTTGTATGCTGCTGGACATGGTTAGTTATCGAGTCACTTGCAGATAGATCTGTTCTTTCCTTGGCTCTTTGACACCTTCTCGTTGGTGCTTGCTATGCCTGACAGGTGACTTGGGCTGCTGTGCCAGGGATATGCTGTTGCCTTGCAGCTCTGCCTGTTCTTTATCACCTGTAATTACGCCTCAGCAACTAAAATTACAACCCAATGCTTAGATGACAGCAGATAATGGAATAGGAAAAAGCAACTATGTGAAGTCAAACTAAGGAGGACAGATGGTATCCTGGAGGCTTCTTTGAAGAAGTTTGTAGTTGACTTGAAAATTCTCATTGTCAAACTGATCTGAAGAGCTGGTAGAGTAGGCATGTTCTTGGTGCTTCTATTGACCCTGAGAGCTCACCCCACAGCTTTCGTGAATGTATATCTTTACTTGTATCTAGCAAAAATGCCTTTGTCCTGTTCTACCAGGCAGCAGCCTGATCTACTTTCCAAATATTCATCACGTACTTCTTGAAATTCACGGTTGATTATGCAAAGTCCATTGTATTTGGGGAATTCCACCGGTATAGAAAGTGACAGCGCATCCCCTCAGCAGCATGGTTTATCATAGTGTATCAAACCTCTGCTGCTCGGTAGCATTCTGAAATGGAGCCTTGGTCCTTATCTTCAAGGCCCAGATGTGTAGCCAGGGTGCTTGAATTATTGCTAAAACTTATTTTAATAGAACTGCTGAGAGGGTTGATGACTAGTGTCAGCAGCTATGGCCCACTAGGACTCTGTATTATAAGGTGAAACTCATCTGTGGAGACTATAGAATAATCACCTCTAGGAAAAGGAGCAAGAGCATAAGTCTCATCAGTTTCTATCTTAAGTGTGAGGGTGGCTTTGTTTTGACCTTTTTCTAGCACAAATCCAAAGCAACAAATTAAAAAAAAAAGCACTACAGATGTTTTCTTGTTTTCCCTTCAGGGGAGAAGCAATGTTAGTTACATTTTCCTTAATGCAGACTCAAAGGTACTCCTCTCCTGTGATTTTCATTCCATAAGAACCAAAATGGAGCAGGATAAGAGGTGCCTGTGTTTGAAATTGAAAGCAGAAAGATTTATCTTACAGGCCTTTTGATTTCAGGCTGTAACAATATTGTATTTGATATTAAAACATGTATTCCTTTAATCTAAGAAAAAGACCCTGAGGTGAGGACAGCACTTCTTGATGTTGACATTTGTTTTGTGTTTAATCCTTGAGTGTATTTTGTGTGACCTTTTTTTTTTTTTCTTTTTCCATAGAATATGGATTCTACACTTCACTATATTCATAATGATTCAGATTTGAGCACCAATAGTAGTTTCAGCCCTGAAGAAGAAAGAAAATCCAAAGTACAGGTAAAAGACAGGGGCTTCTGGTTTTCCTACATGTATCAGAGAAACAAATTTTTTAAATTTGTCTGAGTGTTTCGTTTATGCATTTCAATCATTCCTGATGTGATGTAGTTTCTGTAAAATATGACAAACCTCTTAGAATAATTTAAAATTACTTTCCAGAGGTAATAGCTTAAATCAGTAATTGCTTCTGTTTTAATTGTGTGTAAGAGATGACAGTATTTTTTGACATGAGAACTGGTATTGCAAACTTCCAGGCCTTGGTTTCATTTGGTTTCATTTTCTATGGAAACTATCCTTTCATGGAAATTAAGTTCTGGAGGAAATAGGATTTTTTGTTAAATGTTTTGGCTGGAACCACTCATAACCCACAACAGCTTTTTGCAGAAAAGTTGTGAAAGTATGTCATTGAGCTTGAACTGTCTCTTTGTTTTTTCCCAAAAGGAATCAAATGTTTTTGTCACATAGTTCAGGATTAAGTGTGCCACCCTGCACCAGTGTGATACCCTGAGTGAGAACCTCAGTCCCACTTGCTGCTTACATGAGCTGAGCTATTTGGCAGCTGTGTTCCAGAAATGCTCTTTTGAGCCCCTTTGAGTAGTCAGCGCTTGAGATAAACTGACAACAGCTGAAGCAAAGCCAGTGTTGAAGTCAACACAAAAAGGTTTTCACAAAATTTTAGTTCAGATGCTTTAGTTTCTCAGTGGAGAGAGAAGGATTGGTTTTCACTGAGGTCTCTGTCTCTGAATAAGTCTTTTCCTTTCTGCTGACTCTTTAGGGAGTTCGGAGGCAATATTGAATACACTATACTTTGCCCCCTTCCCACTCTCCTCAAGGCATTTTAATTTTGCTTTTTCTCTTCCCACCTCTCCAAGATTTTGAGAGGAATAGGAAAATGATTTTTGGGCAAGTCTTGTCATCTGATGTTATGCCTATTTTTATGAACAAGTTAAAATGGCTAATTTGCACAGCCTGTGAGCCTGAAAGTTTGTACACAGGTAGAATGCAGTCTCTTGATTTCCTGGTCTGCCTAAGTAGACAGTGATCTAGCTACTCATCTGTTATGTTGGTCTGAATATTTTTATGTAGCCCCGAGTCATATTTATCGTTTCTTTGGAACTTTTTGGTGGAATTTATGAAATGCAAATTCTTTGCATTCTTATTAAGAGATTCTCATTAAATAATACTCTATAGTTGTTGGGAAAAAAAATAATCATCTGACAGTAGCATGTTCTGGAATTTTAGTAAGCCTTGTGAGGATTTATTGAAAATAGCGTAAACACTCTACCCTTTTCTTTTTGTAGGATGTTGTACCTCAGGCCTTGCTGGATCAGTATTTATCAATGACTGATCCATCTCGTGCACAAACAGTTGATACAGAGATTGCCAAGCACTGCGCCTACAGCCTGCCAGGTGTGGCACTTACATTGGGCAGACAGAATTGGCACTGTTTGAAAGATACCTATGAGACCCTGGCATCTGACATGCAGGTAAGCTCAAAAAGCTCTGACAGTGAATGATCTGAAACTTTATGATGTGACAATGAATAATCTGAACTTCTGTGATGATTTCTGTTACTTACTGGGTGTTGGGTTGCTCTACTTTTCATGTGCGGTTATTAGATATTCATATGATGAATGAAAGTGTAACTATTGGCTCAGAGGAAGCTGGGTGTATGTGGTGCTCAGGTAGTAAGGAAAAGGGGCAGTCTGAGAGGGAGGTGGATCTCTCGTGGGAATGTGAGAAGTCTCCGATTTCCTCTGCTTGAGATTTTATGGCAGTGCTTGGGATTCTCATAGATAGGAATATTTGGGCTGTGCTGCCGTGCGTGAGCAGACACGTGCCCCTGCAGGCATGTCTGGAGCTGAGTGAGTCACCTCCTCTCCAGGCCTTTTGGTGGCCTTTTTGGTGCTGCATTCAGTTAATCATAAGGGAATAACATCACTATTGCCATGCAGCACTGCTGTTTTAAATAAAAAATACTGGTGGAAATGTTTTCCTTGTTAGGTGGTAAGGAGGTGGCTTTATGCGTTTTACTGTTGGTTTACAGTTGTTTCCCAGTTCTCCCTTGTTTTCTTTTCTGGAGATGCTATTATTATTTTTTTTTTTTTTTAAAACATTCTCAGACTATTTCACCTGTCTTGAACTTGCTCCTTGCTATGTCAGAGCAGCAGTTCTCAGTGATAGGAAGTCAGTAATTTTATACATGGTTATTGCTCATATTTTCCAAACTCTTTTGCAGCCATTAAAAACAACCAGCTAATAAATTTAAAACAGAAGTAAAAACAAATGGCCCTGTGTTCAAAATGGACCAGAGTTTATCACCAGTCTGATCTTAATTAATATTGAATCACCAAGCCAGGACCTACTCGTGCTAATTGGAAAGTGCTGGCTAAAGAATAGATGCTATTTTATTTTTTAAAATACTTGAAATAATCCATTAAAACAGTGCCCCCTCAATTTAGCATGAGTAAAAGCTCTACTGGTCCTTGGACTGCTGGGCACTCAGTGTGGGTGAAACTTTGCCTATTATGGAAGCTAAAATATGCCAGCTGAAATACTGTGGGACATGTACCTTGCTCTGTTTTATAAATAAGTGAGAGAGTAGTAGTATGGAACTAATTTATGCAAAAGAATTTAAAGCAGAGTATTGTGTGGAAGAGTACTGATGTCAGGAATGCTATTTTCTTTGCTGACACCTGGAAAATTAAAATATTTCCATTACTTTCATTTGGCTAGTTCCTTGATAGTCAGGTGGAAGAAATGATACCTCATCATTTTCCTTCTCTTTCCTTTTCCTTTTTTTTTTTTTTTTTTAAATTTCATTTTCAACTGTGACATGAGACACTGTTGAATGTATTTGTAAATACTGCAGTTCGCTAGCTCGGATACTTACCCTCAATTTAAAATTGAGCACTTCAGATGATACATCAATAAAATTCATTAATTTATTTATTTTTACAGTGGAAGGTTCGGCGGACACTAGCGTTTTCTATACATGAACTTGCCGTCATCCTTGGAGATCAGCTTACAGCTGGAGATTTAGTTCCTGTCTTCAATGGATTTTTAAAAGATCTAGATGAAGTCAGGATAGGTGTGCTTAAACA
This sequence comes from Tringa tobata, assembly GCA_033628505.1. Classification (NCBI taxonomy): domain Eukaryota; kingdom Metazoa; phylum Chordata; class Aves; order Charadriiformes; family Scolopacidae; genus Tringa; species Tringa tobata. Next base: position 15,228,422 of record JAHREE010000073.1, on the reverse strand, counting down.
CTTACATGACTTTCTGAAGGTATGTCTGTGTTCAGCTCTGGTAAAGTGAAGTTATGTATTTTGCTTTGTTTCTTTGTATGCATTTGCTTTTTAACATAACACTGGTATAACTCTTTGTGGGAATCCATGCAAATCTGGATGGAATCCAGATGTCTGAACACTGGAGTATATTTTGCAGGACATCTGTGTTGCTGATCCTTTCTTTTCTCTGAAGAGCCTGGTTTGTGCATGTTTATTCAATGTGCCACTGGATGGTATTAAGATTTTTTGATGGCTCTAACCTCTCTGCACATGTTCCCAAATTTCTTTAGGAGTTTTTCTTTAACTGCCTCATTTTTGGAGATGAAAGACATAAATTATAAAACCTTTAAAATCAATACTATCTTTACTGCTTACCCTTCTTGTTTCCGAGAGTAAAAGCAGAGACTAGATCAGATTTTTCTTTCAGTAGTGCCCCCTGTGATTCTATAGACTTAAGCATGGTAGCGTTTAGCCCAGAAAAGTAACACTGTTGCTAAAGATTTTTTTTATTTTTTTTTTTAAATAAAAGCAAGTGTTTCATTAGTTGTATTTTAAAGCTTTTGTTCTGTCTGCTGATGGTAGCCTGCATTTCTTTATGTAAGCTTATGTTTACTGTTAACAGCTTCTTCATCTTGACAAAAGACGAGAGTATCTTTATCAGCTTCAGGAATTCCTAGTGACTGATAACAGCAGGAACTGGCGTTTCCGTGCGGAACTGGCTGAGTACGTAGTTTTCTGGGTACTTGTTTTTATTCTTGGGGATACTTAAAAATGTTAAGATCATATAATGAATGTATTACAGTGACATCCTTAATTTCATTTTTTTAAGTAGTGGGTAGTCTTTATCCTTCTCCACTTGTCCCTCTTGCTTAAAAATTCCTGGTAGTTTTATATCATTTGTAAGTGATCAAGTTGGAACTTGAATGTCTTTTCCATCACTGTATGTTGAAAGCATTACCCTTCCATAAAAAAGAAGCTGCCAAAAGAGAACATCACATCTGCTTGCTCTTGAAGTCAATAGAATTGTTACAGGAATTTGAATTCTAGTTGCTGTGTCTGATGAGTAGACTGAATTCATGACCATGAAACAGAGGAGATCAAGGTCTTGAGGGGAATAAAGAAAGCAAGTAGCTGAGTAGTGACTTTGGATTTCAAGTGAGCAGACTTTGGCTTTTTCATGGAATGGGTAGGTGTGGACTCCTATGGGAGGCGGCTCTGAAGGATCCAGTTGCTCTAGAAAGCCAGCAGATTTTTAAGGACAGTATCCTCCATATGAAAGGATAGTCTTGATACTCAGAAAAACAAGATGTCTGAAGAGTCTGGTTTGGCTAAGAAGGGACCTCATGACTGAGCTTGAATGCAAAAAAGGATTATACAGGAGGTAAAAGGGAGGGACAGGGTGCACAGAAGGAATTTAGAAACATTGCCCAGGCATGTAGGGTTATACTGGGAAAGCCAAAACTCAGTTAGAGCTGAGACTTGCAAAGTGTGTCAAGTACTGTTAGGTTAGCACAAAAAAGAATAAACAAGGAAAATGTGGGACTGCTGCTGAATGTGGTGGATGATTTAGTGATGGTGGGCACAAAGAAGGCTGAGGTACTGGCAAGGTACTCACTGACAAGATTTCCTAAGCCTCCATGCTTAGGGTAGGTTTCAGTGGTAGTTGAGGATCAACTGAGGGATTAGTTGAAAACTCAACCCATGTATATCCATCAGACCAGCCAGGATGCAACTGAGGGTGCTGATAGAGCTGGCCTGTGTCATAGCGAGGCCATTAGCCATCATTTTTGAGAGGCTGTGAAGATGAAGGCAGGTCACCAGGAACTAGAGAAAGGTAGATAATGTGCTTTTGACTTTTTAGAAGATAGGCACTATCAGGGGACTTAAAATTTTGCCAATCTCACATCAGGCCCTGGGAATCATGGAGCAGGTCCTCTTGGAAACCATTTCTGGGCATGTGAAGGAGAACTCCTTCGTGAAAACAGACAGCATGAATTTCCAAGAGCAAAGAGTGACCAGTATTCAGTGATTTAATGACTGAATCTGTGGATGAGGAGCGGATGGGTTATGCCATGTACTTCAACTTTAGCAAGGCTTTTAATGCCATGCCTTGCAATATTGTTGTAGCCAGGTTAGGATATAATGACCTGGATGGGTGGAGGCTAGATGAGTAGAAGTCATTGGATGGTTGGGTTCAGAAGGGTGTGGTGATAGGTTGTACTCTACCTGGAGTATAGGTGTAAGCGCTTCAGGAGTGCATTCTGGGACCTTTCCTCTTTCAACATCTTTATCAATGACCTGGAGGGAGTGACAGAGTGCACAAATTGAAGACTGATAATTTCTCTAGCTGTCCAGTATACTCTGAAGTAGAAGTTTATTGGTTTGATAAATCAGTGTGCTTAAGTGACCAAGGATACTTATCAAACCAAGTTATAGTTGCTTTGTAGGCTGTACTTGTGTCTGTACCAGGTATTCAAATGTGCATGCACACTGCAGTGCCGTTCACATCTGGATCACTGTGCTGCACGTACATTGTACTGGGTGTCAGGGTCCTCACCTTGTAAATGCAACCGTGGTTCCCTTGCCCCCCCTCCCTTAGTTTTTCATTCTTTGAGCTCTTGAAGCATTTTGCCATTATTGTGAATAAGTAGCGATTTAAAAATTGCAAGTGGCCCATAGTCAAACTGACAGCAATCAAAAATAGAAGATTTTACTTTTCAGTAATTTATTATGGCCATATTACATATTTAGCGAGTGTTGTCATATAACTGGTCATATTCACAGGTAAAGCTACCTTTCTTCTTAATATAATGTACTCTGGTTCTTCTTCCATCCTGTAGGCAACTGATCTTGCTTCTAGACCTGTACAGTGCCAGAGACATTTATGACTACTTGCGACCTATCGCCTTCAGCCTCTGTGCAGACAAAGTGTCTTCTGTCCGTTGGATTTCTTACAAGCTGGTAAAGCAGTTTAAGTAAATTCAGGGTTTCAGACTTCTGAGGGTTAGTGGTCAGAAGTAATTTTTGTATTTTTTTTTTCTTCTCATTTCTTCAAGGTTAGTGAAATGGTAAAAAAGCTGTACATGGCTTCAACATCAACCTTTGTGATAGACCTCATGAATGAACTCGTTGAAAAGTTCTGTAGATGCCACAAATGGTCTGGTCGGCAAACTTTTGTCTTTATTTGCCAGGTAAAATGTCTTTTTGTTCATCCTTTTTGTTTTGGGGGATGATGGTAAGAATGAAGAGGGGATTAGCAGCAGGAACTCTTTAGCTGTGTATTAACACTATTTTAATGAATATTTGAGAACTTTGTTTCCAAGGGAATAGGTTTCATGGTTGCTTTCTTCAGTTTTGCTCCACAGATGAGCTTGAATGCATCCTTAGCTTGGCATATTAACACCAGGTTGTCAAATCTGAAATAAATGCATATCAAAATAATCCCTGAGTCAGGAAGCTGCTTTGTTACTCAGCATGATTTTTCTATAACATGCTGCAGCAGTCTGCCACTCTTTTGGGCTACCCTTTAGAAATCAAGTGCTAGGAGATGCCTGTACCTCCTTAGCCAGGTAGTGCAGCTTGGTCAAAAACAAGGGATTCTCAGCAAAATAAGCAGAAGAGTCACACCTAGTTGGGGTCCCAAGGAAATGGGAGTCTGTAGTAGAGGTGCAGACTGGGAACCAACGTGATTGCTGCCCAAGTGGGACACTTCTTTGAACCGTTTGGAGAAATGTGAGCTTTTGAGCTTATTGAGAGAGACGTGCTTGGGTACAACGGCTGTTTACTGAGATGGACTGTTCTTGTTCTTAATATAGTACCTAGTTAAAACAAAGACTAAATCAATCTTAAAAAGGATTGGGAAGATCTTTTACTTCGTTCCACTTGAATATGAGGAAAAACTTTTTCACAGTGAGGGTGACAGAGCCCTGGAACAGGCTGCCCAGGGAGGTCGTGGAGTCCCCTTCTTTGGAGATTTTCAAGACCCGCCTGGATGCCGTCCTGAGTAGCATGATCTGACATGCTCTGGGTGGTCCTGCTTTGGCAGGAGAGTTGGACTAGATGATCTCTATGGTCCCTTCCAACTCTAAAAAATTCAGTGAAATTCAGTGAAATTCTCTTCCCTGTTTTCAAATGATACAGTGACTAAAAAAAAACCCAGTAAAAATGAGAAAGTTGCTAGACTTCATACAAAATAAAGTGGGCTTCTAACTGAGCCTGAATTTCCTCACCCCTAACTTGCTTCATTGTGTACAACTTTGTGCTAGAAAGAATTTTATCATGTTTTAAAACTTTGTGGATACTACCCACTGTATTTGTGCTATGAAGGTAATAAGATGTCAGCTCTGATTATGTGTTGGGATTTTGTCCTCACTGCGCTGAAATCTAATGAATTGCTTCTGTCCTCTTTCCAGACTATCAGTGAAGATGACTGCCTGCCCATGGAACAGTTTGCTGTGCATCTGTTGCCACACTTATTACACTTGGCCTCTGACAGGGTTCCAAACGTTCGAGTCCTGCTTGCAAAAACGTTGAAGCAAACCCTTTTAGAGAAAGGTTAGTACTCAAGAAGAGTTGCAATGGGCTGATTGCATACCTTTTCATCCCTCTACTTTTCCTCTGTTCAGCTGGGAAAGAAGAACCAATGTCAGATATGGGTTGCTCTTGCTTTTACAATCTCCTTGGTGTCAAATGTTACCTTGGCTGAGGATGAACCTTGCTGTGGTATCAGAGGCACTGTTGTGTAACACTGGTGAAATAAGAGTTCTTGCTCATATGCCAGCCTGTTCTTTTTGTGTCATTTTCCTTGAATGAGCTAGTTTGTAGAGGTGTTGTCAGGGTACAGAAAGCAAGAATGAACACCTAGCAACTGTGGAGTTGGTGGGCAGTGCCTTTCATTTGGTTAAAAAAAACTTTGCTGATGTTCTGTGGAATAAGGATAAAAAAGAAAAATACTTCCACACAAATTCACCATCTGTTTTCTCACTGGGGGAGAAGAGATGGCTGCTGTTTGTTTTTTATGTTTTATGGTAGCAATAGGAAGAAGGTGTCTCTGGAGTCTCTTCAGGGGAAATTAGACATTCAACTTTCAAATTGCAAACTTTGCTTAGGAAAGCATCCTCAATGCACAGCAGATGCCGTAAGAGTCATCAGATTCCAAAGCACTGTAAAGGAAAATAGCATTAGAAATACTATCCTGTTTTGTAAACCAGCAGAGTGTCCACACTTGGAATACTTCATCCAGTTATGGTCACTTTCTTTCTCAAGACCATACACTGGCTTGAGGACTGCTATTTCTAGCATAGAAAGTGTGAAGAAAAATGCAAAACGTTCAAAACGCTGGGCAACACAAAAGATGCCAACACAGTGAGAACTAGGCTATTGCTGGCTGTGTTGTGCATGTTGGAGACTGAGTAACCATATGTAGACAGTTAAGATGGATCGACTGATGTACAGGAATTTATTCTCTCTTAACTATGCCAAGACTGTTGCTGTTCTTCCTGTTACCATGTAGTACTGGTATTTTTGTTGTTCTTGTTATTTTTGTGTTCCCCATCTGGATGTCAGACTTCCATTCTGCATTGGCACTATGTAACCTTATAATACAGGTAGTCTCTGCCTCAAAGATGTCGTGTGTGTGATTAGGGGTGGTGGATAGATTATGAAAGGCGGATTTGAAAAATAAGTTCAGAAGTTTTTAAACCTCAGATCTAAATTGCCCTTCCTGTGAGCTGTTTGTAGTTACGCTGCTTTTATGCAGTTTGTGTTGCGTGATTCATGAAAACTGTCAGATACTGGAATGTCTTCCATTCTTACTTCGTATTACCTTAGTTTTGTTTGATAATTATTTGGGCATGGGTTTGTGATACCTTCCCTCCATTGCAAATGTAAGCAGACTCCTTCTGAGTCTCTTGCAGTTATTTTTTTTCTCTTTGATCGTGGAATCTGTCACGCTTACATTTATATTTAAGGACCATAGAAATCCTGTACTCTAGCAGTACTGTTACCACCTGTGCTCTGAAAAATGGAATGATTTTTTTTTTTTTAAGGTGAATTTATGGATCTATTCTGAATTGTATTGTGTGCCTGCTCAGATATTCCAGTTTGACTATGCATGTGCACTGTCTCCTGGGACCTCATGATAGCATGCTGAGGTTTGCGTTGATGTATCTGCTGTCTTTTCCTTCTGTAAAGTCTTGTGCATTTTCTCTTACAGAATATTTTCTAAATTCTGCCAACTCTCATCAAGAAGCTGTGGAGCAAACAATTATGGCGCTTCAAATGGATGATGACAGTGATGTGAAATATTTTGCAAGCATACACCCTGCCAGTACCAAAATTGCAGATGATGCCATGAGCACTGCTTCATCAACTTATTAAAAAGTTCTGAATGTTGCTATAATTAAAAAAAAATTAAACTATCCTCAAATGCTTCTAAAATGGTTGATCTAGGACAACCTCTTTGGAAGGAGAGATTTCTTGCCAGACTTAACGGGTGGATGTTATCTAAACCTGATACCAGGGATTTTAAGTCAAGGAAAAGTAAACATACCTGTGTCAGCTTGACTTTAGAAAAACACTGCTCAGAGGATTATTTTTGCCACCGAAGCCTTAAATCTTCTGTCTTCCTGAACAAATGAAACTTGAATTGGCAGATCATTTTCATTGTAGAAAGGATATGATTTCCAGAGACCTGCATTGTTTCTCCTGAGGAGTTAACTTAGCAAGTATTTTCTGTAGCAACTGATAGATGAAATGGCCAGAAAGGCAAATTCATACCGGGATGTAAGACCTCCAGTATTAGCGCTAAAGGTTTTTATCGTTCAAGGACTTGATTTGTGTGCAGCTGGGCACACCCTTAAGTGGGAATAGCTTTGGTGTTTGTAAATGGGGAAAAGTAGAAATTGGGATTTCTCTTAAGGGCTCAGTGCTAACACTAAACTAGAATTTGATTTTAATCCTTAAATGCAGCATATTGCTGTACTCATTAGCAGAAGACTTTGCTGAGTACCTGTGTCCTAATTATTTTCATGCTGGTCATGACCTAAAGGAAATTTATTAGCACATGTACTTTAAGTCAGGTATTTTTAACTTGATCATGATCGGCTCTGAGGTGCAACTTTTTTCTTCATATACTGTACATATCTGTGAGCCTCCTTGGAGTGCTGCAGTCTTTAATCATGTTGTTTAAAGCTGTTGTGATACAAGTTGTTCTCTACTTGTCCAAATAAAATTTATTAATAAGATTGAAAACAATCTTGTGACCTTTTTAAGACATTAAAAGAATAAGTTTGAAATTTAAGTGGCCTTTTTTTCCTGGTTCTTTACATTTCTTACAGCTATTGCAGGGGGAAGAGGATTTGCTTAAAGATTGTGAAGAATTTTGCGTTTTGAGATGGAATACACTAGAGCACAGGTATACTTTGGCTGCGTAAGTGAGGTTTTGTTAGATTCTCTTTCAAGCATCCCTGTTGTGCTCGGGAACCTGTCACTCCAGTGTGAAATGGCATCTTTGCTGAAGTGAGTCGAATATTCACCTCAGCCTAGATTTACAGGAAACTGTGAGCTCAAACTGCCCTTTATCTACCTTTAGCACGTTGACTGCTTTCATTTTCTCTCATTTAAAATGACTGATACAGTATCTCCTTCTATGTCTTCCAGGGGCAACTTGCTTAAATCACCCTTCCTCCAGCCTGCCAAACCTGAAATCTGTGAAGCTTATTTTCCTTGAGGAGGTAGAAATGGCTATGGCAGTGTATCTTTGATGTCTTTTAGCAGAACATTTTCGTTTATCAGTCAGGTGCCTGATATCCTGGCAGTTCAGCCTCAGGCAGGTGTCTTTTTTTTTTTTCCCCCCCTCCCGTTTTCTTGGAAAAACAGGTTCTTCTGCAGTTTCTTCTCTGCTAAATAGAAACTTGCTATTTAGTCACCAGAAGCCTGTTTTTCTACTTTTGAGTGTGGCCGTGGAGATGGTTAAGATACAGAGTCATCTCTCTGCCTTGAAGCTTGTGGGTTTGGGGGGTGGGGGAGGAAATTGATTTATATTGTTTTTTAGGATTGATTTGGTTTGGTTTTGGGGTTTGTTTTTTTTGAGTGGTTGTTGTTATTTTGGGTTTGAGGTTTTTTTAGGTTTTTCCTTTGCTTTTCCCGTTTCTTCTCAAAATTGGATTAAAATTTGAAAAGGCAATTATATGGCCAGGTCAGACGTTCCTGTATAGAATCATAGAATCATAGAATCATAGAATCATCTAGGTTGGAAGAGACCCTTGGGATCATCGAGTCCAACCATCTACCCTAATCTACAAAGTCCTCCCCTACACCATATCCCTCAGCACCACATCTAATCGTCTCTTAAACACATCCAGGGATGGTGACTCA
>JAHREE010000073.1:15179208-15210359 GCA_033628505.1 Tringa tobata | reverse complement strand
ACGATAAGCGTGAGGCGATGCTGTTCTCTGAAATGCTCTCAGCAGATGTGGTTAGCACGCCTGCTTTGAACTCCGATTCATCAAGACCTCAAAGCAAATATAAGTTCAAAACCAGCAACGTCTGTTCTGAATCCTCGAGACGATGGCTGTACTGAAGAGCTGTGGAGATGACGCACCAAATCCTGGCATGCTTGGCTGCCTATTTCCTTAAACCACAGGGGAAAGCTCTGCCTAACCAGTGAAATAACTAGAAAAACTGAATCACAGAATACGTCTTTGAAGATGAATACAAGGAGGAAAGTACAGTGGAGAGAAGATCAAAGCTACTGAGGGAAGCAAAGGAAGGCAAAAAAGCCAAAATAGTTGCCTTACTTTCTTTGATCAGCAGGAAAGTAGTAACGGTATTAAAACTGGTTAGATTTGGAAGTGCTTTCTAAGTACATTAACAACAAAGGCTACTTGTTTGCTGTTGCTGCACCGTGTCTCCTTTTTCGCTGTTAACAAGAGCCTACTCAGCTTTGGGTTCGCTCCCGCAGTCAGCTTTCCTCCCCTGCTTTATTTACCACTAAAACAAAACCTGGTATTTTAATGGACAGAGAGACCTCTCTGAACCTTCAATTTCCCATTGCATAAGAAGGAACAAAAGAGTGTTTAATATTTCTGAAAGACACAGGACAAGAAGATATGAGCAAAGTGCCTGCCATCTACCTACCTGTGCAAGCAGAATGTTTATAACTTCTTCGTTCTCATTCATTTCTTCTTTGGAGACATCCTCCTTTGAAAGGCTAGCAATTTCTTGTGCAATCTTTGTTTCACACTCCTGCCAGAGAAAGAGAACAACGCTTACAAGGAACAGCTTCCCCAGTTACTCTGTTTACTGTAAAAAAGACTTTTTTTGTACATATTTTCCAAATTTAGAATCACCATCTCAGTTGTTGTGAAAGTTTTCCACAAGGTCTGTCCCTTCTCAGGGATACATGACAGTTCAAAAAAAACACCCCAAAACTTCTGAAGTTTGTTAAGCTTGAGTCTTCCCGTAATTCCTCTTGGTATTCCAGGACACAGTTCTAAGCATATAATGAATATATGCTCTGTCAAACACTAAGTTTTTAATCAGACATATTTTTTTGTTGTAAACAGCTGTGAAGGAGCATGAAGATCTTTGCTGTCCCTAGGGAGAGCCAGCTAACCAGAAAATGAAATAGCTCCTCAGCCGTGTAAAGTTAAGGTGAAAAAATCTGCAGTAAGATTGGAAAGTGGTTTGATCTAACTGGGTGCTTCTGCACTGTCACAAATTAGGGATCCATGATTTAGATGTTTGGCCAATAAATCAAAAAGTTACCCACCTGTCTCTTAGCTTCTCGTAGTTTCCTCTTAAGAGCTGTTAAAATTCTTTGCACCTCCCAGAGTCTTTCTTCTTTGGACAAGTCTTTTATCCCTGCCTGCAAGTCTCTGTGTAAACAGTTCAGTAGGAACTCCTAGAAATATTGCCAAAGAAATGCGTGTCGTTAGTCTATCATAGCAGGGCAGACTGAAAAGAAAAATCCTTTTGGCTTTGTGGCATCAGGCTTGGAGTCCTGGTTTTCAATGCTTGACATGTCAACCAACAGCAAGTGTTATCGTACATCCAGCACGTGATGTAGAACTAGCCAAAGAGCAGGACTAAAGAAACCACACTCTTCAACATGTTCTCCTAACCCTCCTCCCACGGTAAAGGTATTGAACTACACAGAGAATCAATCCACAAAAAACATGGCTATAATCATCACAAGAACAAGTAACAACTTTCCACACACGAAACGGGCAAGAACGTCACCAATCTCTTTCCACTGACAGGACAGTTGTGACAGAATTAAAGAGTATGTTACAAGCTTATGAGAATTCACTACTGAATGTATAAAAGCCGGGCAAAGATAAACACTAAACTAATCGCCAACCTGTCGCCTGATTTCTTCTTTGATGCTTTCTTGAGTTTCTGGAAGGGCTGGCATTGTTGCCATGTTGGACCAGCGAAGAGGTTTTGTCACCGGCTTAAGGGTCACATTCCCAAAGAACTCTTGAACGTGTGTAAAAAATACATACAGGACACGGTTGCTGATCTGCAAAGGACAGACAAAATATTGGTTAAGCTGATTTATTCACACCATCTTTATCTATGAAACACAGAATCTTTCTCCAGAAACAAAACAGCCTTTGGGATGGCTTTCTGCGAGTTGTAATTATGTCAGTTTGTCCAAAGAGATTAAATCTGCATTAAAAATTATACTTTAGATGACCCAGTGCTGGCCTCAAGAAAATCACTTCACTGTCTCTCTTACCTGTGTATCTGAGGCATTTTCATGCTAAACTCAGAATTTTCACGTACTTTAACCTACCTCAATTACTTCCATCACTAGTAGATAGGGAAATGTACTAAATCTTTCTTTTATTCATGCAAAGGTGGTTGGTGATACCAATAGTCAAGAGGGAACATCATCCATCCTGCACCATGGCTGGTTGCTGGCTATCTTCTCTCTCCTCTCCCACACTATAAATATTTTCTACAACTTTTCTCTCAGATCAATTAATATAGTAGAAAAAGTAATTTGAAAGGAGATGCTACTGTATTATTCCTTGTTTCAACATGAGACAGAAGCAAATACTCATTTTGATACTGTATCTTCCATTAAAATTAAAAAAATTATGCTGAAAGCAAGATTAGAGTTCAGTCACTACCTGCATTTTACTTGCTAAAATCTACTTAACAACAAAACATGATTTGGCCTGTTTTGTTTTACATTAATTGTTACTTTTGTTAGCTAGAAAGTATCTGGCACAGCGAAACAGCCAAGAATAATACCCAGCCCTTTTGCTACCGGGCCTCCACCTAGACTCTTAATTACAAAGCCAAGCTTTTCTAAAGTGTGGGTTTTCTTCTAGAAGACTCACACCCAATAATGCCGTGTTTCCATTATGCACAGGACTAATTCTGAGCTGTATTTAAATTAAATATTTCCAAGACCTTTATTAAGGAATTAACCAATCCAGAAACCACAAAATCTGACTGGAAAACTAAGCCAGTTGTTTTCCCCAGCAATGTGACTGCAGACCCCAAAGCCATTACACCCCAGGCACGACTGCATCAGGAACACCTATTTGCAGGTTAGGGTTCATTGGCTTAGTACTAAAATTAAGCAACAATACAGTCTTCACTGAACGATCATCGAATCACAAGTTCACAGAAATCGCGAATCTGCGTGAATTACTGGGCGAATTCAACATTAAGGTACTTTGTTCACAACAGAATTAAAACCCTGACAGCAGCCTTTGCAATGCTCTCGTAGTAACCCAAATGCCAGACCTATAGCATGCAAGCTCACACTCAGAAAGTCTTTTGTTCCCTCTTTCCCAGCATTTTAGGTTCCTGAGGTACAGAAAGAAGATGTAATTTAGCTTAACTGTATCAGGCAATACCCAATTCCTGCCTGCAAGAGAATTCCTACAAAGAAGTCTTTCTCGGGCTGAAGTTCTGCTCTAACACTTGCTGTGTGGGGCACGTACCTGGACAGTAGGGCTGAGCACTATAGAAATATTCTGGATGTTCATTTTTGTTTCCAGTTCCTTTGCAATAACGTGGTCCATGTGCACGATCAGCCAAGAAATCAGGAGGTGGTTACACTCCGGCAACTCCTTCAGCAACCTCTGGCACTCCTGGACTTTCTCAGCTTCAGTGCTCTTTCCACAAGCATCTTCAAAGCGGGGCATTAGCTCTTTGGTAAGCAAATTTTCAGGCAGTTCTCGTAGGTACTGTTTCAGCAAGCTGGCTACTGTATTGGGCTCGTATTCTTCCAGGTTGGGAGATTCTTCTCGATCATAGGCTGCTTTTAGCTCATCGACTTTTGATTTTATTCCTTAAAATATTTAGATCAAGAATTAAGAGAAATCTTCAACTGTAAATGTGTAATAGTCATATTTAAACTTTTTTTTTTTTTTTCAGATGCCTTTACTTCACCTTTCCTTTCAAGTTTAGCTAATTGAGGAATACCTTTTAAAAGTTACCCACATGTAACAAAGTTAAAATCATGACTCCAACCTGGGTGATCATTGATGGCTGCTTCCAAAAGCACTGACTGCTACTATGAGGCAAAGCCACAGCGCTGCCAAAGCTCTCCATCAGAGCAGGCGCCAGCATTCCCTCGCACCCAGGAACACAAAGTAGGGCGAGGAAGGGTTGGGGAACGTTAAGATCAACTGTGTATTTGCATTCAGCAGCTTTCTGCCTGTTCAAGTATACAGCCCTAAGCCAAGTAGCAAGTATGTTATCAATTCAAATATTGTGCAACAAGTTCTACCTACAACAGCTTTCCTCTGTCAAAACAAACCCCACACTTTCTAGTTCCCAGATTTCCAGCCAGCCCTCCTCGGTGGAGGAATCTCACATAGGATTCTTGATTTGAGGCACTGCATGAACAAAAGGGTCTCCACATAATTATTTAGCCCACCCAAGATTTTCTGTCAGGTGTTTTTATAACTCGGTGACATTCCAGTCTTCCCAAACTTGGGGAAATCTCACTCTTAAAGCTCAAGCACCCACTTGAGTTCCACCGACTGAATGCATTGCCGTGGCTTGGCTCACACACAGTCAGCAAAACTGGCTGCACTCAGCCCATGGCAAACACCAGGTAGAATTTGCTCAGTTTCATGGCCAAGTAAGTTACTGGTCACAAGAGCTGGTAGGTTGTTAAGCGACCGCAATTGTTTAAATCGAGCCGAGAAGAGACAATCTCACACACACAAGAGGGTGCTATTGCACTGGAGAACACCTAGAAAGTACAAACATCAAAAATGATTTACGAAAAACACACCTTCCTCTGTGAAAATTCCCAACACATTGTGTCTTGAAAACAACATGCAACCAGAACGTTTCCATATGCAAGTTGAAGAAATTCCTTAAGCTGGTGGGGTGTTTGCGCGTGCCTACCAAATACCATGCGGATCGACAGCATGAAGACAGCTTAATGAAGCCTTTAAAATGGTTTGATTACTGGTTTACAGTGCTAGGCAACTGGTTTCAAGTGCTTTTCCTCAAATTCCTTTTCTCGCTTGTTCTTGCTCCCTTAACCATACCCTCAGAAGTACTTACACGAGCTCTAGTGCAGATGCAGTTCACAAATAAAGGGGCTGTTTTGTTTAACGTGACTAAAACTGATGCTTCATTTATGTAAGTTGGTGTTACGCAACTACCATGGTTAATTAGCCTGCTGTTGCTAAGCTTAAATACTGAAACTTCTATTTTCTGCTTATTAGTGTATTTGCTCAAAGAAAAGAAGTTTAAGAAAAAAAATAATACACTGGAAGTAACTGGAAAAAGTAACTTAGTGGGAAGCTTAAGCGATCAATGATTATACCTCATCTCTGCTTTTGCAATCAATTAGAACCGCATTTCTAATGCGGAAGTAAAATAATACAAGCTGGCCAGACTAGCACATTTTATTCAGCATTACCATCCTATCACAAAAGGCCAAAACAAGTGTATTTTTACTGCCATTATGCAGTACCACAATATTAGCAACTATTCTGGTACTTTAGACCTACGTGTTTGCTTAACTTTAGCTACCTGGTTATCTTTTGGATAATTAAAATTAATGCAGCTATAAACAGAGTCTCTAGGTGTTACAAACGGTAAAATAATAATAAAAGTGCAAGTAAAGACCTTGGGAACCTGCATGTCAGCGTGCCCAGAGTACCTGAAACTCTGTAGATGCCTTCACACTTCATGCCATACTTCTCTACGTAATCTATACATTCACGGAAAACCGCTGGCAGGCGGATGCCATCGTACATCATGGTCCTGTCCACCGCGTCAGACAAAGGAATGCCAAACACGGGTCTGTGACTGGGAACATCCACTTGAGGTATCTCTGTCTCCTGAATTGGCTTTTTCTTTTTCTTCTTCTCTTTCCACTGTTTTACAACATCTGCTGCAGTCAAGTCCTTTGACTTCTTCTCTTTATGTTTGTCTTCCTTATGTTTGTCTTCCTTGTGTTTTTCATCTTTGGGTTTCTCTTTTATTTTAAAATCCTTTTCCTTTTTTTTGGAAAAGCTGGGTTTCTTGAAGACATGTATTCCCTTGGACCGCTTCAACTTTGAAGGACTTTCAGCTTCATCGCCGGAACTGTCCTCTTGAAATGCAGCATAACCTTCCGCTACGAGGCAAAGGAGGAGAAGGCAAGAAGACAGCTGTGAGTCTGTTTAGTTTCTGGACAGCATATTGTAACAGGGAGAGAACAAGAAGCAAGATGTAAGGAGGAGAGAGAAGCAGCAACAGGAATTAAAAAATAGCGCCTGCCTGACTCTTCAGAAGGTTTTCTTCAGTTGTTACACAATTAAGTGGACGAGGATTAAATCAAGGTTGCATAATCACGTCAAAGATAAGCCACACAGCTCCTAAACGATCAAAATGACTAATACTTTATATACTTACTCATAATGGCAATGTCCATCTTACGGGCTAGTTTCCCATCTAATAGTCAAGGAAATGCAAAATAAAAACAACTGTCTGGCAACTTCTCTATGTTCCTGTAATCGACAGTATGAGAGTCGCTGTTAAGTATCATCTACTACATACACATACATCTAACAAGCTTCTATTAAGAACAAACAAAAATTCAGCCACTTAACTTCCCAATCCCCTTCCAGAATTTTACGAATTTTACGATAAGTATGAAGTCAATACAGTTTCAGCCTCAAATAAAATACTAAAAGAGTAAATATAAAAAAAAAGCCCAAGCACACTTAGTTTTCCACTAGACAAATAAAACAATTCCTGTAACAGTAGTGCAATACCTGTCACCGAAGTTACCTATTTGCCTTAAAAAGCATATGCAAGAGCTTCAAACAAGTCCACGGGCAAGTCTTCTGTTTCAGCAGCAGAACACCAAGTGCCCTCTAAAGCCTGCACCGGAGCTTTTACTACCTACGCCTCTGCAGCTAGCCCTGCCTAGCCCTCAGGCAAGAACAAGGAAATCTTTAAAGGTGGATTACAAAAAAAAAAACAAACCCAAACCAAAAAACAACCAACCCCAAAACAACCAACCAACAAAAAAACAACCCACAACCAAATACAACTTCCAAGTCAATTAATTGTGATTTTACATACGCAGTACCCCATGTAAGAAAAGTAAGCTGGAAATCTGGTCAACAAAGATGCCATTTTACATGCCAGGAGTGCCAGACGGGTCCCCCCAAGGCCGTGGGCAGCAAGCTCTTGCTTCAACCTGAACCCCCCATTACACAGATCCTTTGAGGCTCTTCCACTGCCTACAGGCAGTGCCCCGGCCCGAGCGAGGAGGCACTCCCACAGCCAAGTGCTCTTCCTGCTGAAATAGTTTTAGGTGGTGGAAAATTACCCCCTTCAATTATAACAGAGCACATCACGGGCGAGATTACAGGCTGAAATTTTTACAGGTGAAAGACCTCATGCGAAAGAACCAGGGGACAGTTAGTCTTTTATTCTCCAATTCTAAACTACATTAAGCTGCAGAGTTTCTCAGCACATCCAAGGAGCTGTCTGTATTTTGAAACCTCCTTGGCTGCCCCGTAGAAAGCAGATTTTAATAGTCAAATAAATATATAAAAAATAAATGCATTAAAGCACGGAACTGCCATAAAATCATTGCAATTTTTTGACCAGCTCACCCTTCCCATCCTGGACTCTTTGCTAGGACTACCAAACACACACCTTCATAGAAGACAGAGCAAGACTGTAGCATTGTTCCCATTGAAGTGAATTTTAATCCAAAATGCAAATGTTAACTGGACAACTGGGAACCAGGTCTCATCCGCCCAGTTTCCTGGCTATACCATCATTCACTCTTTTTGTAAACTCAAACCAGAAATAGGTATGGAAATCTCTAGTGCATAAACTAAGGATTCAAACCTCACTCTGATGGAGAAAGAACTGCTGATGCACCACCTTCGGGAGGAAGGAGGAGGAGCCCACATCACCAGCCTGTTCTGTGAGAATGAGATGGGGCTGGCACCAAATCTCAAGATGGGGTTCACAGCTGTAATTGCCAAACAGAAAGCCAGATCTTCAGCAGACAGAGCCCAGAACAACCTGCCCTCATCCCTTCCTGCTGGGTAGCTGTAACAGCTCCCCGTCAAACAGCACAGGGTTCCCCCCCCATGTCCTCCGGGTCCGCACAGGGGACCCAAGCTTGGAGGTGGGTGTCACCAAGACAGCACCTGCCCTACATCTCTCGATGCTCCGTGTTGCAACACAAACCTCGGTGCTGTTCTAGACCTGTGGTAACGTAACACCAGCAATAGCACATTACTGAAACTGGTATTTCTTGACTTCACGAGAGGACATGAAGGAGCAAGTTAAATACAAAACCAGCCTATTTTAATTTATCTCAATAACGTAGGTCAGCACAGTTTAGAAATATATACTAATTACAGATCCACAGAGAATCTCACGCCCATACCAAGAGGGGGTTTGTATGTTTCTCAGAGCAGCCCAATTTTCTTTCCAATGCTTCTGGTTAAAAAATTACTGTATCCCTTTCACCAGTGATACAATATGTTGAAATATAAAGAACATAAATTCAAGCAGAAGAACAATTATCAAAAGCACTTGACAAATCAGGTAATTTTATATGCGGAAATAAGTATTATCTACTGTAAGTAAACTGCTATTTCTGTTCACTGTTTCCTCAAGACTTATAGTACTGATAGTCTGCATTTTCCCATCATTGTAATGTACGTCAATGACATTTTCCTGCACCTACATAAGAACAGAACTAATTTAATAATAAATACTCCAATTCCAACAGCATAATGTCCGGACAATCTGCTCATTCCTTGCTTGAGCTTTGTTAGGCCTCCCGCAAGCATGCCTTCACTGCAGTTATTTTAACTGTGATGCTGCAAGTATAGCCCTTACCTTACTGAAAATTACGAAAACCTCTTTAAAAAAATAAATAATTTCCAGTGTTGCTCTGGAAAAACCTAAATTACAGGCTTAGAAGCTTTGTCATGCAGTGAGGCCGCTGTTTTTATCAGTCTCCATACTTGGGAATTCTTCTCCTGTGCTCTTCCAATGAAGTTATAAATTCACGCTACAGTATTTATTGTCACCACAAAGCATTGCATTACCTACCACGAGATACATTTTGCGCATCAGGACTCTGATTAGGTTTTAAGCCATTTATACCTCTACATCTGATTTTGGCTCCCTAAGGAAATTTACATGCATCTATAATTAATTCACTGAAAGAAAATATAGATCACTTTTACAAAGGGAAGAATTAGTCAGTCAAATATGACTATACATGTGCAATGCTAGCATTAGTTATCTAATTTCAATTTGTCAGAGGGGTTGCCATCAACTTGTATACCATTTCTAAATAAAACTGCAAGACACACATGGGAGACACTACCAACACTTTCTATCCAACTTTCAATCAGATCAGTTTGCTTTTAATATACGTTCAGCTCCCTGATGTGAGCACAGCACTCCCCAGCAAATTCTGCATTCAGATTACTGCACAGATTACCACAAGGAGAGCCAATGAAGTTGAAATATGAACTTTGCCTTTCTTTATTTTGATTTAAAGTAATTACTGGCATTGAAAGGCAGACTTTTTAACTGTTTGCAAATGGTACTTTGCTAAATAAATACACATATCTATAGATACACACAGTAATTTGTCAGTAAAATAGGATGTAGCAACACAGAAAGATAAACCTTGATATGAGGAGCCTCTAACGTTTATCACGGGTAAAAAATTCCAGTAACTTCTTATTCTGTAGATCTGGAAACTGTATTCAGAGCTGCTCCACACACCAGACCAGTTAAAATAATGTTTTGTTTGCAATAGCAGTTACTTGGTTATTTTGTACGATGACAATGGCCTCCTCATAATTTCTAACAGACCACCTCCATTAGCACTCTGCACAGAAATGGAGGATCATGAGCACAGAGACAACTTATCACATCATTGCTCTCCCTGGACAGCTGGGAATACCATTAGAGCTTTTGCACAGTTGCTGGATGTCCACATCCCTGAGCAGAAATTATTTTGGAGAAAAATCCCTTGAGATGATGGAAGACAGAATAAGCTGGTATCTTCCACCTGGTGGTACCTAGTGGAGAGTTACAGATCACTAGAACCTCAACTCAGCAATTCAGAAGAAGAAGATAAGAGGTTAACACCCAATTTGGACCAAAGGTTGTTTGCAGCAGGTCCCCAGTTTAACAGCAGGAATATTTCATCCCTCATCTACATCCCAAGAGAACACACAGGAGGCCCCACACTAGGGATCTGGTCTTCAAAAATATTTCCTGAAAGTTTCAGAAGAGCTCATACCAATGATACTACTGTCCTTTCAAAAGATAGTTTAGTTTACAATTCAACCAATTCTCCATTCTTCCAAGAATTATATAAAGAAAATGAAAATTATTCTAAACAAAAAATCCTATCTTCATATTAAACTCATCCTGGCCAACAGTATCAATCTCCTAAGTAAAACAAATAAGCAGGGTAAGATCTACTACATACAGACTCTCTACCTACAGAAATTCTAATCAGCAGAATAGTTTTTTCTCCTTAAGTATTACTTATAGCCTATTTCTTTTGCAATGAACTGCAGATCTTAGGAATTTATCAATATGTGATCACTGATAGAAGGTTAACAATTAAAAAACCATAATCAATTACTCTGGTCACTTTCTCATGTAAAACATTACTGTTTAAAAAAAAATAAAATATCTGTTTTGTCTCACAGGCTGCCACAGCACAAGTTCTTGCATGGACAAAGGTTGTTTTGAGTCAGGAAACAGATCTGAGTTAAAACTAGCTCAGTAAAAAGAAAACAAATTTTAACCCCTAAGTTGTCCCCTAATCTAACTCACTCTGTAGCTAAGCAACACAGACTGTCACAGAGGAATGAAGAACAGAAATCAGTGACTGAAACTGTTTTCCCAGTAGTTGTCATTCCACATAAAAACCCCCCAATATTCCATTTAATTTTCTATCACCTCCAGAAATATTTAGAACTTTTCCCCCCAGATAATTGCTGTGTATTACTAAGTTACTGCCGTTAACATGAAAAATATCAAGCGATTGTATTATTCACATAGGAAAAAAGATCCCTTGCTAGGATACAAAAATGTGTTTTTAAAAACAGGTAATAATGCTGAAGCTAAGAGTATATTACTCCAGCAAAAAGAATTTACCTGAAAAACTAAAATGAGTAACCTTGGGGTATTTATCCGTCCCTCTCCACACACCCTCCTGCTCCTCAAGCATTTCTGAAGCTTACATTTAAAGTAATATTGAAATACCCCAAAGTCTTTGTAGGATGAACGTTACGTACAGTTTCAGGAGTTTGGATGACCTTGTCATTAATTCACTAATATTATGAAGTTCAACAAATACTCAATGTCATAAGTTAATATCAACACTTGCCTTGCTCTCACTGAAATGTTCAATTATATTTGTTTAAATCCCAAATAACATGACTATAGCAGGTTGTGTATTGTCCAAATCAAAGCAGCTGGCCAGAAAAGTGGAAAAAAACCCCAATCTGAACACATGCAATAGCATTTAAAAGGTGGAAGAAATTGAAGAACAAAAAGTACAGAAGGAATAACAAAAGGTAAAGCTGGAACTGGAGCTCTTAAAAACAACCATGTTAGGCAACTATAAAAACCCCTTGGCATTTATGTAATTAAAATGTCTGTTCAGGGTATATTTACAATAATGACCATTTTGGGACTGTATGAGAGATACTGAAAGCTTTGTTTGTAACTTACCCTTATACCTGACTGGTAATTATATGACATACCTATAACAGGGCTAAGAAATGCTGAATGCTTTTTATATTACAGTTGCAAGAGATAATTTGATTCTTCCTACATTTCTTATTTTTGAGGATTTTCTGTACCTTTAAAGCCTCTTTTAAGAAACAAAAGTTGCTCTACATCAGCTATAAAACGTGCTGTAGCCACTTGTGGAAGAAAGCTGTTACAGAGCTAATGTGCACAGACTGCATGCATTTGCTGAAGAAAGATTTTTCCTCTTCAGCCTTCAGTTAGACTATCACCATGAAACATGCAGAATTACACCACAAAGAAACCCACACTACGGATAATGCTGACTTGTAACAATTCCAAATTTAGAGGTGCCTAATTCAGAGTTATAACAGAAAGCTGATTTGCAAAGAAGAATAATAGCTTGAATTTTCATCACCAGTTCAATACTCTGTATTAGGTTAATGCTGTTTACACTAAGAAAAAAACTAAAGAATCAGTTTTCTTAAAACCTACAGGAATTTAAACTATCGGTTTTAACTGGAAGATAATATATTTTTGAGTTACAGTATCCTTTATGCACACAGTCTTCAGTTAATACCAATATCTCTTCTAAACTGTAGTAGAAACAAATCCTGTATTCCAGGAACCAGGTTTGATTAAAAGCAGTGCAGCGGCAGCAAAGTCTTAAAGAGTAATTATTTAAATACGTGCATGTATATTACAAATAGTCACCATATTCATCCTAACATGCAGTATATTGTGTGCTGTCTCATTGGTTTTAATCTTCCAAAATTCACATATAAGAAGTGGTAATGTACACTGGCATCAGAGATACAGGCACTGTAGATGATGAACATTATTTCGATATTTTGCTAAAACAAATGTCAGTTAAAAATGTACAAACATTTGGGCTCTGACATTTAGGTTTCAGAGACTTGGACAGTAAGGATCTTTCTTGTACTGAAAGTGCTGAGTATCAGCTTAGGAATTCCAAGTGCTTTGTTCTTTCAGAGTATGTAGAAAAATTCTATTGAATAAAAACTATTTCATGTTTCCAGAACTTTCTGCACAATTCTGAAGATAGAAAGTAAGATTTCTCTTCTTGTTGTTTTGGAGGAGGGATATGTATTTTTAATGAAAATGTCTGTTCTGAACACTGATACACTGACACAGAATGGATTCTACAGTCAAAGCTTTACTGTCTTCTAACCTTTACTCTGTCAGTTCTAGTAAATTCAGATCCTGATGTTGGCTTGCACATTTTTGAACTCTGCAATAGTACTTGGGCACTGCTGGAGGAAAATGCATGATCAGACTAAACTGAGAAGCTAGAGTAAAAAAAGGACACATTTTATTACTCCTCAGATAATGGTGCAGTGTGCACATAAAAACTTGAGATGGTACACAGCAGCAAACTCTGCATAGGGGAGACATAAGGAAAAAGGGTCAAAGTTGTTGAAACTGACTCTTCCAAACTATAAAAGTACAAAATTCAGGTTAAACTTACAGTTTTATTTTAGCTAGCACCTCAGCTAAAATTTCAAAAAGCATCTATTTGGAAATACACTTGGAAACCTCCACTTGGAACGTGAACAGATAATAAGATTAGAAGAACCCCATGCCAGGCAATTACCAATGCATCATTAAAGGTTTTGGATAAACATGTTTATTACTAATCCAGGGCACGTGCTTGGCATGTGTATCTGTGCAACTAAAACCAAATCCATTTTTTGATTAAGGTGTGGGTTTTTTTTGGAAGAGAAACAGGTATTGCACAAAGCCTGTTTGTATGAGTTACCTTCCTTCACACCTAAACAAGTTCTACTGAGAATATTAAGCAATTTTGAGGGAGAGAGAAAGAGAGAAAGAGAAATTATAAGCATGAAATAAGAGAAGTTTTCTACTCACTTCTTTTTTCTTTCTTCTTAAATTTTCCTTTCTTCTTCCCATGCTCCTTTTCATCATCAGATACTATATCTGGAGGCTCATGCAAGCTGTCGTGAGGTGGTGAAGGCTCACCGGTGCGGTACAATCCAGGGAATTTTGTTGGACTGATTTCTTCAGAGCTGGGAGTACGAGCAAGACCCCCACTGTGTTCTACCCGACGGTGTTCACTGGGGCTGGAAGTGGGAGGCAGGAAGCACTCGGTCATTCTGATTCCCTGATATCCAAGTGAAACCTTCTGCTACCTGTCCATCACACCTGCAGCAGGGGAAAACAAAAAGAAACCCCCCGCAATTTTAAGCAACAGGTTTCAGAACACCTTGCTTAGAGCTCTATCCTGAAAACACAAACAGCAGAACCTTCTACAATGAATGATCCAACTCACGTCATGACACAGTAACATAACATCAGGTCCTAAGGTCAGTGTTTGCAAAATCTGTCCATATTAACATAATATTATTAAGCCACATTAACATAATAAGAGAGCTGCTATTTTAGCAGCTTTCTATTTCTACTTTATAATATATAAAACATTATATACTAAGTATCAGAATATTTTAATATTTGAAATAATTCTTACAAAATTCAGAGGCAGCTTGCATACTGATTGGTAATATTTACTATAAAATAGTTAGCTACCTTTAGATTTTTGACATAAAATAGATTTGTCTGAAAGCTCAGAGTGTTTGTGAGCACTGTACTTCAGGCAAAGATCATTTTCATCTTTCCCAAGCATATTTTATAGATGCAAATAAGAACTTGCCTAGCCTGTTGCAATAAGGGTTAAAAAAAGAGTTAAAGCAAATCCATCTTCTAATTATGCTAATGCAAATTAAAGAAGGTAGAAAAAGAATGATTAAGTTTTTCTGGTATACAACAACACGTTCACATTTAAAAAGGCTATATCAGGTCATCCAGACCCAGATGCTGGTACATCGTTTACTTCGTTATGGTGAAATAAAAGCTAATATGGAAATTGCTGAAGGAATCCTATACATAAATTCTCACCAATGAGAACTGGTGAGAAAACAAAAAACTCTTCCTAGCACACATAAATTTCAGAAATTCCACAGAACAGATAGGCTGTGTAGGACATCATACCTCTGGCGTCCACTTTGCTGAATTTGGTCCTTTATGTCTAAATGGTCACCCTCAGATATGAGCCCTTCTTTCAAGGGATGAAAGTAAAATAGAAATAGAGCAAACCCTAGAAAAAGAAAAATCTATTTCCCACACCCACTGGTATACTTGGATGACAGGTCAAGTCATGGTTACATGCTAACTTTAATTTAACTTAAATCTGTGCTACTGCGTTGCTGCTGAAAGGAGACGGATCTATTGGAAGACAAACACAAGAAAAAAAAAATTTTTAAGCTACATCAGTTCCACAGCCTGGCTTTCTGTGCAGCCATACAAGTGTCAGGGCAAGCACAAGGAAGGCTGAGAGTTGGGGAAGGTTCCCTTAAATAATAAAGGTGGCTATGTAGCCATGGCCTCAAAAAACCAGAATTAAAACATGTTGAAACACATGTTTGTTACACACAAAAGCCATAATAAACCTATTTCCATGAGTATTTTAGTTATGACAAGAGTATATCCAGATATAATAGCTGTGGCTTCTGCATCAGCCTTTGGACTCTGAAGTCACCTCTGGTATTCCTGCTATTTATGCTGACATAAAGATTACAATTAAGAAGAAACTAGTGAATCCTTTGCTAAGTTAGGCAATCAATCACAGATACTCAGTATTTTATAAAATCTCATTCAGGGAAACAAACAATACATATTGGCTAAGCAGGAACTCCTGGTATGTCATAGAAACCAGCCCATAACTTCTTATGCAAAAGCAGAAAGCCTCTTTAAAAGAGAACAGTATTAACATGAGGCACAGCCATTTTTTTTGTCATGCTTGTTGGGTTTTATTATATTTTTAATTGGTATCAAATACTCCACTGCTATGCTAATTTTATATTGTATTTAAACAAGTAAATTGCATACTCAAATAAGGCATTTTAGGAGAAATGTCCAGGTATCTAAAGCTTCAGACTTACAGATATCAAAAAAGGTAAAACTCTCAATTATATAAGCATTTTCAATATTACCAATGACACAGACTGGCAATACTATTGCATCTCATCTGAGTATCAGAATGATCTGTAAAATTCCTGCACAGCAGCCCTTTGCATTTCTCCCACCAACCCTCCCACCCCAAAAACCAGAATCCAAAACATCCCACCAAGAGCTGCTCAACAATAAACAGTATTTCAACAGTAACTCATGAATTTTTTTTAAGTGAAGAGGATGGACCACACCTACAAATCAGTCCATATCCAGAGTGGGCAAGATGGGCAAGTGCACAGAGGGAAAGGACAATGTCATTGCAAAGGCACATAAACACCACCCTGGAAAACAGAGGACCCACACGTTTTGCCTCTGGACCTCAGCAGAGCTCCTGGGACGAAGCCAGACTGAGCCCATACATTCCACCACGCTCCTCAAGTCCTGGGGTCTTATTTACAGATCGGTAGGATACAGAAAAATATAATATGGAATTGGGTTTTGCCAGGTTAATAATTATAAACGTGTGCAGCTAAGTGGGTTTTGGGGAGGGTTGTTGGTGTGATTTTTTTTTAAACTCTCATCCTTCAGTTCTTTGTATGCAGAACAGTGAAAATTTAATGTATGTATGAAACAAAGTATCTCACTACAGATCACTCACAGAGTGCTTATGGAAATTAACAGTCACTCAGATCAGAATTTGAATAGGGCACAGTAAGAGAGAATTATGATGAGAAACAAAATATTCATGAGGTCTTTCAATACTGTTCGTTCTTTATTCTGGCTAAGGCAGAGACACTGACTAAAAATAAAGATAATGGTGCATATTTCTAAATGCAACAAATTAAGACTGCACTTACGTTTCCTATATTTTATTTTACAACTTTAAGCAAGCCTTACTTTCCCTTATGCGTAATTCCCTAGGTCTTTAAACAAGGGATAAATTGCACGATGATCAAATTATATCAAGACTGATCAGCAGAACCACAGCCTTTAGACCTACCGCAAAAACCTCTTCTGCTTTTACTAATGGATGTTAATTTGCTATTGCCATTCAAATCTGCATCTTTCTTCTGGCTTTTACAAATAGTTGCTGACAGCAATAAATGGCAAGACTTAAAAAATCATGGATCCTCTCAGCATTTTGAGAAGGAGCTTTTTTTTTTTTTAACAGGCTGATTCTTCTGCCAACTTCTCCCTCTCAGACTTGACCCTTTCTTCCCAATCTGTTACTGCTTCAGTCCTGGCTCCCTCTCCTCTGCAGCAGGCTCCGTGCTTCAAATCTCTTCTTTTCACCTATGCAGTTCTCATCTGTCAGGAGATTTAGCACCTCACTACTGCCACGTGGGGAAGGTCTTACTACTCCTCCCGTTAACACACCCCCTCAGTTCCAGCCCTTTGCTCTCCCAAGACCCCCTTTGGTGAGCTGATTCAATTTGTTAGCTGCTCCAACAGGCTTCTGCTGCAGAGCTGGCTCCTGGAGGAGCTCAACAAGCACGACGAGCACTCAAGATGGAAAGCAGAGGAGTGGCAGAACCACGATGACAGGAGTGCAGCTTCCCTCTTTGGGCAGCTCCGTTTCGTGATGCTGCACGTACAGCTTCATCTCCCCAGATTTCACTTCACTCTTACTATTTTCCCCACAACTTCAAGTTTCTATTCCTTTGCCACCCAGTGCCAGTACTCCCACAGCTCCTGTCTTGATTGATATATCTTTTTCACCCCCAGCATATCCCACACAACATGTTCTTCATCTGCTTTGGTCTCTGTGACCCAAGCTAGGTCCCTTCCCTCTCCTTGTTCTTTATTGAGCTGGTTCCTGCTCTGCTGCTGCACACCACTTCCTTGCAGATAAAGTTCTCCCTCTACTTCCTATGTTTCTTGAACCATCTTCCTGCTCAACATGGAGTCAAACCTTCAGAATAACTGTCAAAAATAAAGTTTTTACTGAACATGTGCAGAATTGTGACCTTTCCTCTATCACCTGAGGAAAGCTAAATTAAAAGAGATTTTAAACATGGAAAGCAGAAGGTATGTCCTTAACTCAAAACCTCCTGGCTGTCACGTCACCACCATCTATCAAGACCATACACCAAGCACAGGAACGTGAGTTGGGAAGAGGAAAGAAGATGCCTGCATGGGCAAAACAAGGTGGGGTTTGTAGCCCCATTTTTGAAAATAACTGAACTCTTGCCTAAAAATATTCAGCCTCAGCTACATATCTAGTTAAGTAAAAATTAATATTAAAGAGCTGAGGTTTGGAAAAACCATAGAAAAGTGAAGACAGAGAGCCATGACCGCGAACATCAATAAATCTCTCTCATTACAGTGTGTCATCTCAGTCGGCACCAAGACATTAAAGAGAGGCACAGTCAGAAAGACCAAACTCGCAGCTCTCTCATTCAGTACAGAAGGCGCCATTATTTCTGCTTTGCACCGAGTCTGTATTGTGACTTTGTGCCTTGTAACTAATTGCAACAGCAGAAGCAAATTAGAGCAGGTAATTGCATGCACAGCTGTTATTTGGTAAAGCTGTTGGGCGGAATGAAGGATACGGGGAATTTTTCTGCAATGAGCATTATGCAAGACCACATCTGAAGCACAGTGGGTGTCCCCAAGTCATCCCCCTTTGCCACAGACAGACACACACTCTGAAAATCTGGCTGTTACATTGAAAACAATCCCAAGAAGTCAGCAATGAAAGGATGGAGACAGAGTGGGAACACTCAGCTACCAGAACCTGCTCTTTTGTAACTTTCCAAAAGCAAGACCCAGAACACAGCAGTGCCTCATCATCGTAGGCCTTCAATCCAAATGATCAAGACATACATAAAAGAAACTGATGTTACTACAAGAAACAAGGCACCCTGCTTTTGGACAAAAATTATTGTAGTAACAAGCATAGCTCCATTTTGGAAAGTAATGAACCATAAGAGGAAAAAATAACAACTATCACTTGTGGTCTAAGCACATCAAAGCACTTCAGAAGCTATGAGTGGTACTCACACAACTGCTGAGATGGTTGAAAAAGATGACTTGGAGATGAGAAGACAGAGTCAGAAGTAAGTTATTTACCAAGACTATACAATGTCTTACCCATGTGTAAATTCTGTATCTTGCTCAGACTATTGTGAAGTGTGGGAGGCAATTAAAATCATCCTCTACTTCCAAGAGTAGAGGATATTGTTAAGTACGCCTCAAATTAGTCATCTTGTAACTACCGACAGGTATCAGCTACAGCAACAACTTAAGCAAAGAACAACGTTTTTACTTGCTTAAAGCTAATAAATCATTTATGATTTACTCAGGTTGTTCTGAGGTTTTATTACTGCAATAAAACACAAGTTTAAGCTGTGTTTTCAAATACAAAGGTGCGTTTTTTTTCAACATACTGAAAAGCTTAATACAAAACACTGCTTTCGCTCACACACTTGTTAGATTGAAATTTTGCCATGCAATCAAATAGCAAAATGACATCAGAGGCCACATATTATTTAACAAGCAGTACCCAGGTACATAAACAGTGCCCTTTCCTTTCTTTAATAAGGCAACATGGCCATGAAAGGAGAAAGAGAAGGGAAGTGCTTCATGTAGACAGGTAAAGCAAGTTTAAAATTTCACAAGTAATCCCATAAACACAGCATTAAGTAATTCCCTTGTGAGTCACGCACTCTTCATAACTGTCAAGAATTAAAGCCTCAAGAAGGGCCTTCACAAGATTTTTTTGGATAAAGAGAATAAAATACAAATTGCTTAGCAACATTCAGCTCCTAAACCTAAAATTACTTTACAGGATATATGATGTTATGAGAAAGGAGAGTACGTAATCACACAACTCAAGTCACATAGGAGCAAGCTGTATACATTTTTCAAAAATAATGCCGGCATCAGATCAGCTCTAAAAGGAACATAAACAGGTTTGTGTGCTCTCTCATTTACCTGTAAGTGGCTAAAGTTTGCTGCAATTACAGTACTGTCCAAAGTATTTCAAGTTCTGCTCTGAGTGTCCATACCAGCTCAGAAGTAGCGATATACAAATACACAAAACTACTTAGCCCTTAACAGTCAGAGAGCAGTAGACCACATCCATGTTTGAGTGGACTGTTGAAGGAGCCAGATGACATTTAGAATATGTAGCAGTATCCATGTTGTTACCTATTATTGAGGGTATTCCAGCTCTTCATTAATACATTCAGTAGAGAGCCAACCTTAAAATAAGTAATTAAATATTATCCTAGACATTTTAGAAATATCAGAAACAAGATCTCCAATCACATTATGATAAAATCTCATAATCGCATGAAGGTAAAATCTGCAGATATGTGGTAGCCTATGCTGCCCAGTTTGGTTTACTTCAGGGAAAACAGTATCACGGCCTCCAGTCCACAAATTCTGTAGAGTTCCATCAGGATGCAATTCACAGACTGTTTCCAATAGATATCTTGGGGAAAACAAAACTTGGATCCCCTGGGGACAGTTAAGTGCTTTGCTCTAGAGAGCGCACCTGAAAAGAGACGGACCATAACCCCATAGGACAAGCCCCTGTCCCATGACTGCCTCTGGCGCTGGCTATGCTGTCACACCACCTCTTTTGCTGTAACATCCCACTTCCCTGGTGAGGCACACGTTGACATCCCGCTGCCTGTGCCAGAGCAAGCTAAAGCAGGTAGTTTAGGAGAAAAGCCTCGGCACAAATCTTTGTTACAGCCTAACAGCCAACGCCGTATACAGAGGTTACACAACCTATGCCACACGCTATGCCTCCCATGCTCATTCCCATCCTTCAGGGCTACCTCAGCAAGCCCTGCCACATGTCTTTCCCCAGCTGAATCAGTTCCCATGGAAGCAGTTTCAAAGCGGTGCATTACACTATGATCACAACCATACATATAAGAGGCATTCTTGGAAATAACTGGCCAGCTAACTACTGGAAAGACTGGTGTTTAATTGCTTTACGTTGCATGCTTCTGAGGGAACAAGCAGAAGGTCTGGACTCCGCCTCATGAGGCAGATGGGCTCTGTAACCAGGCTGGACTTTTGCAGAAGTATCTCGACTAATCAGCTACCTGCATTGCAACTGCTACTGCCCACCCAGAGAATCATTTCTCATTCTTCAAACTTCTTGGGCAAGTGCTGGTCTACTGCTGGGGATTCTCTAGTCTTATCCCCCAGGAATCCTGCTCCTAGTTCCCATGGTCTTGTCACCCACCACAAAGTAACCCAATACCAATTCCTCCAGTAATCATACTCAAGCCCGGTTCACCAGTTTCCCATGCCGTGGTCTAATCCCACTGCTTCCCAAGCTCAGTCCCTCTCTATTAGCTTCTTCATTCCCCTCTCCTGCAGTCCAGTTCCTTCACCACCAGGACTGCACCTCTTCTCTCTCACAAACTCCTCCTCACCATGCAAATGTTTGGCACCTAGACCTGTGCAACTTCAGTTTCACCATTCTTCTTCTCCACACCCAGTGCCACATCTAACCTCACCTTTTGGCTGCTCACTGTTTCCCAGGTTTTCTTTGCTACCTTCTATTTCTCCCACACTCGCTTCTAATTAACGCTTCTGAAAATTATGGTCCACACAAAAGCAAGGAAATCTGGGAGGTCTTCTCCAGTCAAATTTAAGTTTCCTGTCTAAATTACAAAGAGCGTTAAAAAGGTTTGCCTGATTACCAAAATATTTTTTATTACATAAAAGAGATATTCTTCCCTGCTAGCTCAATTCTCAGAAACCGTTTGAAGGATTTGGTTAGTGCTTTTTGTTTAAATTTTTAAGTACCAGCCTAAGAAACCCAACTTTTCAGCCCAAATGAACATGTGGTGACTTCTGATAAGGGCTGAACTATTGAGAGCTGAACTAAATAATACAAACTGTCCTGCAAATGTACCAATTCCTCCTATACTTCTGAAAAATGCCACATTGTACAACAAATATAATACTGAATATTGCTTAGACTGGCCTTAGAATTATTCCTGGTGTCACAACCCTGTCCCTTTTCTTCTGTCTACCCCTCTAAATTCCCACTTGTGCCAGCACTAATTCTTGTAAAACAGAACAGAAAGTTTTACTCTTACCACTTAACAGAGGAAGGGAGAAAAATACAATAAAAGGCGTGCAGATTACTTTTTTAACAACCACTATAAACATAGTATCACCTCAGGTTTTGTTTGCCCTCAGGACTAAATAGAACATTTATACATTTCACGTTCTCTAACGAGTCTTTTGAAGAATTGTCAAATCTCCAGTCCCAAAGGTCTGCAGCAAGTTGTACAGCAATTGATGATCTAGCGAATTAAGATGAATTTTTATACTTTTATCAGCTCCCAGACTGGGTTTATTTAGTGACAAATTCCCCTTATCAGATATTTCAACCACGACATCGTTCAGTCACACTCCAGTAGCTGAACCCAGCCAACTTGAGAACAGCTGCCCATTCAGTGGAGTCAGTTAAAAACAAACACCACAAAACCCTGACCGGTTGAGCTGAATGTACTACAAATGCTGTTGAAAAAGCAAGTTCTAATCATCACAGTGAAAAAAAACCCAAAATAAAGCAGAAGAGAAACCAATGGATTTGGCATCAAATATTTTACTGGTGTTTCAAGCATTTCTGCTATTCCTTCAAGAGCATCTACAGACTAACCATGACGGACCTCACAACAGAGAACAGAATCTAGTTTTCCAGAGAGGCTTGAGCTCTGTACACTCAGTTCTGTCGCCCAATTAAAAAAATCTAAGGCTATATATATAGCCTGCTTTTGGTTTTTGTGTTTGTTTTGGTTGTGTTGTTTTTTCTTTTAAGAGTGCATTAGCTGACACATGCTAAAACACTAGACATGACAAGGGTAAACAGCAAACATTAAAGACACTTTGCTTTAGATTTAACACTGATAATAAATTTAGGACATGCCTACACACCAAAAACGTGCAATATAACACACTGATATTTCTAGCAATAGCAATAATTCACTTGGCAAAAGCAACAGCAGCAGCAGAGATGCAGTAACACCTTGCGAAGCTCCTGCCAGCAGGTAGAGTTCAAGCTCTATGGAAATTTTGGGAACATACTCAGTTGACATGTACAGGCAGATGCCAATGCCACTGCATTATCACCATCTTATTCATGCCAATTACACCACCACCGGAACAGGTATGCCCCCCTACAAACAACACTCAGTTTGTGTCTGCTGTTTTGTCCTTTAAAAGCCACTTGCTACCACCTATTAGCACACTGAGTTCAGCTATACTTTGTCAACTGCATAAACCTGATTAATACTTAGAGGAAACGATACAGAGCGCGAGCGCTGCATGAAGGGCTGCATGCTGAATTCAGTGTCATTTTTTAATCCATTATTGAGATATTATCTTTTTAGACTGGATGTAGAAAAATCAATTAGAAGTACCATGCTTCTTCACTGAATGGGCTGAATTGTGATCATTATTTTATTCATAGAATTTTCAAACAGCATTAAATTCATTTTACAGAACTCATTTCATAATCCTTTAACTGCGAGGTCAGCATGAACAGTCTAGCTAAACTTACCAAAGGCAAAGATTATTCAATTCTAAGGCCTTATCATTCCCAGAAATAAAGCATTTCCTGCAACTATGTTAAGGACACAAACCTTTGGGGTAAAAACTGTGAAAATTAAGTTTCTTGCGCTTTACATTGAATTTTTGCCACCATGTATTGAACACAGATGAAGAGATCTATAAATTACAGCTTGCCACTTGAACTGAAAACTCTATAACATAAGGAGAAACTAAGAACAGTTTTGCTTGGATCTCTTCATAGTGTGATACACGACACAGATAATCAGTTTCCATGTATGACTTTTTTTTCATGTTTAAGCCCCTACATGTTCCAATGGAACACAGGCAAATCACATCCAACTTTTAGTGAATACTAAATTAAACTACGGTGGTTGAAACAAAACCTATTCTACTATTTATTACAGCTTCTCTGATTATTTTTAGTGATTATTGAATAACTATGTCTATCTGCTGATTGTTTTTAGTGATTATTTGACAACTATATCTGCAGCAGCTTTGCTTTTGGCTTAGACAGTCCTGTATATCATCAAGCTAACATCAGTGGTTATTGACCTACAAATCAACGTAAAAGGAGCCTCCTGTTCTACCTTCACCAATTGTTTATTAGGCCCACACTGAGTAAAATCAACTGCACTGGGTTGTGTGCAAATGTTTTCCCAACTGAACTATAATGGACAAAAGCATGTTTCCATGATCCAAGCACAGCAGTTTTTAGCAAAGCCTTACTGTAGATGCAGTTTTACCCACCAAAAGATATTTTTTTTCTGATGTAGCTTATTTCATTTGGAGATCCGTGTTGAGCTATGCCAATAAAATAATAAATTTATTGATCCATTTCACATCTATAGCAGTGCAACCTGCTGAAATAGATGCTGATGTCTGTCAAACTCATGCTATACCTAAAAGAAAATAATTTATTTTTGTTTTACCATGGTATGTAAGTTTCCACACCAGAGGAGGACTATACCACCACCTCTTTTCAGACATATTCCCATCAATGATAATGACAACTCCTCATCAAGATCCTCATCAAGTATTTAGCCTTTCTGTAAATCTCTAAATTTTCGGTCACTTTTTTCAGTACCATATGCAGAGCTGGGATTATCAAGTTCTGTTTTCCACCTCTGCCCCAGATTCACTCAATACCCAAGGGGAAAGTCAATTTAAATATTTACAAGCTCAGTAGATTATTAATTATGATTAACATCACCACCTCCGGGGCTGAAATGTTGCAAAATGTCATGCATGCGAACACTGAAAACATTCAGAGATTCAAGGCAAGGTGCAGCACCACCCAGCTTGGGGCAGCAGCTGGTCTCCACTGTTCTTCTCTGCAGGGAATGGCTGGGAAACAGGAACCTGCCCACACAGCCAGCAGAGACTGCTTCGGAGGCTGCTATGGGGAAGACTGATCAGTAAAAGCACCGATTACTGAAACAACAGCACGACCCACAAGTTGACAATATTTGTCTTCTATGCCAATTTACATAGCCAAACAGCCTTACAAGAAAACTTGCACGAAACACCAGCTTTCTAGAAAAATGTATAGGCATCCTTAAAATTTAAAATTAACTTCACATGTTTTCTAAAACAAGCTCCAGTTCAGCCTGTAGCATCAAACGCAGTAATTTTCAACAATCCTATCGCTTCAGAGTATTACAAAAAAACATACCTTGTGAAATATACAATGATTGCTGCTTTCAATTTACTTGCCAAATATAGTAAAAATTAACCAAATAATAACAGAAATAGACACTAAAAATATGTATGCTTCACAGCTGGCAAAGAAGGTCAATATCTGATAGCACAGGACCAATCAAGTTCTGACTGCCATTCCCAAATCTGTTACATTGCCTTTTCTAAATCAGAAAAATCACGCTGCTTTAAATAAAATTAGTGTAGGTAGTTTAATGGAAGCCCTAGTATACATAAAACAAAATTGTACCGTTGTCCTGCCTCCCATTCCCCCGAAAGAAAATAAACTGCCTCCTTCGGAATAAGACATTTTTAAGAGTGGTGAAATCCTTGCTCTTAAGTACTAAAACCCACCAAATGTAATTACCTGTCAAAAAGAGGTGTCTGTAACTAACTGTTCTAATGATACACACTAACTGCAAACTTCTGTGACATACATTTGTGTATCTTTTAGAACTTTTCAAATTCTGACTGAAATAGCATATTAAAAACTTACTTACAAAAAAGGGATTTAAAAAGAACTAGCAACCAAAAGAAGACAAACCACAATAGAAAACTGTAAGCCAGTTTTATCACAAAATAAATAAAATATCATAACATTGTAGCACACAAAAGGAGTGCCGCAGGTAACAACTGATGCAACTTCTCCATTGTTTTTTGGTATAGTATACAGATTTTGGCATATTTCAAGCTACGTTAATGATAGACATTGCCAGAAAAGTAGTTCTTCTTAATTATCTTTGTTGAGGAACTTAGATTTCAACATACATCTTAGTATGTCAGTCACATTAATTTACTGAACCATCTAGACAACAAAGCAAGAACTCCACATATTCATCACTTCTTCTTTCAGATAGAAAGTTGCATTTCATTTCCTCCAACAACTTTTAAAATCCTTTACAAAACATGACTGATTAAAAAACACCCGAGCCCCAGTGGTATGAGTTGTACAAATTTTGGAGAACTGCAACCCCAAATTTCAGGATTAAAACTTCAGAAGCATGACCCGTGAAAGACCTCTGCATCTGAGATTAGCAAGTGGTCAGCACAAAGAAAACTTACAGAATTTGTAAAGATTAAAACATCTAAAGAACAAGAAAAGCTAAAACCACTAGACTGAAATAATCCAAGGAGTTTCTGGGTAAATCTGTTCAGTCAGTGGGGTTTTTTCCCCCCAAGCTCTTAAATTTTTAGTCCATTCAATCAATTAAAAAAAAAACAGCAAATATGAAAAGTTCTTTAGGCTATCTTAAAAGAACAGCATCTCTTTTGAAGCCACCACAATTGAAAGTTAAAAGCAGAGGGTGTAAGATTAGACTTCTCTTCAAATCCAGTTTTTTAAAAAAAGGAGGTATTTTAGGTTTTGTACAGATTAGCATTATGTTTTTATAGAGCGTTTGGTTCCCTATTGAAATCTACTGGAGTTAGATTATTACAAACCTAGTAAAATATATGCCATGGTAATTATCTTACATCAAAGCAATACTAAATTAATACACTCAATATCAAGTATGTGAAAACATTGTATTGGACAGAGGAAAACAATAACCAAGAATTATGGACTTCCGTAGTACCATTATAGAAAAACACTACTGATACCATGAAATAAGAAAGTTTCATTGCTGGCATGTTTAGCATTAGAATTTACATTTAGCATTCAATGTAATTCATGCTAATAAAAATCAGTGAAAATTTATTTTCCTTGCAACATCCAAAAAAAATCTGCACCTTGACTGGTGATGCTCATATTTAAAAAACACACCTGGACGGGCTAAAAACATTAAAGTAGCAATAAGCCTAATTACCAGGGCAAGTTAAATGCTAAATTTCACAAAAGCTATTATAAAAATAAATATAAAATTACAGCTTTCAACTCTTAGGTGTAACTTCTATTTTTAAAAGTTAGGTATGGTTTTAAAGAGAAGTGATGTTCTTGCAGAATTCTTACTAATTTTTTTGTGAAAAAGAGAAGCTACAATTTTTGTCACCGTAATAGCTCTTCTTCCACAAGTGTCAAGTTAACATCATACGTTGTGTTTTTAAAAACCACATATCCGGCTCAAGCTCTGATAGTTTCAGAGATCTATATTCAGTCTTAAAAGTTCTTTCTGCCAATGTCTGTATTCTAGGATGAAGCCCGGTTACTCATAATACAGAATCCCTGGGATCCTACTCAAACTGTAAAACAGGAAGTAAACTTCATGTGTGGACTTAAGCTAGATCATAGAAACACGTCAAATTTTCATACTACAGAGGACAAAAATTAAACAAAAATACATTTTATCTATCCATAACTATACGAGTGAAGAGTTATTTGCTGCTAGCAACTGTACAAAACAACTAACCTGAAACTAAATTTAATTTCCTTGAAATAATTTTCCGTTTGGTCCAAACTTGCATTCTGATTTGGAATGTCAAACCTCACCACCGAGCACTTGCTCCTCACTCTTCCTCTACAGAAGCCATCTGGCCCCTTCCCACCTGACGCAAGCCGCCATCGCTCATCCTTTTCTTTCCTTGTGTGCCTCCAGAGACCAAAATAGCCAGTCTAAAAAAGCTCAGTTCCTTGTGAGCAAGAAGGAGAATAAAGAAGGCAGTATGCAAATGAGAAATCTGTTCCTATTAGTTGCAGAGCTGCCCCTTCCACTGCTCTGAAGAAGAGAGCACCTACTCCTATGAAAAAGCACGTACCCCAAAAGCTAAACAATGCATCTCTGCACACTTATGCAAGGTCCTTCCTAGCGCTGTGCTTCGTGCTGGGCTGTAGCTGGCAAGAACCATTAAGCCATTCCCTGCTTCCTCCAGGAAAGACAGCAGCCTTGGTGGAAGCAAGCCAGGGATTGCCTACAAGGTCATGCTGTAGATTAATCTGTAACACCAAGGATTGTAAATCATCTTTTAAAGAAATTTTATACTTGCATTGATTGCTTAAGGTTTATATTTCTACATACCTTCCCAGCACTGAAAAAACAAATGGACAAATGACAAATTATTAACAATTAAGGGCACACCAATGGGGATGAAGTGACTTACACCCCGCTCTTCAATTATTATTATTATATCTGAATATTTGCATGATTTAATTCCACACACAGAAGACAATGTCAAATTTGATTATATAAAACTAAACATAGTATTTTCTCTACTAATGTTTTTTTAACTGGGATACATACCACATTAATGAACACTATTAAACAGTTCACTATACTTATTCAGATTTACATTATCATTCTTATAGAAACTGGTGAGCGCTTTTTCTTTATTTCTTTATTATTATAAAATGGTGTGTTGCTATTTTTTGTCAGGATGGTATGCCAAGCTGCTTCTGGAAGAAACTGGGACATGTTCATTATCTGTACTTTTGTTTACTTAGTATTACAGAAGCTACACTAGGAAAAAATACCAAACCATATTCTCTATTTAAATACATCTTATTTACTTACCAAAGGAAATACTACTTGTAGGTACTGAACTAACTGCTCTTAAACATTGTGATCTCATGTTTTTGAACTGGTAGATCTGAGTCTCCCGTGCATACTTGGAATTCATAGATTAGACCAGAAAAAGAAATGCCTTCTGCTTTTTCAATGCACAACTAATAATAAATGACACTAAGCACTCTAGTTATATTTCCCAAATATTTTTGGTCAGATATATTTTGTTTAAGTATTGACTTTGTTTTTTACCTTCTTAATAAATTACTTTATTCACTGAAGCCACTGTACCTTGTATATCTTTTTCCACAAATTCTTCCCTACTAGTTCAAAATTGTCACAGCACTTTATTGATGAAAACTAAACAAATATTTTTTCCCAGTACACTATCCTCTAAGAACAGGGCAGAATAAACTAGAATCTCTCTGGATATATTTGAGCCAAGTCTTGCATGAGCCTACTTACTGGATCACCACTCCCTATTTATATATATATACATATCCCTCCCCATCCCACTTCCCAGCAGCTGCCCCAGGTAAACAGTCACCCCCCATTTCCTACTGCAGCCAAAAGAAAAACTGGAAGCAGGGAGTGCGGGATCCCTGCTGTTACTCAGCTCCAGAGACGAAGGCTTGCCATTGCTGCTGCCAACATCAAAGGCTCATTCACTCTACTATACATTCACAGCTTCAACCAAATTTGTATTCGCTGATGTCAAGCCCAAAAAGCGAAGGATAGCTGGGATGGGAAGGATATGTATGGACAGCAAAGGAGTCATACCCTTCCTTTTTCTACTATCAACGTGCATCTTTACCTTTCTAGTTTCAGCCATGGCAGGTGGAAGATGTAATTGTTATTCGGACAATCACCTCTCAATGCCACCACGTCTGGAGATGCACCCTAAGTGTAAGCCTCTCACAGGCTACTTTCAGCCCAACTGTAGGCTCATTTGATATATTTTCTTATTTTTTTGAGCAACAATTTGAAAACTATGGTCCACGAGGCTCATGCAAGCAGCAGATCAAGCTGGTATATTCTTTAGATGAAAATCTGAAGCAGGCACATGGCAAATCATGACTAGTTTTAAAGCTAGTGAATCATTCACCAGTTCAAAATAAACAGATACATCAGCACAGATAAGATCTTAGTATATTATACTAGACTTACAATACACTGAAGATGAATGTCATACTATACTTTATTTGGGCATTTTGAGGCCACCTACATGACATCAAGCTTTACAGAGGGAAAGTAGACTTGCATTTGTTGGTAGTTACTGCTAAACAGCAGCATCTTCC
This sequence comes from Tringa tobata, assembly GCA_033628505.1. NCBI lineage: Eukaryota > Metazoa > Chordata > Aves > Charadriiformes > Scolopacidae > Tringa > Tringa tobata. The sequence goes on along the minus strand of JAHREE010000073.1, from coordinate 15,180,576 downwards.
ATATTAGGCTAAAAACAGCTTGTAAGAAACAGCAGCTTTTACTCAGAAAACATTCAAGCCTTTTTCTGTAAGAAAATACACATAAAACATATTAGAGAACTGCCTAAAGGGTACAACTGAGATCAGAATCCCAAAGTGTTTGACATAAAGCGCGTATATGCACATCAGTTTTGGTTTAACTACGTTTACAGAACTAAGCCATGCAGCTCTGAAACTGTATAACTACAATAATATCAGGGGGTCTATACTGAAATCCTGTCTTTCGGGGAAAAAAACCCAAACAACAAAACATTCCCTCCCACTCCTGAATACACCTTAACTAAGACAGAATAATGCCAGAGTTGCACCTGCAGTATTAAAATTTTGAGGCAACTTTAGGGAAGATTAAAGAATACGACTTATTTTCTCACAGAAACAAAAACCCTGGAACAGCAAATGTAAGGTTCCCTGCTTCTTGGTAATAAACACCCTATTTTTGACCTAGCTACCTAGAACATTACAGCAGTGGGTTTAGTAAACATAAAACACGTAGAAATAGCAAGCACTCAAAACCACAAAAGTTTGGAAGCTTTTTTTAATTTCTATTTTACTTCTCTGTAGAAAAGAGTATGTGTTGCACTGACTGTATGACGATACTATATATGGAGTGTACTAAAATGAACTGAAGAAGCTACATGGCATCATTCATCTGAAGCTGTATGCAACACCTCAAATGACATCCAACCCAAAACCTAAGGGATTAAGCTTGCTAATAAATTCACATCCATTACAATCCTGCATCACATCCAACAGAGCTTTAACGTCAGCCTTGAATGGGCACATTATAGCAATGCTGAATATGCACGGTAAGCGCTTCAAGCGCTTTCCAGATGAGAAATGGGTGTAAGAATGTAATTATGGCTGTTTTGCTGTGCTGGAACAAAAGACTTACACAAATCCATCTGGTTTATACCACTGATATAAAGGCCTTAGCCTATTATTTTTATTCCTCATTAAGGATGACCATTAACCTCAGGGACACTGGGGCTGGGGGTGGAAATCCAAACCACACCGTTCCCATGAACAGATACTTTCAAATACCGACACGGATTGCTAGCATTTTCTTTGCTGTTTGTTTTAACATACCTAAGCGCTCAAAAGTAAGACCTGCTTATTTACTCATCCATCACACACTGACCTACGACATACGGTCACACATGCTTTCTAAACAATGTCATTACGCAACATCCTTAGAACTTCTTAAACATACTAGACACAGAAAAATGACAACAGTGCTAAGAGTTTTCCATTTTTTTTATGATGTGGCCTCGAGGCGAAGGCAAACAAGGGATAACCTGGTTGCTAGAGTTCATATAAAGGCCTTAGTTG
>JAHREE010000073.1:15152750-15175285 GCA_033628505.1 Tringa tobata | reverse complement strand
CGGCTGGCAAGGACGGCCGGGGGAGCGGCGCGAGCTGCCCCAGCGCGCAGGCGCCGCCGCCGCCGCCGGGGCGGGTGGGGAGTTGATCTGCGCATGCGCAAAGGCGTGAGGGTGGCGAGCACCCCTGTATGCAATGCATGACGGGCGTTGTAGTTCTCTCCCATAAGCCGACCGGAAATGGGTGGCCGGCCGGCTTCCGGCCGCTGGACTACAACTCCCAGCGGCGGGCGCGCCGTTGGGGTGGAGGATGGTTGCAGTTTCCTCGTTCGCCTCCCCATTTTGAAGTCCCTCAGGTCCAGGGAGACCAGGCGTGAGGGGAGCTGGCTTCAGCGGCCGCTCCTGCTTCAGGGAGGTGGGGAAACACCGGTAACGGAGCTCTGTAAAGTCTGCGGCCGCGGAGGGCAGCTATGGCGGGGGGTTGGAACTAGATGATCTTTAAGGGCCCTTCCAGCTCTAACCGTTCTGTGACCCAACTGCTCTTCTGGGCAGATCTACGAGGAAATATAAGGACTAGCAGTAATTAAAGCAGCATAAGACTAAACCCACTGTGAAAAAAAAGCTTGTAACAGTGGGAAGTTGGCAAACATCAAAAGCCATCAATAGCAACCCAAGAGCTGACAGGGCTCTATAGGTGTTTGCATCTGGCCTGCCTTCTGAATAACGTTGCTGCCAGCTTCTACATTCACAGCTCGCACTGGAGCAGCCTTTGACATCATCTTGCATAACGAATCTGACCTTAAATCACCTTTGCCACTCTGGAATACAAGAAAACGGAGAATTGCTCTGGATGCGACTTGGGGGGGGGACCAGTGCCAAGAAACACATCTCCATCTCAACTTGCATCCTGTTTACAGTGATGTTAAAAGGAATTTTGTATTCTCTGTCTCTTACAATGCAAGTTTCTGTTAAGTTAAGCACCTGCATAACTTGAATCCTTTTCAGGATTCCTCATCAACAAGGGAATTTGTTTCAGTAAGAAGCAGGCCGATTCATTCCCACAGCCTCAAACATAATCCCTGGGCTAGTGGACACATTAATACTGTGGCAGCGTGCCACCTGCTTCATTTATTCACTTGAGATTCAATGCTGCTTAGTCCCTGTCAAATGGGCTCTTTGTGCAACCTCCTGCGGTAATGTAAAAAGGTCCCCCACAGGAATTTGTGCTATTCAGTAGAAAATACAAAAGGGAGGGTTGTAAACACTCCGATTAGTGTTGGAGCACAGAGGTATTGTCTCCACAACGTATTACATAACCACACAACTTCCAATTTACCTCCTCCCCTCCAGAAGAAACAGCTTAACAGCAAGGGCTTACTGGTTTATTTAACTTAACATTGCAGCTAATGTAGCTTTTTTTTTTTTTCTCTTGTTATACAAAGCTTATTTCTGGCAAAAGAAGAGAGAAAGGTTACTTTAGTCACATCCCGTAGTAATTTGAGATGATTGCCTGTGAGGATCTCCACTTGAAGCAGCAGTCGCCAGAGGCTCTCAGCTCTGAAGAATAAGTATTATCAGAAGTTGTTGCCAACCCAAGTTCATGCACAATGGGCCCATCAGCTAATGAACCCGGAATGAATCTTCTCCCATTTTTTGAAGACAAACAAGTGATTGTGTGCAGTCCTGACTATATCAATGTGAAACTATGCCATGTGAAACACATTTGGATGACTTCTAACTTACAAAACTCATTGTGGTCTGAGGCCTAATTACACAGACCTACTTACACCCTCCATGCCTGACATTCACTCTCTAAATTCTTACTGCTTTATGGTCAAAGTCAAGCAAGGATTCTAAGGTAACCAGCCCTCTGCTTTGAAATTCAATCTTGTTAATGTACCTGAGTCTCATAAACAAAATAAAATAATAATGGAGGAGAGCTTTAGAAAGCATTTTGTCAGGAAAAAAAAGAGGCCAGGGGGGTGGGGGGGAAGGCAGAGCTCTATTAATGAATTAATAATTCCTTCCCATTCCCTCTCAGTTTTACTACTACTTCAAGAAAGCCAGTTCTGGGGTTGAGTTTGTCTTGGAGAGATGGGAGTCTACATGAGCTGTGCTATTCTGTGATAGCTTGAGAAACACTACTAATTCTCATTAGCAATAAAGGAATACACAGCAGTCATAAAGAGGTATATAAAAGAAACCAGTTGGCCACACATGGAAACATACGTGCAAAACAATGAGAGCCTGAATATACAAGGGAAAGCCTAGAAGAAGTAAATTAGTTAATGCCTTTAAGGGGAAAAAGTATGTTACTTGTAAGAAGTACCACACAGCGAGAGAAGAGAGCTAAAAGAGCTGTATGACACTGGGCTCTGCCTATACAACTCCCATGAGCACTACTATGGAGTCACACCATTCCAACATTGTTGCAGAAGGAAATTTAAGCAATGAAGAATGTAAGAAAACTTGGGTCTTGGCAGCCTTACATCTTAGCCAGATTTGTCTGAAAAGGATTTGCTTTGTTCCTTGCAATGTTTTGTATCTGTTTTCCTATGCAAGTAGTACAAATTTTAATGATGTCCTGCTTGGTGAAAGACATCATGCCAAGAGCACGTGGCAAAACTTGGAACAGGTGTTTCTTTTGCAAAACCCAACAGTCATTACGATCAGCAAACCATTAGGTTACACGATTGACGCCCCTCTCCATGAGCACGAAGGAGCAGAGCGGCAGTGGGGGAACCCCAGTCTGGTACCCAGAGAAACGAGCCCTTCCCAGGGCTCTCCCGTGACAGCCATCACTGTGAGTTATGGGGTTACTGCCTACAGGAGTACGGGACTCCTAGGACGGAGGGAAAGAGCATTTTGGGATGGCACAAGACTTATTAGAGGATTTGTAGCAGAAGGACTAAATGCAGGGAAAGGGAGGGATCAAGGTTGTTTGGGGAGGAACAAAGATGGAGAAAAATGGGGGTAAGAAGATAAAAGGAGCTGGTCAGTACACTTGTCTGGCCATGCCCTGCAGGTACCTTATCACCATGGTCTGTCCCGTCTCCTCATTAAACTCTTCTCCTGGGCAAGGGGGTCTCTGCTGTGTGCGTGGAGGTGTAAGTGCCACCCACCGGAGAGGGGACCATGAGTCACAGGGGCCTGCACATCTCAGCTGCCTGTGGCTGGAGAGATGGAGCATGTGTGGGGTCTGCGTGCCACTGTGCGATCACCAGCAAACATCAAGCCAGACCAGCCAACCAGGAGGATGGGAGGCTTGGGAGCCAGTAGCCATAATTTTGGGATGGATACTGGAGAGACCATAGTTATGTTATTAGAGATACAAGCAAATGTTCTTATATTTATTTTTAAAGTACTAGAGGTGGAATAAATTAAATGTACTAAAAGGAAGCCAGGAACCCCAAGAAATGACAGGAAAGCAATGTCATGTTATGGCCATTGTACTCACTCTCTCTGCATGGTGTCAATGCTTCTGAAATTCAGGACTAACAGGTGCCTGTGGGAAAAAAAACAAACAAACAAAAACCAAACCACCCAAAACCAAAACCCAAAACAACTATACAAAAACTATCTACTTTTAGAGAAATAATAACAAAAGGCCTTCAACCCCTTTTCAGTCAGAACCCGAACAGACTAGGGATTTGTGTAGTGTCTTATTACATTAATTCCCTTTTTTGCTTCCCTTTAAGTTCAGTGATTTACAATTCTGTCCTGAAGGACAGTGATAAAACTGGCTGATGCTTTACCTGGAGCAGATTTCTAGCCAGAAAATTTTTTTAAGTATTTATTTTAAGTATTCTAAAGCACTTGTGTAGGTGATGGTTTGCTGGTATCCAGACACAGGTGAAATAAGAGACCCCAAAATAAATGATGAATTTCCTTGTAAAATGAGCAAGACTAAAATAAACAACTTTCCAAACTTGTTAGATTTGTCAGAGAGAGCATTTTGACTATTAATACAATTCTATGTTATTTGTTTATGTAAAGAAAAAATCTCGAAACTACAACTTTAAGTTTGGTAAAAAACAGCTGAAGAGTTAATTCTCTGTATTATTCCGTCTGTCTAGATCAGTAACTTTTATAATATGCTCCCTGGTACAGTTGCCCTGAGAAAATCTTGAGAAAGAAAACACACAAACCAGTAATGTGTTTTTTTTTATTAAAATACCTCTTAAAACACTCGTGGTAATAAAATACACTGGATGTTGCTGTATGGCATTTGCATACACGCAACGCTTACAGCGAACTCTAGGCAGCATCAGGCATTACAAAAAATAAGGCAAGCCCCAGCAGGAGCGCATCCTCCCGACCCGCTCTCAGGCCATTACACAGACAACCAACCGTGTTTACATCTTTATGCCCTTCCCCACAGCGTTTCCCGGACAGCTGTTCTGCTGGTCCTTCCTTCCCTCCCATTCCCCACCCTTGCTCTTCCCTGGACTTGACCTCCCGCAGTGAAATTCTGGTGATGTAAATGGAGATTTTGTCACAGATCCACGGGGCAGCAGGTGCCTGGCCAGAACCATCAGTCCTGTTTTTCCCCCAAGAAGATTCTGAACTACCATAATGTTTCCAATAATTTCACATGGCAAGAATCTGGAGCATGCTAATGACCTGTAGCAATCCTTACCATATGTCTCCTGTCTTGGTCAAGAACGATGAAGCATCACCCTCCAGCTAAAACCAGTCACAGCTACCCCGACATATTCTTTCTGTCCATTCATTTTAAGAAACTCAAGCAGAAGAAAAGATAATGTGAATTGTCAAATATAGGAAGAACAACTCCTTCATGATAAGCTAAGTTTTTCTATTCACATCTATGATTTTTTTATCACTTAATTGCAAGTTTAAAGTATGAAACTATTCCATTATCCACTAGCTTGAAACAATAAACATTCACCTTTCAAGTACTTCTTTATAACTGAAGAAGAGACTGAAGGAAGTAACACCATTTCACAAGAGTAGATTTTTTTTAATTATTATTATTATTTCATCTTATAGAAAGAAGTGTATCTTGAGACAAAATGGAAAAAACATTCAGGCAAACTTTTCAGCAAAATAAATTTAAAATGACTGCTTTCATTTGTACATGGTACAGATAGGCAGGTGTGACTAGAAAACAGTTTAATCCCTCCAGGCTGAGGTTACTGAGAGAAACATGAAGAGTCAAATTCTTTTTTGTGTGTGCATATGCATATACACATTTAAAAAAATTTCAAGGAGTTAAACCACACATCATTATAAATACCAAAAGCTGATCATTAACTACTCATATACTTTATTCTTGTACTTAGTACCATTATCAATGAAGCCCTAACTGGGTCATAGTAACTGCTATGTAACTGTCAGCATATCAAAACTCTAACTTAGGAAAATGAACAGTGTTCTAAACTCAGAACATCCTAATTTTTGCCTTTGCAGCCACATCTTCCCTTCTTCAGTGACAACATTTTTTTAGGGGTGTGTGAGAATTATGTTTTGGAATAAATATTCACAGCAAACTACTAAATGGGAACATGGCTGCTGCCAGCTGCTCAACTGGTAGCAACTGTAGCACTTGCTAGTTCATGTCATTTCATTATTCTTTATTCATTTAGTCATTACATCCCTAATAACCTTTCACGTTTCCTTTACTGGACTGAATGTGCAGGGAGTAAGCGACCCTAGAGAACAATGCAAAAGGAGGGAGATGCAACTGCACTTAGCAGCTTTATTTTGGCATTTAAGAGAAGACTGAAAAGATATTTTTTTTTCCTAATATATAAATTATGCAACATAGGCCCCCAACGTACTTACAAGAACAGGGCAAATGAAAGTGGGAAGAATGAGTCCCATATGTAGTGTTTTGTTGGGCAGCCCTTCTAAGAAGTTAGGATTTTATCCATGACAGCCCATGTGTTGAACTTGAAGAGAAAGCATGAATTATTTTTTTTTCCCCAAATACCATTTTCACCATAGAAGGCTAAACTCAAAAGCTGGAAGGTAATAAAGTTACAAAACAAAACCAGAAACTAAAACAAAAAAATCCAGCCCCTAGAGACCCCCCCTGAACCAAGCAGCCATTTCATAATTTGTTGAACTTAGATGATGGAATTCTCATTACCATATTCTTAAGGCCTCCCTACTCTAAACTACAAGATATAGTACTACATTCTGAAAAACGGTATAGTCAATACTTTCAAATCAAAGGAAAACAATCAGAACAGCAAGGATGAGCATGGCTGTACCATTTGAGCAGAAATAAAGAATAACAAACTTAAAACATAGTGTTGAAACTTCTACTAGTTAGCCTTGCTTACATGAGTTAAAAAAAAAAAAAAAAGATTTTCAGACTTTATACATCTTTTTTCAACCAGGTACATTTAATTGCAACCAGTAGGCACTCCACCAACACGCAGTATTTGCAATCCCCATCTCTGTAACCGAGAGAGATTACTTTGGCCTCAGTATTGCTATATTACAATTTTCCTGCTTCAAAACATGCAGTTCATACATTTTACAGTTTTACTGCCATAGTCGATGCATTCTGGCCCGATACACTCACAGCAGGCGTTGTGAAACCATCGGTATTTGGAAGCTCCCATGGACTCGCAAGAGATCTTGCACTGATGTATTGACATGCAGTCATCAAAATACACCACAGTACACATGTGTTCTAAACCAAAAGGGGGGAAAAGATTTGGTTTAAAAGGTCTTAAAATATTTGTAAAGGTTAGTTAAAAATTAATTAAATGCGCAGCTTTTGAAGTAGGATTGCAAATCATCATGACTATGAGGCAGAAGGAAAAAAATAAGGTGATAGTGAAAGCAGAGAGAAGAGGCAGAGAGCCAAGGTACAATCTATCAGCTTCAAGTTTTCAGTGTCTACAACTCAACCGGTTGTCTGCTCTCCTTCTGGATTAATTCACTCATATAGTCACAGGCAAGAATGTTTTTGGGTTTCGTCCCCCCGTGTTACAAGGGACACCTTCTAAAGTGTAAGGATGGGCTATGCCAAAATAACAAGCAAGCATGTGTCCTCTGAAGGTATTATCAAGACAGTTGCCAGCAGTTACTATATGCTATCATGAAAACTTCAGGTTTAGAGAAGTTACTTAAAAACCACCAAACCCCACTTATGTAAAGCCCACTCCTCCCCCCCAACTCCAAAATGTTCTTCCGACACATTAAATATCAGAGCTAGGGGATCTTGTTTTCCTCAACTCAGAACTGCATACCTTTTTCTTTTTAGCAACGACACCAGCTTTACAGCTAAGATTAAGAAACTCCTTCTGCCTAAGTGTTGACTTTATTCTTCTAATATCCATGCAGTTACTTGAAATGCCATGAAGTTTGGTGTTGCAACCTCAAACTGGAGCTGAGGCATTCACCACATCTATAAACCAAAACCATCCCTCCCCAGACTACTTCCAGCCCTCCAAGCTGACAGATTCTACCAGCTGTCTTGTGTGCTGACCGGGTGATTACACCATAACTGTGCTCATCCTCCAAAGGACCTCGATTGCATCACATTTACCCCCAGCGTAACTCGGCACACGTTGGGGAAAAGCACAACTGAAAGCTCTCTGCAAACACGAATGTCTCACTCGCACACATCAGACAGGTTTGTCTGATGTGACATAAAGGAGCTTTCTGGCCGATTGCTACTTACGGTGAGCGGATCCAGGAGAAACACACTGACCTACATTCCAACGTGGATTAGAAAAATGTAATCCAAACATAAACAGTAAATCAAGACAGTGGTGGTTTGATGCCTTTTTTTTTTTTAATTATTATAGAGATATGGAGAAGGGTGAGTAACTGAAGGACTTTCAGAGTAGTGTGGTTGTTAACCATAGCATTTATTCAGTCTTGGGAGGCTGAAGTACACCAGAACCTCCCCTTCAAATATTGGTGCCCCACATATTAGCAGCCTCAGCAGTATGCACATCTCATGGCAAGCTCTTAAGGGGAGGTACACGGGTGAGTTGAGGCCAGCCAGGGTCTCCATCACCTTACAAGTCATCAGAACTAGCAGCTGGTTTCCCCAGTACCAACAACAGACCACCTCTGCGGTGCCCATGCTTGTGGGCACATGACAAGGGACAACACAACGTACAGGAGAGCACAAGGTACCCAACAGCTTTTCTGTGGACGCGTCCTCCTCCTTGACATCTGAAAATCCTGCCTACCCTTTGAAGAATTATCCTTTGTTAAAACATGTATGAGGGACCCCTGACCACTGTCAAACTATTTTACTACTACCTAAACAGCCGCAAGAGGGTCACAGGACGTGCTGCCAGCCCACTGAAAGCACGCAAGTATTCATTGCCTTATTCAAGCTCCAAAGTGATGTACACGTCCTGCAGACACCATCTACAGTGCAAGAGGCAATAAGGATCTTGGTGAAGGAGCACAGACCCATGGCTGAAGCGGTTTTCTGCTCCTAGAAAAGCCGTGCTGCGAATAAAGCTGCAGTTGTCCAAGAAATCTGGGAGTACCTGAAGTCCTGCTGGGAATGTCAACAAAGTACACTGCGGCTCTAAGTCCTGTCCCGCTCTTGGCACTTCTGTTTCTATGATCCCTTATAATACAGCCTGAGGCACAGCAACCAGAGGAAGAGTGTTCTCAGAGAACAAAACCTCTGTCTGCAGCATCAGTAAGGACATTTTATTCACGGAGGGGAGGAGGAACGAGCAAAACAGAAGCATATGCTATGGCACCACACGCAAAGAGCGGCCAGCCAAGTATACACCTAAAGTGCTCAGCTGAAGCTGAAAAGCGGTAAGGAGACACAGCCCTCCCCAGCCTTAAAGGCAAGAATCCAGCCAGAGGCAATGGAGAAGGCACAAGGACTGGGAAACATTTAATCACCTACAACAAAAAGCTCAGATTGCCAGGGTCCCAAGAAGGAGCACACCCATCCATTCCCAGGAGGCCCAGACATCGCCAGGTATCTGTCCCCCTCACTCCTCACAGGAGATTTTCAGTGGAGGGCAGGGTGTGGGAGTCTCCAGGCAGCATTCCTCATGAAATCTAAGCACCAGTGACTGTCCCGTCAGTCATCCAGGTCAGTGCTAGCGTGCAAGCACAGGAACCTTACAGAAGCCTCTCTAAGACGTATTCACACTCTTTGAACCCTCTTGCTTAATCCCAATTCACCCCTTTCATACCTTTTTAGTCACTTTCTTCTCAAGTTTGACCTTAAATGCCATAGGTAGGGTCAGTCTTAGAAGCTGTCAGCTGGAAGCACAGAGCCTCTGCCTCAAAACAAGCAATCCTGGCTAATCCAGAAAGATTTCTTGCTGCAAAATCAGCTTTTGACATGCCACCTCCACCTGACTGACCTGGCCTAAGAAGGCAAAAAGACTCACAGCTCACTCTAGATGTTAGTGGAACAACTCTTTCAAGAAACCAGAGTCCTCTCCAAAGGGTTGCCAGAAGTGCTCGCTGCTATCATGTTGATCACTGCACTCTGACTTGCAGCATGCAAAGGAAAGCCTACAGTAGGTCAGGAAAACTTGTCAGGAAAGTTGTGTGTGCTCTGAGGTAGTCTAGCTGCTCCCAACACCTGCAGGCTGTCTTTACACCAGAGAATGACCAGTCCCCTCTCTGTTAGAAAACATCTGTGTTCAGCTTCATGTTAACCTCATCTGTGACGGCCTCATTTATGTTAGTGCCAGTTCAGAAGTCCTGGAGAAGGCCAGTTCATCAGCTAATGTCTGCTGAAACTTGAAATAAACCTCTCGTAGTAGAAGAGCCTGTGGTTTCTAGGATGTAAAGATCAATGACGCTGAACTGAGAGACTGTAGACATCTCTCGGGAGGAAGGAGGCTGGAGAACGAGCAGCACCAAGCTCATAACCCTAGCAAAACCAGATGATCAGACCAGAGAAACTGGTCCCATCAATCCCTCTCCCAGGACAAAAACAGGAATGAAAGCCAGACCTCAACCTTATTAAGGTGGCAGCAGCCACCAATGATACTAATCTTGACTGACTGGAGAGTGGAGAATAAAGTTTATTTCCACCTGCACACAAGCCAAGAGAATTAGGTCCTAGAGGAACAGTCCAAAAATGCTGTGAAGGGGAGAGGACAGACTGTGCACGGCAGGCCAGAGCCAGCAGTAGATCTGGCTGGTTCCCAGTAGCTCTTGTAAGCAGCTGGAGGACATGTTCCTTGTATATGCTACCAAAGCGTTTCTGAAGTCTCGCTCACTCAGAGACCTGCCAGGTGTGAAGGAGACAAACGGGCCAGGGTGTACTTCGTTCACCACGGGACACTCCTGGTCCCCTCGTTGGCAGTGTCTGTGTGCCCATGTAGAGGCTGAGTTACTGAAAGCAGGAGAGCTCCTCGCCTCAAGCATTAAATCTCTCTTTATAGGCTGCAGAGTTACACAGGGGAAAAAAATACGTACCTACAGGCTCAGCTGGGATCCGGGAGAGTATTTAAATTGTTTCACAAACCTAATTACACAGTCATCACTTGGCTCCCTCAGTGTAGATAAAAAGGATGCTAGTGCAGGAACAGCTCTTTCATTTGCATTTTGCCTATTTTCACACAGTAAGGACTACAGACTACAGGTGCAGGCAGGGAGAAGGATGCAGCAGCATTCTTTTTTTTCTAGAACACAAGTTTCTCACCTTTCCCCCCTGGCAATTCATACTCAAGGAAGGTTGTGCAGGAGAAACAACAATCAAGTCTAAATTCAAAACAAGCAGAAGAAATAGACTTACGTTTCTATCAGGCTTTGCTATGATACCATCTGTGGAGCAAGTGAGAGTGTTGCTGCACTACGGAGGAATTTAGCAACACAGAGAAGATAAAACAATTCAGTTCTTCTAAGTTAAGGAAAAATGGCTATCTATGAGATGAAAAAACTTTTCCAGTTAATGACGATTCCCTGTATGCCACCTTTGAAGCCAAAGGTGCTATGTAAGTTCAGTTGTCTGCTGGTCTGTTTATCAGTAGCTCTGAAAGTACTTTAAAAAGGTAACTGTCCATCCAGCAGCCATACCATGTTACGCCAGTCAGAAATTATAAAAAGACATTTTAAAAATAATAATAATAATAATAATAATAATAATAATAATAATAATAATAAAATCATCCTAGACTACCTACAGAGATAGATGCCACTTTATGGGATTTCTAGCTTTCCTTTCCCTGGCTGCCACCGGAGGGGAGCGGGAGCTCAGAGCAGACACCATCCCCTGTGTCACCAAGCAGCGTAAGTCAGAAACCCTTAACTACAAACACAGATTTTGTTTCATCAGTTGCCAAAAGATTATCTAATCCCCCTCTCTCTCTCTCGCCAACATCCTGTCATCATTTGAAACAATTAAGCTTACTTAAACATCTGAACTCACAGTTCAGAGCTCTGAGGGTATCAGCTAGAAGCGAAGCAAAAAGAATAAAGTATAAATGTAGCTCTAGATTAACAATCACGGCAATCCTCTCTGAAGTAGCAGCTCAAATGCCAGAAACTACCGATAGAAAGGACGACAGCAGCTGCAGCAGCGCACACACTTTGGCAGCTAAAACGTTAAAAGCCAATTCACAGGAGGAAAGGGAAGACACTCATTAAGATAATAAGGGGGAAGTTCAAGGTCTGGCGGCTGGGCTCGAAGCAGGCTGGGGCGAGAAAGGAATGCTTTATATCCCACCGCACTCCACCTCCTCCCGGATCCACAGCCGCCCTCCCGGGGCCGTGGCTTCACGCCACTGGGGCGCAAAGCTCCTGGGCTCCCGGGGCTGATGCTGCTCCTCCTGGCACTCGCCCAGGACTGCATGGAGCAAGTCTGGCACCCCGGGCCTGAACCCACGCTGGAATTAAAGTCAGAACTGCCTTAAACGACGCGACAAGGGGTATTTGTAGCCTTTCCAAATTTTGGGATGCATTCCAGAAGACAGCACAGAGACTACCGTCCCCTTACCAAAATCTACCTCTCATTAGCCCCTCTCTCTTTACAGGCAGCGCAACAGGCTGCTGCCAGCACCCCATGTTGGAGCAAAGCATGCAAGGAGCCACAGAAGAACCACAAAATGGAGGAGGCACAGCACTACAGCGCTTTTCTTTACAAAGAAAACATAAAGCATCTGTGTTCCCGCTCGCAGGAATGTTCTTTCAAATCCCTGGATGTCGCAGCCTTGAAGACAACTGCTTAGCGAGTCACTGTAAGGATGTCTCCATTTGCAAGATCTGCCCTTAAGCCTAGCAGCACATCTGGGGAGAAGGAAAGGGTAAGGAGATGGTCTTCAGTTTCTTCTACTCCAGACTATGCTTGTATTTACCTCAACTGAGCACACACACACACAGACCCACCCTCTCTTTCAGCGGTGCTTCTAACACATGCTGGCTTGTTAAACCACTGGGACTTGACGGTGGGACTGAACTTTGGATGGGCAGAAGCCATCAGACTCCAGCAACATCCTGGGCTCCCTTCTGGGTGTCCATGCACACAACGTTCTTTAGCCCTTGACCCACTACCCCTCCACCTTTTGGTTACTGCTTCCCCAATGAACTCATCAAAAAAGTATTAAAAACAATACCATCCCCTGGCTCACACAACATCCAGCACCAGAGGTACAATTCCCCAGTTGTCCTTACTTCTACTAAAATAAACATCAACCAACCGAGGCCAGCAGCCAACTTTTCTTTCCACCTTCTTCTGTTCTCAAGTGTCTGAATCATCCATGTTTTCACAAGTAAACTTTAATATGACTTCTGAAAAAGCAGAGTACTATAAAGTTATCTACACTGTGACCAAGGAAAGACAGACTCCTCAACAGGCTTATATATTTAGACAGTTAAAGTACAGGATGTTGAAAGCCATTTTCTACCTTTTCCAGTTCTTCACAGATCACTAAGATGGAGGAGGCACAGCCGATGATTACAAGAACAGCTCTGACATTTATTTCTGCTCTAAGTGTCTACTGAAGCCCGAAAACCAGTGGCATTTGGTAACTATTTCCAAATATAACTTGTTGATTTTGGACTGTCATCATTCCAGTGAAAGCTCTCTCAAGCTAATCTCTAATACATTCTTAGTAAATGAAATGAAGGAGACTTTTGACTAAGAAAAAAGTTCAGCGTTATGTATTTGTCTGTGTTGTTAAACTCAAAACTCCTCCACGCCCTTGAGATGCAATTCAAATTCCAAGTTTAATCCAAAACTATCATTAGCCCATCCTGTTGGTATGGTAGTAAAGGACCGTCAGGGAACAGCCATCTGGGCTGCAGTACCTAAGTACAGTGGAATATATTCAAGATTGTTCTAAGTGTAATTTTTTTTTCCCCCAAGTATAATTTACATCTTTAAATACCGTAGTGTTTGCACACAGGGCTTTTTGTGGCTTGCCATTTAACATGGCTTTCTGCATCATTCTCATAATGGCAAGCAAGCATTTTAATAACGTCAAAGACATATGAATGAGATGCTTTCTGACCATCTGGTTTCCCAGTTCTGGAATTAATTTATTTTTCTAACGTGCCTTAACCAAAGGAAATTAGAAAAGTTGCCATTATGGTCCCATTTAATCAACAGCAGCCCTATTCAGAAATGTAACTAGGTCAAAGGTTCACAATGGTATGGAAAAGCAGTGTGTCCAGCAATTAGGGTATCTTTCATTGATAAGATAAAAGAGCCATCACAACAGCAACATATGCGGTTACGAGTATTTAAAGTGTGTGTTGGGAAGGAAGCAAAGCATTAATTACACTAATAAAACAAATCAGATGCTCTTTTTTTCCCTGTTAAGCAGCAATTTCACTATGAACTGTTTATGAGATTCTTTTAAGTCTGGTGTAGTGATTTGCAGGGAAAAGTATTTCAGGTTTAGCATGGAAACCAAGCAGCAGAGAGTATTTTTCTTATGCCACTGATATCACTACCTCAAACTCCTCATCCCCCCTCTCACCTCAGCAAGCAATATTCTGAAGTTTGTCCTCTAAACTGAAGGTGAGAATATAAAAAACTTGATAAAAAATAAAAGAAACAAGTACATCAGTTGAAAACCCACTCCCAAATTGCTTATTTTAGGATTGTCTGCCATATACCCTTCCTCAACATAAAAAGAGATCTTGCTAAACTTACTTGGGTTTATTATTAATCCTGTATTTCCTACAAACCATCCTTCTAAAGACTTCAAGTTATGTCAGCTCAGACGAAAGAAATAAACATCTGCAGATACAATGGTTTATGGCACGTGGCGTTCTCAAACCTCTGAGGCCACGCACTTCAGTTGCCCAACTCTGCACTGACACGAGTTGGTTTCAGGTTTTGGTCTGTCCTGTCTCCTCAACTACAGGTAACTGCTTCAAAAAGCAAAGAGCTTTATGCCAGCGCACATGAAATAACATGAACAAAATGCCTCATGCCAGAGGAGGAGCTGTAGAGATAAACTCGTACGGTTCACCTTCTCCCAAGATCATCAGACACTTTAACGCCATCTTCTGTGTTCCTCAATACTTTTGCCTCACTCCTTTTGCTACATCATGCTTGGAATTAGACTGAACTTTTCACACTTTTTAATGGGAAAAGAAGAAGCGAGCACAGACAAGCACAGAGTATGTGCCGAGAAGGCTCCTGGAAGAGACAAGAGGAAGCACTAGGAACTTAGACACTACACTCTTTACCTTTGTCACTAGAGTAAGGTGCGTGGACATTGTTGCTTGGAACAGACACGTTCTGATGCTGTGGTTGGTTCACTGTTTCTAAAAAAGAAACGAGGTTCTCGTGGTGTGACAGTTCTTCTGCTACAGGGAAGGAAACGATATTCCAGTTCAGCTGAGTATCCCCTTCTGTCAGGGCCCGGAAAAGTGAAGGAATTGGTTCATGCAACTCCTCGACAGTGCTCTTGGACGTTGGAGGTGTGTCACTGTAATTGCGAGGATTGCACATACCTGCAGAGGAATGAGACAGTAAGTTACATGAAACTCCCTAAACTCTTCTCCTTGAAAGAGATGGGGATATTTAGAAAATGAAAATTGCCAGTTTTGGGGTTCTTTTTTTGCTAAGCAGAACAAAGCCCTATCATATATATCCTGCTTTTAGCTCAATAGCAGAAGTGTCACCAAATACAGCAGGACAAGCTTTCCATAATGGCAGGTTTCAGATCTCTGCAGACTTCCACAAAACACACCTGGGAGCTGTGAGATCCAAGTGAAAAGAAAAACCTCATCTGAACAGCACTTCACTTTCCTTTTTATGCTGGCGTTACAGTTTAGAGCATGAAGAGTTCAACAAAAGGTTTGTTTCCCCTGGGAAAAGAGACAAAGCCCAGTATAATCAATACTAGCACAAATCTGTAATGAAAGCTCATGACCAAACAAAGATAGTATCTTGACAAGTCCTGGGGTACATGAAACTTCTGATCGCAGTTCAAGTATTCGGTCTCATCCGTTGCAGAGTGCACTAGATCTTCTTAGTTGTCTGCCAGAGATGCAAAAGATCACTATCAGAAGGGAGCAAGAATCTGAATGACTTTACCTGTTTAGAGACAGCTGAGATGAAGCTCATTTTGCTACTTAGTTGGAGAGGTCACTACAGGCAAAATGCTTATTTCCAGGCCACCTCTTCCTTATTTTTCAATGTCTTTTGTGGCACCTTTTTTGAAACCTTGTAAACATTTTTCTCTTTGCCACTTCCTACAAAATATTTTTGTGATGTGCAGTGCAGGTGCCAGTTTTTCATTAACCATTTAAACACCAACATTTATTACTAGCAATTAAAGCGAAGTGTGTCTTTGATTTAACCCGAACATTGAAACGACCAAGACTAAAAAGAAAAGTTGTATCTGCACAGGTATTTAAACTCAGAAGCCGTAAAACACTATTAGAAGTCACCTGGCAAGAGACAGACAAATCCATTTTCCTCATGTACATCTGGATATCGTTTTGGGTAGTTTTACAGACACAGTTCTAGACAGCTACAGCTGCAAAGCGCACCAATCCTTAAAGTATCTGCCCCACACAACCAGAGAAGCATCTCCTGCCCTGCAGACACATTGGGACTCCAGCTTCAGAAATCACATTTAACTACAGCCTTAGACAAAACCACGATCTTTTCCATCTAAGTAGATGGATTTCCATAATGAATAAAACAGAGTGAAGTTTGTCCATGATGATCAGCATGAGATCTGGCAAATCTTAAGCAAGTGGTTAGCGTTACCAGCATTTAATAATAGGAAGAACACAGGATAGCCCGGTGAGCCAAGTGTTGGGTAGGAAAAACCCTAAGCCTCTCCTCCAAACAACATCAGGTTACACCAGAAAAATAATTCCACTTACATAAATTTCCTGCCTTCAACAATTCTTTTCCTAGTCCTCTCAACAAGGTTTGTTTTTCACAGATGTTCCTGGACTCATTGCTTTAATATAAAACATTTCTATCCCTGCGTTATCACCTTTTAGTAAGCATTTGGAATATTCTCCATACAGTTTTAATAAAGGATGCCCACCTGAAAATTAGTTAGGAAGATATTAAACCAGGTAACAGTTTTGTACAGATACATCAAGAGGTATATACTTTAGTTGATGTCATTGCATTAATGTTGTTAAATGGAAACCAGTGAGTCTTTCTAGAGGGTAGTCAAGTTGGATTCAGAAAATAAATTTCAATGATAAGAAGGACACACAGGAAAAAAGTAACACCAAGATCATTTATTAAATTATTGCAGAATGTGTACAAGTTTGTGTGTATATCAACGCAGTATGAAAATATTATGTTAGATGGTTCCAAGAAACCATCACTCGTAGTTTAATGGGTAACTACTCACTCCACAAAGATCCTTCCCTCTTACTATTTAAAGTATTTTAATTATTATAATTGTATTTATATATAATAATTATTATAAAATAGTAGCTTTGGTTAAAACAAAAATAAAAAAGCAATTGGTAAGGAACAAACATGTCTCCATTACCACTTTGGAACGGATGAGAAGGTGCAGAAATGGGCTATTGAAAAGATTGAAGCAGACAAGCCTTTACCTGAGGGACTAGAAGAGCTTAACTCAGAAAGCTTAGAAAAATAGAGGAAAGAGGAACCTGTTACGGTTCTCCCTCCTCCAGCGTCTTTTTCCCTGTCAGAGAAGGGAGAGAACACCCACACAAAACCCAGGGCATCAGCTGAGCATCAGTAAAGTTAGTGCTGGAGGGCAGGAGGTAATCCCTGACCTCAGAGCAGACATGGCCCGAAAGACACGACAACCTATCTCCTTTTACATTACACGTGATCAGCTTATAAAGAGACTTGAGTATCAGCTCAAGTATCAGCAGAGAACTGTCTCCAGGAAGCTGGGTACGGTGTGCGCTCCTGTTTCTTCATTTGAATAAGGCTACAGCAAGGGTGACCCTACACTGAAGAGAAGAACAGGACTGTACCATTGAACCAACAAGGTCTGAGGCACCCGCAGAACCATCAAGAGATGTTTTAATTTACTCAGTACTGGGAAACTGAACCTGAAACCTCATTAACTTCTCTCCTGGATAACACCATGGGAAAGAGCAGCAGAACAGTGAGTAATTTGCAGATTTAGAAAAAAAAAAACCCTATGTTCGGACTTTGCTTTTTTTCTTCATAATTCCAAGAGGTAGGTTCTTCTTAGAGGAGATCAGCACACTATGCCTTGCTTTCTTCAGCAGATAATGGTTCTGAACTAGGGAAATAACATACTGCCCTATTCCTCACTGCTGTGACTGAATGTGACAACAGCACACTTTAGGATTACATTACAAAAAACAAGACAGCGGAAGGATAAAGGAAAGAAAAAAGGAGATAGGAATATACACATTTTTTCCCCCACTTTTCAAGGACCCCAAGATCAAATAGAAAAAACTAACTCTAGGATCTCTTTCTCTGTATCCTCTGCAGGTGCAGGGGCTGAAAAATACTTTATGCCATTGGGAAGAATCACACCACGCCACTCTACCACTTACTGAAAGACAGTAAGGAAAAGAACCAAGCAAAAAGCTGGATGTCAGAACGCACATTCACGTCGCGATGAACAGGAGAAGCAATGGACTGCACTGAAAAGGAGCACTTTGACACTAATCATGGTCATAAACCCAGAGAAGCCCCAGCCAGCCAGAGAAGCTGAGAGCAGGTACAACACTCGAGACATACCCCTTCCATGGAAGCCAGAAGGATTTTGAATGGCAGCAGGGGGAGACTTCCAGCAGCAACAAGAGGATGGAGCTTTCAGTACATTTAAAACAAGAGACAGAACTAGAATACATCTTCCTTAAGTAGGGATGGCATTCACTTGCAAAGGTCTGGGCACTCTGCACACTACCTGTTAGTAGCAATGCATTTCTTGTCTCACCCTCCACAAAGAGCTTTTTTTTTTTTTTTTTACAAACAAAAGAATGCTGAAAACACTGGGACATGCATATTTACTACTAGTCCCAAGGATTCCCAAGGCAACTGTGTAGTATGTGTCACAACACTTTACAGTTAGAAAACCTCCATACAGCATCCAGCCCCATGAGAGCAGGTGCTGTGTAGTTTCCTCAAGATGACAATTCAGAAAGGAGTTTGTGCTTTAGAGACACAGCTAATAGTCAGTTATGATGACATTAACCAAGCAGAATCTGGACTGCCGCCACCCCCCACTCCATCGACTGGATACAGCCTTCAGTCGTTTGGTTCCCCACAGTAATTCATTCAGTACCCACAGAATGAGCTGTAAGACGTTTAAAGCACAGATTCTGCCCCGATGTTTTATTTCTATTATAAGACTGTGAGCTCAGCATGTGGCAGAAGGAAGCAATTTAAGAAAAAAAAAAAAAGAAGAAAATCAAAAAAAAAAAAGCAAACTTACCAACGCAGTCACAGCACTCGTCCCAAAGGGTGCCCAGGCAGAGCATGCACTCCTTGCAGCAGGAGCAGTTCCCTTCCCCAGGGCGGCACTGACACAGCTCCTGAAAACAAGAGAAACTCGTTACAGCACAGCAATCCCAGATGTAAAACGCTAACGCGGCAGAGCCATTCTTCTTCAAGCCGCAACTCAAATTACGGCATTAAAAAAGCTTAATACGCTAATACAGCGAGTAAACGGTAAAACAGTTCCAGCCAAAGAACTGATCTTAGTTTACAAAAGGATCTTTTGCAAGTTTTTTGGTTTGTTTTTTGTTTTTTTTTTTTTTTTTAAAGGTGACATTCCAAAGACGAATCTAAAGTCAGCATTTAAAAGAGAAAAAAAATCCTATTCATGGGAAAGGTGTGTGCACCTCTGGGTATGCCTGAATCTACAAGTTCTTGGAGTGTTTCTCCCATCACAACAGGAAATTCAAAGGAGGATGTTTCTTTATATATAAATAGTGCGCGTACGTTATAATTTAGCTAAAAAAGGAAGTTACTATAAGCCACATGTGCATACTCAAGATGATCTACGATGTCTACCATCACACTTATTCATGGATCCTAAAAGGAACTTACCCGATTCAGTCACCTGATGCATTTTGTGCATCTCTGAATGCTTGTTGCACATTGCTCTCCATTTGCTATATTAGTGACCAGATTACTTCCCCCCACCCAGGTCCAGCTGATTCAGTTTTGCTACTATGAAAACAACCCCCTCCTTCTTCACCCCTGAAACTGACACCTTGGGATATTTCCAACATTTCCCCAGTCTCTAGGAAGTGAAATGGCATGCATACACTTTTTTTTTTTTTAACCGTTATTTAGCTAGAAAAATGGAAAAGTCACGGAAGCGAGAAGATAAACCCTTCGCTTCAAATACCTAAACCCAAAGGCACTGGTTCAGCAGCCCCGCTGAAGACATAGACTCGTGGAACTCGCAGCATGGAAATAGCCTACATGGGTGAAAGAAATCTAAAAACCAGGTGGTCCGTCTCCTTCTCTCTAGCTCAAATCCTTGCTAGTAATTTCAGTTCGGCTGAAAGACTGCGGCTACGTGACCACAACATATAGGCTTGAATAATCATGCTGTAGTGCAAAGTCAAGGAGTCACATTTGGTTGTCCTGTCTAAGAATTTGGTTTTGATGACGTTTGCCTAACTATCACATTACGCACAACTGGCGAGAAAACAAAATCCCATTACTGGAAATACTGACCGCGGGATCCTTCCCACCCCCAGCTTTACTGGAAGAGCCATCGGCAAATCTCTGCTACGCACTGGACCAGGAGAAGATGACGCCCATCCCTGCTCTTTGATCCCAAAGCAAGTGAAGCTTCAGGGCTCCCAGGTCTGGGCTAAAACTGAACAAACCCCTAGACCTGCCGCAGACGTGCTACAACGTATTAATGCAGCATAAATTCCTGGATCTGTTAAGTTTCCGTTGCTTCACCCTAGATCACAAATCTTCTTGCAGCCAGCAAAGAAACCTAACTCACTAACTATTGTGTTTTCCACATAATGCTGA
This sequence comes from Tringa tobata, assembly GCA_033628505.1. Lineage (NCBI taxonomy): Eukaryota > Metazoa > Chordata > Aves > Charadriiformes > Scolopacidae > Tringa > Tringa tobata. Next base: position 15,154,974 of record JAHREE010000073.1, on the reverse strand, counting down.
GAAAGGCTGTTGCCTGCAGAGTTTGATGTGAACTGTTTGCCCTGCTGAGCGATCAAGACTGAACTTCTGCTCCACACGCGTTTCTGCAATGTGCAGTCTTAGTAAGTCCTGGATTTTTATTTACAGAGCGGAAAACCACCAAGATTTTTTACTTTTTCATCTTCAAAGTTTATTAATGTCACCTATTACTATGCTGTTTCCAACTGAAAGATGAAAAACAGGCTCATTAATAAAATATACAATTTTTTTCCACAAGAGGAGACACCACAAACTTAGAAAGATGACTTATGTGAATGAATGACGCATTTCTAAAATATTTATCTTACTGTTTGATAAACAGATTGTGTCAGCCTTGAGGATAAAAAGCCTGAATAAAACAACTTTAAAACCAACCACGAGTAAAGTACTGTTACGTTGGCCAGAGAACAGCATTAATACATATTAGTATTAAAAATATCCTGTGTATTTGTTCTTTAATAGTAAAACTGGGGAAACAACTTAATGCTTATTAAAGGCATTGCAACACCAACAAGCCAGTATGTGGGAGGAGGTGATTCTCAGTAAACTATTAAATGTAATGTATGAAGCAAAGCCAGAAAAGTCACTACATGTAAGATGTTCCAGTTTTATAGACTGCACTGTGTGAATCTAAGAGAAGAGTATTCTCACTGAATTAAGTGTAACCTTAAATTATACATTTGCAATGTAATAAAGAAAATTCTGCTTAGCTTCGATATGTATAAGCACTGTCTTGGGATAGCATCACTACACTACCAGTATTTTAACAACTTTATTTTTATAGGAAGGGCTTATGAGCAGTGTAATTTTTTATTTCTATTTTCATTTTTTACTTCCTTTTACTTTTTTTGACTTGGCAAGGGAGGAGGGAAGAAAGAGCAACCCGATTAGTCTTCTGCACAGCTCTCCAGCTGCCTCCTTCTCACAGTTCAACTGTCTCTTCAGGGCAGTAACTGTATATTTTTCCATATACGTTTACACGTATGTGTTTGCACGTACGTGGTTTCCTTAACCACTCTTGAGTCCTTCTGCCTGACTCATCCACATTGGATACTGGTGCAGGATACATCTTTTTAAAAGAATGCTTTCATGAGACGTGGGTGAAGCGAGGCAGAATGAGAAACGTCCCTTGTTGATAGCTGGGGGTGGTGAGGCGTCAGTGGAAGAAAATATTACTCATAAGTCAACTTGGCAAATTCCCAAGCTCAACTACTGAAGGTGCATCAGGGAATGTATTTTGCTAGGCAAGAAGTAACCTTCTCAGTCTAAAAATACAGCATTAAATAGGAAGCAGGCATGTTCGTACAACAAAGATACTTCTGCTCCGGAGAGCAAATAAAGATTTTTACAAGGTATTTAACATCTGCATTTTTTCAAAGCTTTCTTGAAATGACAGAGACTGTTTTCTCAGTGCAGTGAGAAACAAGACCTGAAGGCATTGGCAACATCCCTGCAAACTGGAAGGGGGAGTGAAAGAAAAAGAGCTAATGTTTTTTTCCTAGAACAGTTTAATAACAGAAAATCTCCTGGAAGCAACCCAGCCAGAACTGTTTTGTTAACCCAACTGCGTTACGTACTACGGCTACAACATACACAATAAAAGTAATTTTTAGATGCCTAAGCCCTGAAGTTAAGGAGTGGTGTTTATTTCATACCACAGGGCTAAAAAGTCTTGGAAATCCCTTCAAGCTGACAAGTTTGTACACAAGATTAACAGGGGGCGAAGACAAAGATGAAGACAGACGGAAGGATACCGCACCAGCCAAGGTGAATGCAGACACGTAGCGTTTGGGGGAGGAAATTCTGTATTCTCCAGAAAACAATCCCTCTTTAGAGAGATCCGAAATCCATGCCTGAACTCTAGAGCCGTTTGTCTCCTACGTACAGCAGCAGTTTAGAGCTGTTGCAGACGAGACAGCCAAGCTCAGCTTCCAGCACAACGTGGCCGTACCACCCAAGCCCGAGTCCCGCAGGTAGCTCTGCCCCGGACTCGCCTCAAACCCGCTCGCTACCAGCAATTGTGGGAACGTCCCATCCTCAAGGTTTCTGCCTTCAAGGATTTCCTCCATGTTGCAAGGACACAATATACGCCTCCGCTCCGCCCGGAGCGCCTAACTGGCCTTCTCATCGCCTCCACACATGGAAACATCAAAACAACCCATGCGTCCAAGTCAACAGCAGATGTGCTAGAATAAATACTGCAACG
>JAHREE010000073.1:15088726-15147849 GCA_033628505.1 Tringa tobata | reverse complement strand
GGGCTGCGGGGGAGGCGGGAGGAAGGGGAAGGGAGGTGAGGAAGGGGCTCCGGGCTTTGGGACAGCCTCTCACCAACGCTGCCCTGCGGGTCGTTTGTCCTCTTACGTGCCAAGCTCCAAGGGATCAAGGTAACAAGTTTGGTCCCTAGAAGAAAAGCCCAAGAGGAACCTGGCCCAGAAGCCCGCAGTGGCCCTCGGGCTTCTCTGCAGACAGCTAGACCCCCACCAGGGAAATACGACCATCTCCCCAACAGGTCATTACTCTATTTACTTCTCTTCCCTCCTCCCCTCTCAGCTCACACCACTGTGTTGAGAGAAACCCACAGCAGGGTGTCCTTAACACACTAGGTGCCATCCCACAGAGTAAATTTGAAAAAAAAAAATATAAAAGTACACAACTGGAACAAACCCTGGATTCAAATCGTTGTCTGAGGGACTGAAACATTTGGACAGTCCCCTTTGTTTGAGCAACTAGATTTTTACTAAGCATTTGCAATTGAAAAAAACCAAAAAATCTGTTTCACAGATCTGTTGAACACAGGAAGTTCCGTCTGAAGATGCAGAAAAACTTCTTTAGTTTGCAGGTGGCAGAGCACTGGAACAGACTGCCCAGAGAGGTTGTGGAGGCTCCTTCTCTGGAGACATTCAAAACCCGCCTGGACGAGTTCCTGTCTAGCCTGCACTAGGTGAACCTGCTTTGGCAGGAGGGTTGGACTAGATGATCTCTGAAGGTCCCTTCCAATCCCTACAATTCTGTGATTCTGTGACCCTGATAATAGGAAATCATCCCTCCTTGTAAAGAAAACACAAGCTAAACTTAAGAAACATCTGCCTTCAGATCTCCTTATGAGACTGCCAACATATTTCAAAGTTAATTGCAAAAACGTTTCTGCTGATACTTCCAGAGGATGAAATTTCTTTGTTTTAAAAAAAACCACCCTTGAGCCCCTACCCTCCTTCCAGCCCTGCGAGACCCCCGGGGCTGCTCCGGCTGTCCCACCGCAGCCCTGCTCCCTGTTTGTGTGACACCTGCTGCCCCAGCAGACTCCAATGTCCTTGCTCTCTCTGAGCGGGCACTGAGGTACCAAGTTCTAGCTATACATCCTCCCTGTTGTCTCCCAGCATCCCAAGTATTTTTGTCACCAACTTCTTACCTAACACAGCCAACACTCCCGCAAACCAGTTCATCTTTTCTGTTCTTTATGAAATATTCTTAATTAATATCTCATACCTCAAAAACTGTGTATTAGGTTCTCCCACTTCCAAAAAGGTATGTTACTTTTTATTACTCTAAGTATCTGATGGAAGTAAACTTACACTCACTTACTAGTTGTAAAAACCTTGCAGCTTCATCAATTTTTTTCCTTGTCTTTTTAAGTAGAGAATATAATTCTGTATAATTTCTGTATAATTTTAAAATTTTACAGCTACTTTCAGAAGAACATTTTATTTTCAGAAGAATATCACATTTGCATTTTCCTCAGTACATCTTCAATTCTGAGTGATGTCAGGAAGATACTCCTACATAAAAGCACGAACAACTTCTCCTTCCATAGGTACCTAACAAATTAAAAGTGGAAAAAAAAGTTACGGGGCAGGAACTACACATTAATTGGCTTATACTATGCTTCAGATAATATTACTTTATTCTTGATGGGAACTAGCAGTGATGTGCAAACAGGGAGGAGCCTGCTGTCCATGCAGTCCGTTGTTCAAAGCCTGTTTGCTCTCCATCACAAGAAACATACCCTGGGTGTTCACACAAGCAGAAGGAATATGTATTCTGCAGTAGTTCACCTAGTAATTAAAGATCACTTCAAACCAAGTACCTTAAAAGCTCTTTTCCGGGTAACCAGGACTCTTGCCTAAGCCCCTTTTCTTTCAGAACTAATTTCACAGACATCAGATCCCCAGCATTCTTGAATAATTTATGGACTAGAGGGTAACAAATCTTTTTCATGAATATGTGTAACCTCCTACTAATAAATAATTAACTGTCTGCTCATTAACAGTACCAAGAATAAAAAAGCATTAAATTTCACAACATGGGAATTTTTTTTAGTTTCATCGAGACTCCTTTTACATGTTTTGGGAATGCCAATGTTTGGTATGATTTGATACAGCAAGTGTTACAATATTAAGAAATTCCAATTAATACCATGACCAATAAAATTTATTAAACATTATATTTACAACTATTTACATATCCTTCCATAGATTAATATTAAAATAGACAATATACAATTTAAGAATTTTCATTCAAAGGCATTTTTGTTGGAAAAAATAGGCTCTATTACGAGACCACCATATAAGAGCAAAAGGGTTTTTTTTGTTTTACACAAAAATATTTTCAGTATAGTAAGTGGTAGGTATGGCATTACAACAGCAGACTAATATGAAATATGATTTTGTAAATATTACAATTGTTTAGGTATCAGCTATTGAAGGAAAGGAGTTAAGAGTTCTGTGAAGCATGCAATACAGTTCAGTTTCAATTCTTTTACAGTTATGATGATGAAACAAGCAGCTAAATCAAACACATGCCATAGAAAAAAGAACTGCCAACCAGGAACACACTACACTTAATAAAAACTACAACTTTGGTCCAATAAAACATTAGACAAAAACAGTTTTACAGTTAAAATATCTATTTTATACAGGTTTGAACATTAATTACAAGACTATTTACATTTGCACAATATGTATAAAATAAATTATTTAAAAATGAAGACAATATTACATCTTTTTTCCAAAAAGAAAACTGTACAGTAATTTACAAAATATAATAAGATTAATAGACTATTTTCCTCCAAGTCTTACATTTTCTTCCACAGGCTTTTTCATCATTTTTCTGTGGGAGTTCAACTGTTACTGAAGTTTCATAATACAAAACTTTATAGCAGATTTTAAGTATCATTTGTTTTTTGGTGGCTGTTTTACTTATTAACAGCTTCCAGCGCTGTCAACTCACCACGTTTCATCATCTTTTTCAGCAATAAGCTCTAAAGCTATTGGCAATTTTAAAATACAGATAATGGCATTTACTGGGAAACTGACTTTAAAATTAGCATCCACCTTCTGTGTTTGGACAAGAACCTGTGCCACACTTCTCTGAAGGAACACCTGAATTATTGAGAAAGGTAGTATTCCACAGAATTAAGTGCTCTGTCTTAAAAGAAAAATACCTTTGTTTATCACTGCACTGCAATTGCTAGTTGTCCAAGGGGAAGGGTGAGCCAGAAGATGCTAGTTGTCATATTGGTGTCAATTCAAAGTCATCATTAACATCAACAAGAGGGACATAAAACTCCTGAATTTCATAAATGCTGATAGATTTGTATGTAGCAGGATCAAGTTCTTGTAGTTTAAGCTGCCACTCCAGTCTCTGTACCGCATTTAAAGCCGCTGCTTCATGCTGCTGCCTCATCAAAAGGCACGTCTATTTTAAAATTGAGAAAGAAGTTATTTCAGTATTTGAAAAAAATATTGCAACAGGTTTGAAAATAGAAAAATTATCTAGGAGCCCCTCTGGTGGTAGTAAGTGCTTTTCCCACTGTGTATTTAGAAATTTGCAGATTATTCCATTAAGCTATATAGCAACAAAGGTTAGTTTTTAGACTGCTAGACCCTCCTTTATGTTGCCCTTAAAACCTCTACAAGAGCCTATGACATTGCATACAAATCTACTATTCATTCATCTCATTTTTGTAGCGACATTAGAGTTTTGGTTTTTTATTTAAAGTGGAAAGACAAAGAAGTGTACCTTTAATTTGTCAAACTTATCATCAACATCCTGTAACCATGACATAAACTGCCTTGCATTAAATCGATCCCTCACTGATGTTTTGCTGTCATCAGTCTGGAAAAAAAAAAGAAAAAAGTATTCAAACTGTAAGTTATTTCATGATGCTGTCTTTAACATAGTTTAAAACATAAAACATACTTTGTGGGACCTTCATAAACAATGCTTTAGATGGAAAAATAAACTCTGAGTCAAAGTATCAAGGTATAGATGAGCATATATGTTGACCACCACTTTCACTGTGAGCCAAGTGCTTGCTAAAAATGGGTATTTTCAGATTCCCTCAAGCTATTTACTGTACTCTATTTTTGAAATTTAGAGTAGGAGGCTTAAAGATTTATGCCTTTAAGTCTTAATCAGTACAAGGCCGACCAATCCTTCCACAAATTGCTATCTCTGTGTTGTCCTTAAAAGTCAGTAACAAATTAAATTATCACTCCCTCGGGAAAAGCAAAAACATTAATAAAGGAAAGCTTAACCAGCCTGACTTAAATGGCTACGCAAGTATTCAAAAGCAATAACAAAAAAACATCTTTACCATCAAAATTCTCAAAAGGAAATTAAAAAAAGTGAGCAGATATGTCTTACTGTCCTGCTCAATTAAATATTTTTTTTAAAAGACCTATTTAATAAGAATCTGAAATGTCACATCTGCCCATCATGAGAAACTAGATACTCTACAGATAGTCGTAAACTACGTCAATTTAACATTTAAATAATAATCACTAAATAAAACAAGCTGTTATTACTTTAGAAAAAAAACAACACAAAACCAGACCCTGTAGGAATTTGTACACTGTAGAAATGGGCAAGAACAGGAACAACAGCTACAGAGACTGCAATCTCTAGAAAACAGCTGAGATTTGTTATCAAGGACAGCTGAACAGGTTGGTTCTAGAAAGAGCCCTCAGCACCACTGGTCTTGTAACCCTGAACTGTAGGCATTTAGGTGAGCTGTGACCAGCTAACAGTTTGTTCACCAGAAATTGAGCCTTTTTCCTCCCCCATCTCTGGTTTGGCCCATATGACTGCAAAGTACGGTTCTCAAGGTCTGCCCAACATGTGCAGCCATAAAGGCAAGCCTCCAAAGACTCAGAAATCCCATAAAAACAGTTCTGAGCTGGTCACTACCCTGCAAAATAAACCAGATCTTTGCTTACTAATCTTTCCCAGCTATTTGCTCAAATAGAAGAAAAACTTAATCAGAAGAGTTGCTAGTGGGGTAACAGCAAAGTGACAAAATGCATTACTAGAAAATGGTTTCTTATGCATCTATATTCTTCCCATGAAGCAAATTTAAACCAAAGCATCAAGCTGAGAGCTTAAAACATTGATTTCAATTACAGTAAAAAAATATATTTAATATTTTGCAGAACATTATGTGCAGTATTATAATTTTCTAAGAAAAATTACCACAGACTGAAACACAAAGCTGTTGAGGTAGTGAGGGAGAAGGAGGGACATTTTACTACTACTATTGTCATTATATAGATGGTCAAAAACATTGGAATACAAAAGATTCCTTTTGTTTCACAGAATTAAAATATAGAATCAGCTTGTTGAAAATCAGTTGTAAAATGTTAAGTATAAAATGCAGTTATATGCATATAATTCAGATGATCTTTTTAGAAATTTGAGATACATGTCCTCTCAACTGGGGCAGAAAAAAGCAATGGACATTCTGAGCTTCAGAACTAAGAGTGATGATATTTGGACTGTTAACAGAAGAGAAAAAAAGTATCTAATTTTTGCCTTATCAATTAGATTTACTAAGGAAATGATGATTTAAAAAATTGTCAGTATAAAGCTTAAAATGGGAGAACAACGCAGTCTCCATAAAACTAAGATCTCCTGCTGAATCACCTCATTGTGCATAGCGCTAGTTCTTTAAATATGGGGAAAAAAACATAGTAACAGACTGAGAAAACACTGAAACCTGTAATAATTCTATGAGGGGCTCCAACACTAAAATAGAATTCCACATATGTTGGAAATGGAGGTGTTTCATTTTAAAATGCCCAACATCCAAGGCACCCACACTTTTATTACATCCATAACATCAAATTTCTTCCTTGCATTATGTGCTCCTTACAGTCACTGAAACAGGTTCTGAATGCTGTTTCCATTTTGGTTAGTTAGCATAAAAGGTATGCAGATTATGAAGTATACCACTTGTTTTAGGTTTTAATCAGGAACTAAATACCAACATGACACATGTAAATAACATGGCACATGTAAATAACATGGAACTTGAGGTGATTTTGAAAAAAATAATTTCATCTGGGAGCGTTCAACATTTCACTGTTGGTCATCTGCTTTTTATGGAACAGTTCTAATGACTCTCTTATAGAGAGGAGAAAAGTGTTAAGTGAACATCTCCACAAAACATTTTCAAATTTCACAAACCAATCTCAACACTTCACACACTACTGTGCTCTGATTCTCTGGACTAGTGACAGAAATGATCTTATAGTTTGATTTTTTTTGTTGTTGTTTAACCTGTATTTATAAGCTTCCAAAATACATTCTGACTGAAATTTGTTTTCATAAAAAACAGCAGAGTAATGGTCTCATTTTATCCTCATCATTTCTGGAGGTGAAAGAAAACCAGATATGGTACAAAACAGAAAACCAGCATACATATGCTCTTGTTACTGTACACCAAATGAGGTCTAATCAAAGTAACAATCTATAATATGCAAAATCTTAATTCCAGATAAATCAATGATAATTTCCGTATGGGAATAGAATTCTCTCCAAGTGCTCCTTCTGAGTCAGGCTAGAAAGACCTTTTTTTTTTTCTTTTCTGAAATTCTGAAATAGATTTATTTACCTGAGCATCCAGAGGCACATTGTAAACCTCGGCATCCAGCAAAACAGTGCAGGCACTGAATGGTAGTGTTTGATTAGCTAGTGTTCTTGCTGCTCGATAATGAACACGTAGAACTTCTTGTTCGTTAGAAACAATAAGCTTTTCCTAATTGAATAAGATAATAAACATATAAATATACATTTGTTAAATCAAGCACTTCAGTTTGATTCATAAAATGTCCATTAATTTACACATTTCTTTTTAAGGGCTTACACTTTTGAACAGTGTGAGAAATGGGCTGGTAGAGGAATGACCAATTGTTCATCTAATCAACTTCAAAATTTCAATTTAATTATGCAAAGAGTGTTTGCTGAATGTCAGAACTGAAAACACCCTCTTCCCCCCCCACACTGTTGGCTGAATGTCATGACCAGATTTTCCACTTAGTGAGGGAAGTTCTAGTTCATGAAGAAAGTGAAAGATTAAAGGTATGAAGAGCATAAGGCTGGGATATAGGTTTGTGAGTTTCGACTATGTAAAGATTTTTGTCACATGCTTTTCATGCCAGGCACAATGGCCAAACAAACTGAAGCAGAAATATAATTTGCAGGATAATTTAAAAAAAAAATCTTAATTTAAAAAATTTATTTATTTGTTCTTTAAACAACATGCAGAGACTCCATAAATCGTTAGATGGACAAAGATTCTTTCCTGAACTGAGACAAGAAAATACAGCTCACTTGGCCAAACTTGACTTACGGTTGTATAAACTGGATTTGATTAGAAGAACAAACTGAGCAAAAAACCCTAAAAATATGCAGATTTTTATACGACATAAAAGAATGTGTGTGTGTTTACTGCTTTGCAACATAATGGCTCTAATTTTTAAATCAAAAGAAAATCAGGTGGATTATAAAAAGCTTGGAAAACAGAAAAAGCAGTAGCTCTCCATTGATTACAATAATTTATTTTCAGACAGAACTTGAACCATGTTTATATTCTCTGTGCTTGTTATTTTACACCTAGCTTTACACTGAAATACTGAATTCAAGTAAAAGCCCTCCCTCAACAGGTTTGTTAAGCTACACTGTGAAACCAACTTAATCAAAACTGACCACATCAGGTTTTAATGAGCCAATTGCTTGTATAACTGTGAGGAAACCCTTGAGATGATACATTCTAAGTGAGAAAGGAGCTCTGCCTGTGTCCACAAGCAATCTGGCTTACAATACTGACAAGACATCTAAATCTAGGCTGTCAAGGAAAATAGTTTTGGCAACCTAAATATAAAGAATACTCTTAAAGCCAGGAATATTTTCTCAGTTTCTGTGATCAAATTCTCAAATTCAGTGAAGCCTACAGATGTATACCTAACAATTTAGGCAGTTTTTGCAAGCAGAATATTGCAAATAACGTTCTCGTCTTAGAGCCACATGTGCCTTCCACCAGTACAGAATTTACTCTTGCTTCAGTTCTTTTAAATCAGTCAATTTGGTTCTGAAGTCTACAACCACTATTAGCTTTCAAAACTAGAGTCTGCAGCTTTCTTTCCACTCCCCATTGCCCCTGGGAAAAATGTGGGCCACATCTTAGAGCAATTAACAGGAAAAAGCTGCTATCTGACTGACTTAAGTATTCTGGTAACAGTCCTCCAAACCATTTTTTTTGTATTTACAAGCTTCTCCAATTCACAAATTTGGATTGAAGGTGGATTCTTCTAAAGCATTGTTAAATTAAGCAAAATATAGTCTGTCCATTGAAAAACAAAAATCCCTAAAGCTTGAAATTGGGAAATAAAAACATAAAATTACTTTATTCTTACCCTTTCAATACTGTGCTGCAAACGTAGTTTCATCCTTACAACCTCCTGTTGTTTAAATAGTTCCTTAAGTGGGTCCGACAGTGAGGGAGGTGGTGTAATCTGTGGAAAAAGTTTTATAACTAGTATAGTGAATATGTATTTAACATACATTTAACACTGCCTGTATAATTTGAGCATTTATTTAAAAAAAAAAAGGTATTTTTTTAAGGAAAATACTACAGTTCTATACCTTCCATTAATTACGTGACCTCAATCCATTTGCAATAAAAGGTTTAAAGTATTCTTTACCATACAATTAATAAACCCAATGGAAATGGCATTTCAAACTGTTTAGTGCTTTTGTACAGTCATTGTCAGCATGCCATAGCTGTTCTTTAGAAGTGCTATACATTAGATTATAGTAAAAATACAATTTGCTTTCAATTTTAAAGACTCTTTAAAGCACAACTGTTCATTCTGAGAAGTTAAAAACTGCCCAGCTAAATGCAAGAGCAAAGTAAGAAAAAGAAAATATCATTGAAAAAATAAGCCACTTGATATATCTATACAACGTCACTGGCATTTTATATGGCACAAAAGATAACCAACCATATTCCTAATTTTACAATCACACAAAACACAGGCAAGCACAAAAGTACACTAGAGTTCCATGTAGTGGCTTGGAAAAGTGTTTCCTCCTGTCAATTTTTCAAGTAAGTTTTTTTAAAAGCTGATGCTAATAATAATAATAGTAATAACAATAATAATTAATAATAAATAAATAAAACAATATAATAAGATAGACCAGAGTGAGCTATCAACACTGTTACTGATCAAACATTTTGCATTTTTAGTCAATTATAGTAAACAATTGATATAACTCTCCTGACAGCTGTATGACAAACACTGAAAAGGTACATGGAGCCCTCATGGCCACTGCAGAAATCAGGTGTTTCTTGGGAAGTAACTAATATACATCTTGGGAGTTTTAAGGCTCCACTCAAGAGTTTACTTTTCTTTATGCAAGTTCTGTCTGACAGTTCAGCATGTTTTTTTAACAACTGCTAGATATAAGAGCATTGACATTGCTTAGGAACGACTCATCAAAACTAAATGAAGTACTACTTACTATCACCAATCCTCAGAAAGCACAGCTGAAATCCATGCCTACAGGTATTATTATTATTATTAACACAAACACATTGGCATACATAATTCTATTCAACAATATGGATCCTGCAACTGTCAAGAAAGTAACAAATCCATTATGAAAACATGGACACACTGCATTACTAGTATTAATTGTGCACCTATACATTCCAGTAACAAAGTGATTTATCTACCAAAAGTTATTCAATTATTGTGATGTTGGAAAATTATTTCAGGACAATTTTTTCCCCAATTGGAAGTTGGCCAATGTCTTTGGAATGAAAGAATATATTGAATAACTAATTGCGGTGCATTCCTTAAGTTATTTTTTGGTATAAAGTGACATTCAACTCCTTCATGTTTCAAACTACTAAACAAGATACACTTCACTTCTCTCAATGAAAATGGTTTGGCTCCCAAACGGGTGAGTAACGTTTATGGCATTTGCCATTTTGTATAAGCCATCAGCATTAAAAACACACACAACAAAAAAACACCAACCCAAACCACAAACAGCTACTGGAACTGTCTTAATCTTACTGGATTTCAGCATGTTTAAATTCAGGCCTGAGATATACAGCAGTTTTGTTTTGCCTGGAAATTTTTGCATTCACAGCACAGTACAACAGTGCTGTCATAGTCTTTCAATAAAAAAAAAGACAAGATGCTTCTATGTAATTGGTTTTACTAAGCCACAAAAGATCTCTCAAAAATCTAATTGCTTTTGTTACTAGAGAAGCACACAGCATAAGAAGAAAGATAAACAATCTGTCTATAAATATTCTTTGAGTTGATGCAGCTAAGTTATCCAGACATCAAAATTTCAGAGCTGGTGAGCGTCTATATCACCTGAACAATTTCAAATCTTCTCATACAATGTTATTCCTTTAAATTTATAGACTGTTTAATTTTGCAACAGAAATAAAAAGACCATTTAATTTTGCAACACAAGTAAGAAACACCACCATAGGAAATAACTGGAAAGGACTTAATTACGTCAACAGCGAACTTGCGTGGACTTTAATTTTAACATAAAGGAGAACTCTGCCTCTGTGCAGCTGTTATTACACCGCAGCTTTCATTAAAAGTCTTTTTCGGATCCCAGAACGGCTTTATTGGGTTACTGCTTTTGCCGGCCAGCCACATACACCTCTTCTAGCCACACACACACACGCAGGCGCTGGCCCCGGCGGGAGGGACGCCTCCCGGCCAGCAGGGGGCGCCCCGGCGCTGCGCAGGGGAGGGCGGGCGCGCCCCCCGGCGGCGGGAAGGAGCGGGAGCGCAGCCGGTTATCCGGGAGGAGGACCTCTCCCCGGCGGTAACGGCGGCCGGCCAGCCACGGCGGGACCCCCGGCTCGCCTCACGGTTGTTCTGCGCCGACAGCACGAAAGGCCGCCTGTGCGGCAGCTACAGGCTTTTGTGAGCCCAGAGGCCACTGCTGCTTCTGCATAAATCTATAAACACTCCCATCCGCCCTGTACTGTCTTCCAAAACATAAATACAGAACTGAGGTTTTTTACATTAATTTATGAAATTATTAATGTTTTTCTCTCCTCTTAGAAACAGGGGAGGAAAGAGCCTCTGATCCTTAAAGTCTGCATGCGGGATTGGAGTCATCCCACAGCACCCGCTGGAAATCCCAGTTTGTGAACCAGCACTGGACTGGGGCAAAGGAAATGAACTTTCTGGTCTCAAAGGGAACTGAAGTTAAAGGTTTCAAGGCAGGAACAGCCAGAGGAGCCTCTTGGATTTTCTAGTCCGAGACGGTTAGTGAAGAGACCACAAAACATGTGTAGGGAAAATATGAACGCCTGTCCTGGACTTGCGAGGACAGAGCATGAAACCAAATGCCAGAGGAAAAAGGTGACCTCAGTTCCTTGTATAACCAAAGTAAGTTAGCAAACCAGTTTCTGAAGGGCCCAGACTAGATATAGAAAAGGGGGAAACTACAGAGCCCTGCCTTGTCGAGCGTTCTCTAAGCCCTAAGAAACTATCCAAAAAGCTAGACAGAACTCAGCCTTTCACCTCTGCTCTGCTTCACTAGAAGGCAGCCATCTCAGCAGACACACCCTCACCATCTCCAGCACATGAAAATCGATTAAGAAAGTGTCTTCTATGGCTTGCATCCCTCATAGCAACTACAACAAGAACACCAACTATTCACTCTATGAGCCCTCAATACTCATTTGTGCCTACTACAAAAAAAAAGGAGAACATTTAAGCTAACTGCGATTCACACATGCACAAAATTTCTGCAATTATTTTCACACATCCCTATCTGTCTCTTCTCTCCCAAATTGACTGACCTCTCTATTGCTATAATATTTCATACATTTAGGAAGCAAGTTTCTGGTAGCACCACCAACACAAGCTTTTGCCACTTAAGTTTCCACAGGAATGCCAGAGAGACTGGGCAGAATCCTTTTTATTAGAAACATGTCTGCTAGATAGCCATCGCAAGCTGGAAATGAATCATCTTGCAGTCTCTTCTCAGGAGGCAGTACAGATAAAGATAACCAAGCCCTGCAGAACATACTGCTGTAGCAATCTGAAAGGCAACATAGCTAAGTACATTTAAATTTCCCCTTGTTAGGAGATTCAGATTTGTTTCCTTCTGTTTTGAATTGACCTGGTATCTCCTATCTTATGTTTTGTATTTGCATTGGTGAAAGGGAAGCCACAATTCATACGTGACTATCCTTACAGCCTTAGGTGATACGGGTCATAAATTACAGCATATAAACAAGGCTGTGGAAATCAAACTTAAGCACACCATCTCCTGGTTCCCACCTACAGGATGTTTGAAGTTCATCAGATAAACTATAGTGCATCATTAAAATTCCAATGCAGAGAACAGTATGTTACACAAACTATTCCGAGTCCTAGAGTGTCAGAGCTAAATATATTGTCATCACGTAGCCCTTCAAGCAGTGATATCTAAAGTACAACAATAATTTAAGCAAGAGTGTCTACTTTCATGTAGCTTATGTAAATTAATGAGGCAAAAATCAGGTTAACAGAGAATCATTAAAGAGCCACCTAAGAAAAAAAATTTAAAAAACTATAGAGAGGTCATTCTACAGTTGCATATTAATTTACACATTATATGCATAACAATGTGTACATGTTATTAATATTCCACAATTGTAAAGAGACTAGGCACAGGCCTAATTTTCACATGGTTGGACAACATGTGCAACGTATAAACAATAATTCATTTCTGAGCATGAAATGATCTCTGGTTTAGCAACACTCATCATTTCTTAATCAAAAGAATCTTCAAACTCTACTGG
Source organism: Tringa tobata (assembly GCA_033628505.1). NCBI lineage: Eukaryota > Metazoa > Chordata > Aves > Charadriiformes > Scolopacidae > Tringa > Tringa tobata. The sequence continues at coordinate 15,134,992 of JAHREE010000073.1, read as the reverse complement.
AATGAGTTAAGGCAGCATCTCAAGTAGGGGCAAGTTATCTTAAATGAATTGACATAACTAGCCCATTCAGAAATACGGAAGCTGAAGACTGGATGCTTGGCTTGTGCATATGAGACTTCATATACAAACAGTTCAGTTTAGTAGGAATTTTTACCATTTAAGGATTACAATATTGTCCCCATTCCTCCTAAATTCGGACTTTTCCTGAACTTGACATACCTAAAGTAATGGGCATGCAGTCAAATACTACTAATTCTGAAATTAACAAGCTACTGTATGTCAGTCAAATAACTGCTTTAGGAGATAATAGCTGGAAAAATATAAACCCACCATCTACTCCAAGGAGTGACAGTACTTCAAGGTGACTAGCAGAAAGCCCTCAATGCAAAATGTTTTGGGTCTCCCCTATCCCCCCCACATAGAACACAATAAGCACAGAATCAGGTGTGCTGAGGAGCAAAGAAATGAATTGTGATTCAGGTGCTACCGTGATTACCCTGACATCAAAACAGAGCCCAGCAGCGACCATGTTATTGTGAGACACCTGGAGGGGCACCTCCACAGCAAATAGTAACGCCACTTGAGGTGATTATGTGCTGCATTGCACAGAGCTCCTTCACAGCTGTCATCAGGAATATGCCCGTGTCAGAACTATAGAGAGCTTAGAACTATACAAGCGTTCCTGAACTACGGATGTTCTTCAGTGAAAAGGAAAAGAGCTTCATATTATTAAATAAAAATCCAGAACACTTTAAATTGATGGATTACAAAAGCAGGGACACCACAGATTATATCTGCTGCTCTTGAGAGTACTAAGGAGAATAGCTAGCAGGCACTCTCATACGCAAAGCTTTTGGTGATGGACTTAATATTTTGAAGCACTGCACAGCCACCTCACCCCAAATGAAAGAGCTTTGAATAAGTAGTTTTAAACAAACTATTGCCAGCAGAAATTCAGAGAAGCTCTTAACAACTGACTTCACTTTTGAAAGGTTAGGCCTTAGAGTAGTAAATACTTTGAAATATAGTATTTGTCTGTGTGCCTTTTACAGGTGACATACATGATGGTTCGTGTTGTAATGACTGTGAAACCACTGTTTATATTTCCACTGAATGGGGCTTTTAAATATGACATTGCTGGTCAATATTAACTTGACAGGAGTCAATTTACTATTTTCAGCGCAAGTATTCAGAAGGAAGTTAGGAAGAATATGAAAGTTACAACAATAAAAACCAAAACGTGCCTTTCACAGTACTGTATATTTAAAGACAATGTTACTTACAGTTGGAATGCATATCTTGCTCAAGGGGTTGCTATCCAGTAGGTATGAGCCATTGAAGGTCACATATTCATCATAATATTGAGGTGCCTGAGGAATAACACTGCACAGTAATTTACGCTTCTCTTCTATTTTTTTTCTTATGTGCAAGTATTCAAAATATGGGTTTGCTCTCTCAGAACTGTATGGCTGAATCTCTTCAAGTTTCAAAGAATCAACAATAGCTGCCAGTGACTGCTGGGTTCTCTCCTTCGCTTGCAGTAAAGAAGGGTTCACTTGCACAGGCTGAGGCACACGTGACACCTTTCTTTTACGTGGATGATGTACCTGAGCATCATCCTCTTCAGTTAATCTAATCCTTGCTTTCATAGATGCTGATGATTCAGACTCTTTTTCCAATGTCTGTGTGCAGCCAACAGGATTCTGCTTACCCTGGTTAGCAAGCATATTTGCTCTGTTCCTCGTGATTCTTTGAGGTACTTCTTGCTGTTCCATCTTCTGATCCTCAGCAATTTCTTCTTCTAGTTTAACTATTTGGCTGTATTTATTCACCTCTTCCTGTGTAATCTGTTGTGAACTGTTTTCCAAATTAGATAAAGAGGAGTACTGTGGTGGATCATCTGTCAACACGTTTTCTCTGTCTGCAGCATAGAGTTTTTTATTAGCTGATTCGTTTGTAATTCCCTTTGACATTCCTGAACTTAGTTCACAGAGATCAGCATCAGCTTTACTATCTACGTGCACTGAAACCAACTTTTCTTGTTGGCCTTTTTCATTTCTAATGTCTGAAGCATCTGCTGTGTTACTATCCGTTTCACTCTGAGCATTCTTACAAACAAGTTTATTGAATGTGTACGAATTTACATTTAACTGTGAACTGCTATCACTTTCAGGAATACCTCTTTCTAACGGTACCATTGGTAAATCATTCACCCGTTCATAGCTCTGTGAAATATCCTTCACAGGGCTTTCAGAATATACAGCAATGGATGCATCAGCCTTCTTAATGTTTGAAGGGAAGAAAGCATTTTCCATCTCTCTGGTGCTAGTAGCATCTGTATCTAAAGTAGAAGCTGCAGTTTGAACAAGATTTTGTTGTTGTACAAATGATGAATCCTGACTGCTAATGCCTGGTAAAGAAACGTGTTTAGACACATCCAGGAGTGGCTGGGTAGGTAAAGAACAAGGCAACTGTGAAGGCAGAACCGATGCAGATTCTTGTGAAGTGGAATTTCCCTTGATTTCAGCATGCTGAGGCAAAACCTCAGACACTTGTTGCTCTTTTAATGTCCTGTTTTCAAAATTATGCATTGCTATAACACTGTTAGTATCTTGCTCGGATACACCATAACCTGAGCTGTTAAACTCACTGTTTAATGAATTAAGTCTGTCAAAAGGCACATCCCACGGTTTAGTTTGCTGAGTCACACCACTTTGGCTACATGGCTCTAAATGCATATTATAGCCTTCTGAAGGGCTCATCTGAGCAGAACTTTTAATGGTACTTGGACCCGTCGTTGCCTGCTTGCTGCTAGCAGCTCCAGTCAGAGACGGTGTAAAGTTTGACTGCAAACCAGACATACTACTTTGAAAATCTCTTTCAAGCATGCTACATGGTAGTTCTGGTTTAGGAGAAGTGCTAGCATAAGTCTGAACCGATGGCAGAGCATTCTGATTATTTTCTTCTGATATTCGGGGCTGTTTGCTGTGTTCAGAAACAGCAGCAGGCATGCTGCATCTTCGAACCTCTACAACAGGTCTACACTCATTGAAAACCAGTTTAGCATCTTCAACAGATGCTGATCTAATGTACGCTGGTGGAAGCCTGTTTGCAAAAGGTGGCTTAATGTGATCTGGCAACTCGGCAAGTCCATCAGTCTCTTTTTCATGAAGGGCTGGTGATTTGGCACTTGCCAGAAATGGTGATTGTGAAAAAGACATTTGGGAATCAGAACCTTCTAGCATAAAGTCTGAATCATATTCAATTACAGGCTTTGGAGTAGTTACTGTGGTATGGCAAGAATCCTCAGAGCTTGCAACTGAAACCATGGACACTGATCTGGAGTTTAGACCTGTCTTTTCACTTTCGGATTTGGGAGATCTATTTAAGTTATCTAAAATCAAGGAAGGCTTTATAACATTGACGCTTCTTGTATCTACTGATTGCGATCTATTACTTGTAGCGTCTTTCTGCTGTTTCTCCTTCATGCAAACATCTGGCAACTCTGAGCTCTTTGAACGAATCAGTTCTTTGCTTTTTACTTCAGGTAATGAGTGTTTTGGTTTTTCTTTCATTTTGTTAAGTTCCAAGCAAGTGCGGTTTCTTAAGCGTTCCTTCTCTTTCTGTTTTATTTTTTCTTTATGTTTTCTATGCCACTGCTCTATTTCCAGATCTTTAAGGCTAAGCATTCTTTCGAAACTAGTTTGCATTAAATCATCATTGACTAATCTTTTTTCTTTAGGTCGAGCATCCTTTGCTGCAGGAGCTGGTTTAGGCTTAAGTTTCTCATGTTCGAGTTTTAGTTTAAGCAAACTACTTTGATGCAGTTTATCTTTATGCTTGTCTCTCTCTTTGTATCGGTCTATATCTTTGTCTTTTTTATCTTTCTCTCTACCATCTGGAGTTTTCAACAAATCATCTTTTGGTTTCTCTTTCAAATATGGCAGTTTGTCATGCACTGTAATACTGCATCTCTTTTCCTCTTGCACGTGTTTTGAGTTTGCTACTGTTGAGATCTCCTTGTCTTTGGATTTGTCTTTTTTTTCAAGTTCCTTTTCTTTGTCTTTAGTTCTGTTTTTTTCTGATTTAGTATATTCAGATTCCTTTTCAGGCTGTTTGACTTTTCTTTCAGTACAGTGTTTTTCTTTGCTTTCAGCCCAATGTCTGTCTTTATCAGCCTTTTCTTTATCATGCTTCTTCTCAGTTTTTTCTTTATTTCTTTCTTTGTCATCAAGTTTTTTAAGAGCACTTGTACTTTTCATTTTATCATTTTCCTTATGGCATCTTTCTGCTTGCTGGAGACCGGATTTCTCCTTTATTTTCTCTATACTTTCATTTACTTCTGCTTTTTCTTTCTCTGTCTTGTATTCGTGTTTTACCTTTTTCTCTTTTTCTCCACTTTTTCTTTCTATCTTTTCAACATCTTTTTCTTTGGCAGAGGTTCGCTTTTCAGTCTTTTCTTTATTTTCCTTTAAGCTCTTTTCATGCTTTTCAGTATCTGTTTCTTTTTCTATTAAATGCATGCCGGCTGCCTCATCTTTAGCACCAAAGCAGAACAATTCCATTTCTTTATCTGCAAGCATAATTTCTTTTTCTTCTTTTGTATCTTTTATTTTTTCATCCTTGAGAAACTTCTCATTTTCCTTTTTGTTCTTCTCTTTCTCTCTCTCCTCTTTAGCATTTCTCTCTTTCTGGAACTGTCTCTCTTTCATTAACTTATCTTCCTTTGCCACCATTTTTTCTAGCTTTGATTTTCTGTCTGAAGAAAGAGATTCATGTTCTATATTTGACAACATATCTTCATTTTCGTCACTTTTGAAAAAGTTCTCTTTCCAAAATTCTCTGTCGAACTCAATACTTCTTTGAACCTCTTTAACATTATCTTTATGTTTATGCTTTTCCTTTTCCCCATCCTGTTCCTTTTTGTGCTTGTCCTTTTCTCTTTCTTTGTGCCTTAATTTATGCTTTTTAAGTATTTTACCTTCCTTGTCAATCTTTCTCAGAGCATACTCTGAATTCTCAAATGTTGAGCTATTATCTTCTTCTTTAATTTTAGGACTAGATTTTTCACCAAATTCTAAGTGGAAATCTTTCTGATGATGCTTGCTTTTTTCTTTGTGCTTGCAAGATTTGCCACTAGAACTTTCTACTAGATATTCGGAATCAGTGTTGTGATCATACCGAACTAATTCGGATTGCAATGTTATTTCAGAACCTCCTGGTGATAAGCAAGTTTTGGTGTTTTCTTGCTTTAATGGTGTTGACTGCTTTTCAGTTAATCCACAGGCATGCTTTGGAGATTTGCCAGCAGTGATATGAAATATATGTAAAGAAGAATCTTCTTTTGGGGTGAAAGACTTCTTAAAGGTTTCCTCCTCTCTAGTTTTATCTAAAGAATCTAACCCAGAAGTAGCTATATTTGTTACTCTAGAATTTTCTTTTTCTTGCTTTAGTTCTTGATTCTCTTTATTTTTGCTCTGATTTTTTACTTTCCTTTTAACTTTGCCTTTTTGCTTGTGTTCATTTGCAACCGTATATTCTTTCTTCACTCTTACATCAGAATTTGATGTCTCTGAAATAGAGCAAGGAGAAACTATTTTCTTGTCCTGAAGTATCTCTTCATCAGAACTTTCAGAACTTGAATACAAAACTCTAGATGGTTTCGGCTTTTTACTTTTAAATGGTTTTGAAAAGGCAACTTTTTCTTGTTTCATAAATAAGCTGTTCTTTTCAACTTCAGTCTCGTCCTCTTTCTTTAGGTCTTTTCTTAGAATATGTCTGTCATCAATCATTTTTTTCATTTCATCTTCATCATCATCTTTGAACTCATACTCATCAAGAGCAGATGGAAGTGGTGCCTTACTTGGGACCATTTGTTTGCTGTCATTGGCTGCAGTGTCCTTTTCTGCTTCTGAATCAACATTCCCCTCTACACTGGAAGGATTTACAGATGGAGCTTCTTCAGAATCTAGAGGAAGAAAACAGGAAGTTAGGTTGAATACTGATGGAACATTCTTCACACTTTAGTTCAGGACAAAAGAGTTCCGTTCAGCAGTAAAAATGAAAAAATAGAAAATACTCAAAACACACAATAAACCTTCCCACTAGAATTAAGCTTTTTAAGACAAAACAAAAGGTCATGAAGCCAAAGTACCCCCCACGCTTTACTGTTGTCACTCAGATATGTAAAAATATTAATTAGCATTTATCTCCCAATCTAATAAAACCAATGCACTTTAAATTCTGTAAACCTCATCTGTTCTGCATAATTGCTGCATAACCTGACTCTTTCTCAAGGACATCTTTTTATGATGACTCATTCCTCTAGGAATTCATCCCCTCTAATGCTCTCTAACAACTAAACTATATTCCTCAACATGAACTATTTAGTCATGTTTCAATGGCAGATGAGCTTTTATTCTTAAAAGACAAAGAGCTGCTTGTGTAAAGAAATTCCCTCACGACTCTTTATGTACCTGATATGGACAGCCTAAAGTAGACTATGCTATAACTCACTGCAACTAGTCTCTGCTGTACGGAGCGCACAGCATGGAGCAAGTATGTTGTACCAGATGTCTTGGACTTGCACGTCCAAAATGTAAACTTCTCAACTGTACCCAAAATTAAAATTCAGGAAACATATGGAGTGTTATCACTACCTGATCATATGAAAATCTAGAACTCAAAAATCTTTAAAAAGTATTTTTGGATGTTTTGTTCCCTCCAAATAAGGCTCCAAGTCAAGCCTCTTCAGCTGAATCTGTCAGTTTGCTGTTTAAAAAGAACTGAGTATTGTCATATTCAGTACCATGGACTAAAGATTGGCCATACTGAATAAAAAAATAACAGAAGAGTTTGAAATAACAGTGTAAGGAAAGTGATAAAGCAGTTTCAGTGCATTAAAAGTTTGAATAAGAAAAAAACCCAAAGAAACCACAGGGTTCTGCTGCAAGATTCCCCCTCATTTCCAATAGGATCCTCTGTGGACCAACTACTACAGTTAAGACACATACCTTGCTAGCAGACTTCTCAGCTACTTTGTCTTCAACAACACAGTATCAATAAAATAGAAGCCAGAAGTTCCTATTACCTTCTATATTATCTGTACCACCCAGAACATATTACTACTTCTGCACTATCAGCTTTTTATATACTCCACCCCCCACCACCCATTTCTACGTGCCATCATCTTCCTGCCTTAACTCTATAGCTAGCACTATACAAAAGATTAAAACCACCTAACTGCAGGTGAATTGATGCACTTGAAGTATGCAATTAAATGGGTACTTTTACCTGAGCAACTGTCCTCATCATCGGAGATCGGCACTTCCCTTTTCAATAGCATTTCCAACTCTTCAGTTTCAGCAACATCAACAGGTCTCTCCCCGTGCTTATTGGCTTGAAATGGATTTCCACCATGTCGAAGCAACAGTTTCACAATCTGCAGCATTAAATAAATGAACTTTTAGGTTTTTCACAACATGTTACTTGACCAGCATAAAAATAATCCATTGCACACAGAATGTGAATAAATGTGATACGCAATCCCAAACTCCCACCTATGAAACTGAGATAGCAAAGCAAGACTTCAGCAACTAGAATGCACTGCTCGTTGAAAGAGGTAACAAGGAAAGTTGTTCTCTGTTATATCATCACAAAGAAAAGCAACAGTGGCATTTTGTTCTTGTTGTTCTAGCATTTGCATCTTGTTCCTCACCTACCAAGCTCTCTACTCCTCTGCACTCAATTCACTTTGCTGCAAATTTTATAGCCCTTAACTCTATGGAACAGAAGAAGTTTTTCAAGTAGCAGTACTACTGGTTTCCACAGCATTCCAGAAAAGCCCTGACATCCAAGTATCTTCATGAAGGAACAAACTACCCCCATACCCAACTGAATACAATACAGCAAAATCACTGATTTCTGTAGCATCAAGGGCAAAAAACTGTTAAAGTTGCAATGGTACCAAGGCCACCGCATTTTCAGCACAGTTTCCAGTATCAGTTGCTTTTTAAAAAATATTTTATTTTGGTTTTACATGCTAAAAATGAGGAAATTCAGCAGAGAACAGAATTTTTCCAATACATAATGTTGGTGAGATGGTGACAGATATCTATACTGAGACCAGACAAGCAAAAGATCCTTTTGTCCAGAACTCTACTACAGTTTTATGCAAGTTCGATCTAAAGACCCACTTCTGTTTAGATACTCGTAAGAAACAATTACTAAACAGTTAATGAAAATTTCACAATCAGGTTACCACAATTCATTTCTCTAGCCTTTCCAGAAGATCCTCCTTTCAACCAAACATCTTGTTTGGAAGGTATACTTGATTTAAGGATATTTGCTATTTTTTGCTTTAAACAGCAGATCACACACATAGTAATGAAGTAAGAGAGACATACAGGGAGAGCGGAGTCATTTCCAGATGTTTTCTGCATCTATTTTGCAGAAAACACCAACAAATTCAGAAATAATGTAAAATACCTACAGTGCTCCATTTATCTTCTCTCCTAAGTCATTACTGGTAAAATTATTAAAAAAAATAATATCTGTGCTCTATTTCAAAATCCCTTAGTAAATATATAACAATAAATATAGGATAAATACCTTTACGTTGCTTTATATATATAAAGCATATTTCACATTCATATATGCACAGAAAAAAAAATATTTCCCCAAACCCACTATATACTATTTGGAGAGAATTCTAAACAGTAGAAGCCTCTCTTAAAAAAGTAATTGAAATGTTTGTTTATTAAATAAGTAAAAGTGAAACTTTTAAATATTTAAGAAAACAGATACTGCTAGAAAATATCTACTAAGTAGGCAAAAGAAGTAGGATGAAAAGCAAAATGAAATAAAGAAAACCAAAACACTTTTAAGGTGCCCTCAAAATAGCAGAAGCAGAATTATAAAGCCATATGAGAGCAATCAGGACAGTTAGGATTTCTTCTAATGACTGAGCCTTTCAAAACATTTATTCCCCTCCCACTGTCCCAGAACACTCACATTTCTATGCCCACTACTAGCAGAATCATGAAGTGGTGTATCGTCATCCAAGCCCTGTGTGTTCACATCAGCTCCTGCTGCTATCAGGACTTTAGCAACATCGTAGTAACCAACATTACAGGCTTCATGCAGTGGTGTCCAACCTGTAGTGAAAAGCAGTAAGTGTAAGCTTGAAGGTCAAAGGTTTAAGGTTTTTTTTTCCTCCTGTGCTATAGATGTCTATCACCTTGAAACATTTCAAAATACACACAGTAGTTGGGAGGAAGGTAATGCCATCCATGTGATGAACACCACATGCTTTATCAACTTTAAACCTCACTCCAAATTCCAGATTTTACTGTGATTAAATTGAACACAAAAATCACTAATCGAATAATAAAAGACAAAATCTGGCACAAAATCTCCAGGCTAAACATGTTAGAAATTCTTTGACTAGTGAGCATTTGAACACAGTGTTAGGTATATATAAATAACATTATTCTAAATGGAAACTACTTAAAATCTACACTACTGTAAAGAATAAGTATGGCAAATTGTCATAACCAGTGCTCCTTCAGAGCCACTGAACAGGTACCAGGAATCACTAATAACATTCAGCAGTTATTAGTCTACATAGCAAGCTATTAATAAACATTGGCAGAGAATTTACTCCTGGTATTTCCTAGAATATTATCCATTTTTAGCAATTTTGATTTACACACTGATAAACTGAAGTTCAGTCCTCATTCTTTTATAGTAGAGTCTCAATTGAAGACGACAATCAACCCACACACACTATATTCCTTACCTTAATTTCCTCTCCCCAACTTGATGCCTTCCACTTCATAGCTGCCCTGAACTTCTAGCCTGCTGTTGATGCCTTCTCAGACCAGTTCTGGGAAGGCATTCAACTTTTTTTTTTTTTTTCCAACATAACCAGTGTAAGCCTGGAAGAGTTTATCACTTGAATTCTGCATCTAATCAGTAATAGTCTTGTACATCCATGAAGAAAAGGTACAAGAAGCCTGTAACTTATCTAATCACTCAGTAAGGTAATTTTTTACCTTCATCTCTCACTCAAATAAATTTAAATAAATAATAATAAAAAACAGAAAAGAAAGCAAAACACTTCTTCCTGATCTTTGTATACTAAACTTCCTCTCCAGTCATCATGTGGGTCACTCCCTTCCAACACAGCCTGGCTATTATCTCCTCCTTTCCATTTTCTTGTCATTTACCCTTTTCCCACTCACCCACAATGCTGACACTCTTCAGCTCTCAGCCCTCTGATCCCTGTTTTCTTTCCCCTTATTAATTGTCTCTATAATTCATTCTGTTCCATGTTTTACTGCTTTGCCTTTCTATCCTATCACCATGTCCAGCCTGCCAACTCTAGTCCTGGCTTGCTCTCAACATCTGTTTCCTTTACTCTTGTTTTCACACGGCAGTATCATTCTGGCAGATATCCCATAAGCAGGGTTACTTCCTCCATTACTAATTCATTTTCTGCTCCTTTAGTTCTGCCAAATTCTTAGCTAAGAAACTGTAAATTCTCTAAACTTCATTGCATCCTAAATTCTTATTTTTCTCCACTCATGACTCGCTGCTCAAACCCTCCCCCTCTTCTTGATTTCTTCCTCTGTACAGGATTTTGAGGCTAAGCCACCTCTGCTTCTCGCTTTGGATTACCAATGGAAAAGTATCTCACTTGATCTCACTGCTTCCTAACAAGTGGCTGGACATTTACGTGCCAATAGGAAGCAATGAACAGTCACATATGCAGTTTTCCTCTTTCTTATTAAATGGTCTTTAACTCAACCCATGAGGACTTTCTTCCATCTTACTTTCTTCCCCTGCCCTATTGAGGGGGGGAAGCAAGAGAGCAGCTGGGTGGGTAGCCAGCCAAGGTTAACCCACTACAACATCTCTTCTTGAAGTGTTTCTATTCTCCCTGCGATTTCTGTAAGTCTGCCTTCCTCTGAACCTCCCCCTCCTTTTCTAAAATTGCTCTTGTCAACAACTTCTTCTCATCTCTCCTCTCAACTTCCCTTAAGATCTCACAGGGTTCTAATTCTGCTTCCTTTCTTTTCTTCCTCTACATGCTAGTCCTGGGCAGCCTCATCTTCACACACAAATTCAGCTACCCTCTGTAAACCAAGAAATTATTGATCTGCTTACTAAAAAAAAATAAAAATAAAAAATCAAGATTTCAGTCTGTCTCATTAATATCTTCTCTTGATGTCAAATTTGAGCTGACAACTAATTGTACCATGTAATTTCTCCCATTGGGACCTGCTACCTCAGTTCATCTCACCTACTCCAATTGAGAATATAATTCTCACTATACCATTAACTTACCCATAAACCGAGCATTAGCAGGCTTTGCTGTAGGTCTAGTTAAAATTCTCATTCAGACCTCCATTATATTTTTGCTTCTATTATGCAATGGCTCTATTATGCAACGCAAAACCAAAAGCAACATGGCCCTTACTTATATTTACTTCCCCACTTATCTATGATCCACTTCTACTGCAGATGCAAAAAAGCCAGTATTCACAGCCAACATTGAGAGATAGAGTATTAGGAGCAGTTTGTTATGCTGTTTATATAATATGCACTTAATAGTTGTATTATTTTTTAGAGTGGTCCTTGCGTTTAAGAGAGAAACAGCTACTGAATCCTATCTTTTTATAGATGCCTCTTAGACCTCAACCTGACAACAACCTCTGCACCTCACCTTTATCCTCTGATTTAGCCTTTCCTTCATTCTGTTCCATTCCTCTTCATTAACCCAACCTCTTTCTATGCCCTAAATCTCTACCCAATACTACAGCTCCTATGTCTTATGCCCTTTTACACTCTTTGAGGAAAAAGCAGCAAGTACTTTGGCTTATCTCAGTATATAAATGCATTTCAATTGGTGCCTGGCCAGTGGGAGGATCTCATATTTACTCTGCTGGAGATTTTTTACTAAAACACGCAGAAACTTATCTACGGTGAGAGTATCAAATGCAAAATAGGCAAAAGTTTGCCAGCAGGTTCCCAAAAATTATTTAGGAGGTCTTACAGACATACAGACCATAAAGAAAGATACCCAATAAAGGACACTGAAAATACAGTGCAACTTACAACATACCTTAAAGCTCAATCAATGCTGAAATCACAGCAAATACTGACATATCAAAACTATCATTAATCTAGCAGGACTAGATGACAAGTGCAAGCTATACCACACTCATCTGCTTTGGTGCATATTATCTGTTCCAGTAAAAAGACAATGTACATTACAGTGCTACCACCCTCACTGTTACTGAACTTTCAATCTCCTTACATAGCCTACAATCCCATTATCAATTTCTGACTTTGCCTAGTATAATTCTATCAAGTTCAGTAAGCACACACATATTTGTGTAACTACCTAGCATGCAAAGGCTCTGGCCATAACTGAAACCTCCTGGTATTAATAGTGTTCTACTAATATACTAGGTACTATACTGTCCCAGTACTACCATTGCCATCAAAAATAAGAAACATGACTTTAGAATTTCTAAGAAGTTTTGTTTTATCTTATAATTTGCATAAAGCACGAATCACAATTAAACCTGATAACAATTTCAGCATTAATTTTGAATTTGTACAGTTAAGAGAACATGTATCAACTTACCTGCAAAATCTTTTACGTTCACATTTGCACCTAAACTGATTAGCTCCTTAACCTGTTTAACATCCCCTCGAATTGCTGCCATATGTAGAGGAGTTTCCCCTCGTTCATTTCTCTTGTTGACTTTGTCTTTTTGTCTTGAAGAAGAGTTTGGAGTTTTCTTTTGTGTGGGTGTTGTTTGTAAGGGATGATTTAAGGTGGAATCTACAAAACAAATTTTTAAGTGGTCACTGTAAGTTCTTTAACACTATTGTTACTTCATCTCATTTTAACACTTGCATTCAAAGATGACAATAATCAGTTAATTACTATATTTAAATAAAGGATGTATCTGACACTTCACATACATCAACACAATGCCTATTTGCAATGTGTGAAAAGGTGTTTTGCAAAATCTCACTATTTTAACAGTAGGCTTCAAGGATAGATGAAGTCTGATCCCCTTCCTCCAGCACAGTTCCACTCTATTTTTACACAGTGGTATGCCAGTTTAAGGAATTACTGTCTGTGCATTGTACTCCATGTACTTCCTCAGCTGTGCCAACACAAACGTTTTTGGGTGGACTGGATAGTTTCTTTAGGAAATGAAGCCGTTCACCTTTAAATGCCAATTTTATAAAAACATTACACCTGTATAACATATACATAAATAAAGAGTTTTTTAAAAAATACAATTGGACCAAGGACAGTTTGAAGTTCTGAATTAAAAACAAGGTGTCTCCCCTCTCATATTAATTCCTAAGGAAATGATCCAGTTTCCTTCTAAATTAAAATCCTGCTCCAAATTGAGACAATGAGACAGTAGTTAAACTTCACAAAAAATACAGATAACAGTTCAGTTTTTAAATAATGCACATAGAACAGTGTTTGAGAGGCAAAAATATTCAAAGGAAGAAAAGACACTTTCAGGTTTTACAGCTATCATCATGCAAAGATTTGCACACAAATACAGACGGTCAAGAATTTTTTTATGAAATTACTCATCAATGCAAAATAGAGTTTTAGCAGAATTATGAATAATTTAAAAAATCAATAAAAATCAAGGATTGTTGAAAAACATCAGGGTTCAGAATATGCTGATTGGGACAGAAATAAACAGGCAGAAGGAAGAAAACTGTTAACTTTGTAAGATCACCTGGACTGTTGTCTCGTGCTGTCATCTGCATAAGAAGTGCCATCTGTTTGCGCTCTGACAGAGGATAACCAAAAAGAATGCTAACTGGTGTTGATTTCTTATTTCCAGCATCCTTCTTCATTTTCTTTTTCTCCGGACCTTCCTTCTCTGGAAATATTAACATTTAAAAGCTCAAACCTTTGTTCTATTAGAACACGTTTCTAGAAATAAAAACATCCTTTTAAGATATGTGAACCGGTCATTGGTGGCACGTGAAGAAAACCAGAAATTGCATCTCTAATTTACTGCATTTGCACTAGTTACCTGTTCTAATCATCTCAGGATAATAAGCTACTTAGTTAAAGCATTTAAAGCTGTAAGGAGGGTTACTAAAAAATTCTAAAAGATTAAAATCCTGTTTTACAGCAGGAAGACTGTGTATATCACAACTTTAATTTTCAGAGAATCAAGTCATGTGCTTAAAAAATCCTGTAAGATCAGCTAGTCAACTTTCAGCCTTGAATACAGATATGAGACTGCTCTATTATACTTCTCTCAAGACACCATGCTAACAATTAGGAAAAAACTTTAATATTAGTAATTGTTGGGTAACTGGATAAAAGATTGTTTCACTCAAACTCATCCTATTACTTCACCTTAGAGCAATTTCTTCTCCAAAATTCATATCCTTCAAAAACATACAGCTATTTTATATACATAACTTCTTTCCTTTTATCAATGTTTACAGAAGTTGTTTAATATTTCATGTCCAAGTTTTAAACCAGGAGCTAAAATTACACATCTGAATAAACAGATCATTTGTGAAGCTATTCAATAACTACAAACTGTCACAGATCTTCAGATTGGTTAAATGCGCTCTGAAATCCAGACAACTTTTTAATACCTAACAAATTTGAAAACTACAATTTTACTTGTGCAATTTGGAAACTTTGATCTATGTCTTCCATCCTATTTGAAAGTTCTTCCTTCATTTTTCTGTATAAAAGTCTTGTAAACAAAACACAGTCAATTAGGTTAAAGTAGATAGGAAATAACTGATTTGTGATTAAGTGACTTTGGCTAAATCACTTTGAACTGGAGCAGTATGTAACAATCTTAACATCAAACAATTACAAACTCACAATACATCAAATTTCTTCTGGTACAACTATTGTCCACAGCTCTTCTACCTGCTCATTATTTTTAAACTGTATTTTCTAGGGGCATATTAGTTTGCTTTATGTGTAGTGAAGACCATTCATTTTCTGTAATTATCTCATCTTTCTAGGCAACTGCTCTTTCTGTCTTAACAAGTTCTTATCATATTCAACATTTTATATTTTGTAAGTAGCTTATGTTACTTACACGTTAGATCTATAATGCCTACCTTTTTCTTCAGAGCCCCTAAGATTACTACTTGAACATAAATGCTCTGGATGTAAAAGACAGCTCGAGGTACCTTAGTCACAAACTAAGTGATTTGGAATGAAAATTTTTGAAAGAGTTAAAAAACCCCCAAAATTCTAATCACGACTGTCAAGAAGGAATGGTCTGAAGAGTATTCTAACAGACTCAAACAACAGAAACAAGATCTCCAAACTCTGAGCAAATAATTCCCTTGGTTTCCTTCCCTAAAAGCCCAGATTGAGCACTAGATTTTCCAGTGATCCTGCTCTCTCTATGCACCTTCTCCTTTTGGAAGCTTCCCTACTGACCACCTTCCCAAAGGGCCTTTAGCAGCTGGACAAGACTCTGTGTCCTACAGTCACAGATGATCCCAGTTCACCCCCGGAGCGGACTACTGATCGGGACAGAATTCAGTAAGGGTGTCTATTGCCTGCTTTTTCTCCTCTGTGGCCAGTTGATGTGCTAATTCCCATAAAGTAGGCAAGAACATGAAACGAAGCTGAGACCTAAAAATTACAACAGGGAATATATAATAAATGAAAGCAGGGCTAGGGGGAAAGATGTTGGACTGATTAACTAGGCGTGACCATGGTAAAATGCCAGAATGTGGCTGGAATTGGTTGAGGATTGCTACTATTAGTTAAATAAGCCTGGTTGCCACACTGATCTTTTTAGTTCTTTGTATAGTAAGTTATTTCATCTTATTCTTACTGTAACCAATTACCGTCTGATGAATGTTCATCCCTTTTCAGTTAATCTTAGTATTTTAGGCAATGCTAAAAAAAAATATGTGAAAATACAATTAAGGTAAATCAAAGTGAGGGGCAGAGATTTTGGTTTTATTACTATCCCCGTGACTATATTACATTCATAACATGCAGCCAGATCTATCTGGACAACATTCTTTCTACTATTTTCCTTTTAAATTAAGCTTTTCACCAAACACTATAAAAAAAAGGATTTCAAAATAGCCAAGTTACATGAAACAGTGATTTAGGTGCATTTGAGGACTTATTTGTAGAAGAGCTTAACGAAACTCACACACAGTAGTTGAATGTATTGGCACAAGGAACATCAGAATCACCAGCAATTATTTTTGGAGAACTTATGCATGACGGGTTATGTCCCAAGGCATCCAATAATGTATCTGGCTTTTGGTGGGTTTTTTTGTTTTGGTTTGGGTTTTTTTTTTTTTGCTTGTTTTTTAATTTGGAGAAATGACAAATTCCCAATCAAGTAATTTCTAAATGTTTTAGGAAAATATATTATTAAATAACAGAATATATGGATTTCTCAAAACAAGTCATGCCAAACTAACAGAATATTCCATTTGGTAAAACAAGCACCTTAGTGGATAAAGGAAATAAAGCAAATAGAATACATTCAAACTTCAGGGCTCGTGATAGTCTGGTTTAATATAAAACTCCTGTCGTAGTGCAAATTGTAAGGAATAACACAATTAAGAAATAGGACCATGAGAAGCTAAAAATGTACTGTTTGAAATAAATTCTAAGGAAGTTATAAGATTGAGTGACATACAAGAAAAGACTAATATGCATATTATCAACAACTGTAGAAGACAGGTCAAGATGATCAGATGCAGATGATGAAGCTGAGAGACAGAGTTACTGAGATCTGTGTGACTGTGCTAATCTTACTGAAGTTATTTTAAAGAGAAACACATCATGATTTACTGCTGCTTCCTGTCCTCAGTGAAAGAGAAAGATCAGAATGTGATGAAGAGACCTCACAATACACTGTACACTGTAGAGATAGAAAGGTATCATTGTGATACCTAATTAATCAAGTTTATGGACTATTTATTTAACCAAACCAACACACACATACACACACACAAAACCACCTCCACTGTCCTGCCTCTAGCCCAAACATCAGTTCAAGAAACTTGAACAAAAAGTCCAAGTCCAGCAAGCAGTAACACAGTGTGTAAACAGTCCCTTTAACAGCCCCACTAACCATTGTGACTATGGGAAGTACAAATATAGAAATTATGTTCCTATGATATACACATGGAACAGAAAGAGGGCACTTGTTATGCTTTTCTGGATATCAATTAAATGCTAAAAGAAATATGACTGTGCCAAGTTTGGACTACTTTAAAGACAGAAATTGAAGGGGCCAGAAAACAAAACTGAGATGCTACTAAAAACAGAAAATCTGGAGAACATAATTTCCAAGGAAAGATCAACAAATTAGGACATTAGTGTAATTATAACTCTTGTTGTTCTTCCAGAATAATCAACTATGTAACAAAACTACATTAAAAAAAAATAATCCCATGCTTATCTTCACAATGAAGAGATTTTTTCCAATTTGCAGCGATGTTTAGTTATTACAAAAAAAATCAAATTTGTCTCTTCACACTGATAAGGTGGAGAAAGCAAATGAACTTGTCCTTTGCAAAAGCAGCACTTGCCTGTTGTTCTTATTCTGATAACCAAATCAAAGGTTATTTAAAAATTACCAGATTAATTAAATAAATTAACAAAATTTAAACAATGCCATTTAGGTAGTCCAAATAAGTGATGGTAAGTGATGGCTTTTCAATCAAATTATGGTTTTGGATTGGGAGACTTCAAATCAGAGAACTTAGTAAAAAAGATATCTAAAGTGCTTCTCCTACCATCCCTTCTACCAGTCTTAATCAAAGCTTTCATGTAGAATCCTTCATAAGATCAACCTGAATAAGGGTTAAAAGTATATTGCAAAATTTGAGGTATAAATAAATTTGGCTGCAGTATGTGTATGTTGTATTAGTGAAAAGTTATTAAAAATAAAACTAGAGGCAAAGGATAAAATACATCCTGGAACTGTAATGGACAGTGTGAAGAATGGAGTATTACCACATATTTTTCCAGAATCTTTCTAATTATGAATTGTATACACAACCTTTGACAATTTCCCTAGAATATCACTACAGATTTTCAAAAAGCATCAGAAGAAAACTGGGATATTTATTTTATTTTTAAACAGTAGCACTACTACCTAGTAAGAGGCTTTTCACCACCTCTTCTTTTTCCTCTGTCTCTGGTTACACTTTCATCTTCAAAAACTTACTTTCTTCCTTCTCAAATAACACTTACCATTCTCTGTAGATAGTTAGCAGAGAGATGCTTCTGTCAGAGATGACAGTTCACTCCAGTGATGGCAAATCTTGCCAATGTCTAATGACAAGTTTGTACCAGAAGCAGCACAGCATTTCACAAGCACTGATGTCAGTCCTAATCCATGTCAAACTGGGAAGTGGTTAATTCCCACTGGTCTAATCTAATTGGTTAGGTATAGAATCAGCATTGCAAGAACTATTTTTTATCCTAGTAATGCTCTTGCCTCTAAAGTTTCTGGAAAGCTTAGGTACCAACTTCCTCATCTATGAAACAGGGTAGTTGCTCTTACCTACTTACCTCAGCAATAATGAAATGGACAACAAACTATGATGTTTGCTATACAGTAGTTAAAAGCTATGTGCCTTCTATTGCATTATTATTTCTTGCCACTACTTGAACTGTTTATTTCATCTCCCTGTCACAACTTGTAACAAAAAGATTTTGTAGCATGCACATTGTCTTTTTGTGTATGTCTAAGTACCTAGAGTAATCCGTCGTGTTTATGGCAACTGTGACGATAGATGCTATAGCAAAAGTAACACAAAAAATTATGTTACCTTATAAGATACTGTGACAATTAATTATTTGCAGTTGATAGGGGTGGGAAGAGATGACAAAAGAGTTCTGACACAGAAAACATTAGATAAGTGTTAAATATTACTTCTAAATATATTTATTTCCATTATGAAAAACAGTTAGCATCTAATAACAAGCAATAAATCCAATCAAGCAGATGCTGGGAGCATACTTCTAATTTACACATGGTCTTTTCAGAATCAAGTGGTATCATAAATAGTGTAAGACTCTAGAATTCTGTGAAACCACTAAAAACAGAAATCTAAAGCCAAGAGTATTTTTTTGTAATGTGACTATTTCAAATTTAGATTTCATACCATATTCTCTTTAGAATAACAATAATATGTATGAAATGTTTCCAGGAGCCAAATCTTCTGCATTAAATTAATCCTGGACAAAAATTAAACGTGTACTGAGATACAGACTTCTATCTTGCATTTAAATCTAAGCATATTAAGGGAACTACCTGTTTATGAAAATATTCAAATGTACAACAAGCACTGTAATACAGAGCATCTGACAAATTTGGGGAACATCCCTTCTGGTGGTCTCCCAGAGGGCACAGATACTGTCTTGGTACTAACAGAACTATTACTGAACTATAACACAGATAACTAATTACCTAAATTCAGAGACAACTGTACTCTTGGAATACATCCAGATTCCTCCACCTCGATTTGAAAAGAGCCATGTTAAGAATGGTATTTTGAAGTCTTTAAATCAGTTCTAGTAGAATATGCTTGTTAGGAAGAACTACCAGCCTGTGCAGAAAAGGCATCCTGAAGAAATCACAGGAGCTTAGACTGAAAGAAAAGTTTGCTCTCCGTGGCTAGTTTAGTTAGTTCCATAACCTTAGCAATCTTATCTCTTCTATGGAGGACAATATGTCTACCAATCTTTCTCACCCTCCCCAAAAAAGGCTACAAAAGCTGACAGCTGTGTCTCAAATCAAGGCACTTGCATGTCTTTTCATCAGTTTACTTGTTTAAGAAATGGATCTCTAGAGATAACAACAAAAAGAATGATTTATTACTAAAATAGAAGCAAAAGAGTGAGGTTAGGAAACAACTGGAAAATGTAGAGAAGCTATGCTGGCATGCTAGCTCTTGCTATTGATAGGATGAAAGCGCATAGGACCAAAATGCAACAATCAGAAGCAAGCAAGCAATTTTATACTTAGTATCCTTTTTTACAGGGAAAAATAATAATCAATATAAAAAACATAACATACATTTAATTAAATTAGGATGTATTTTACCAACAAATAATTAGTTAAGGAAATAAAAAGGTTCTACCTGTGTCTGAATTGCGATCTTCATTTCTGGATGGACTAATAGTAAAAGGAAGTTTACGTTTCATGGAAGACTTTTCTTTCATCTCCTTCCCCACATCACTCCTATCCACTTTTGGAGTTTTGCTGTAGGATGCAATCTTGTCCTTGCTCTAGTATAAATAAAAGGTATACTAAGTAATTTTTGCATAAAGCAGAATTGTCTTATAATGTATATAGATTGAAAAGACTGCTATGCAAGAATGTATGTGCATGCGTGCATTTATGTGTATTATGTATTTTATTCAAAAAACTTTGAAAGTAACTTTACTAAAAATAATCAATAGCATTTCTTCCTTTTTAAAATTAGTATCTTCTGTGTTATTTCTACTTCCAGGTACATCACTGTAGAACCGCTGCTCACTATTAGAGTCTTGATTAATAAGCAAAGGAACAATACAAACCGGACAAGAATTTTTTAAGACTTAATGACCACCCCAATTTCCCTCCCTGATCATATCATAATAATCACATTAAAAATACATTAAAAGCCCACACTACAATTCAGACTGTGAATAGTAACACAGTACCAATAAAAAAAAACCAACTTCTAACAACCATCCTCCACCCCGTAACCCATCCATCCAGAACTCCCTTTTATTTCAGCACAATATTAATTTACGTTTGATTACTTTGGTAATATTTGAGGTCAAGGTATGTAAAAGACAGTAGGTTAGTGAGAAAACTACTTCAGAGAACCCTCTGCAAACCCCAACATTTTGGCCTACCAATCAAGATGCACTGTAGAGACGTAACACCTTCTGTTCATTACATGTTGCAGAAACACATTATCCAGCTATGTCAGCTATCACAACTCCACAGCTTTATATCATTCTTAACAGATAATCAGACAAAACCACCAACAGATTAATTTTCTAAAGGTAGAAGAGGCACATACACTTACTTGCCAATCAGAAAAACGAAAGGCTGATCCTTGGCACTTACGAAGCAAGAAGTTAAAAGATTTATTCTGACTAGAGGAAAGCTAAAGAATGACTCCAAGTAAAGGTACTATTCTCGAGAGCACCTTTCCCTTATTTAAAAACAAACACAGGTAAGAAAAGTATTTTGATTGTATCATCTGACGCATTGAGTTTAAGCTGTTGCCAAAGAGGTAGGTGGAAGTGATTACAAAGAGAACCTGCAAACAAACTCTACATTCACATGATAAATGTCTGTAGCAGGAAAATCACCAATAAAGGATCAGTCTGTCAGGAGAATTCCTGAAGCAAAAGGTTGATGCCCTCAGAGAATACCTATCTTTACTCTGAGTTTGAAAACCTGGGGGGAAGAAAACCAAAACAAACCCCACCCCCTCCACACACCTCAAAAAACCACCACCAAACCCCCAAACAAACAAAAACGCTCAATAAAACCCACACATCAAAACCAGCCCTCCTCCAAAACCCTACAGGAAACAACAAACACCCCCCAGCCTTTTTCTTACATACAAGAAAAATCTAAAAATCTAAAATCCCGTAAGACTCCTCTAAGCCCTTGGGAGATAAAGTGTCTGTGCTATTACTTTTGAAAGAAAGAAGCTAATCAACCTAATGCAGCTGATCAGCTGTAAATGAATCTAAAAGTTGACAGAAGCACATCCAAACTCCATTAAGCCCATTGAGATCTCTTCCACTATACATAAGAGTTTTCCCACTTCAGCCTGATCTCACCAAGAGCTCTCTTATCCCTTGTTCCCAACAATCCAATTATTTCTCATATGTACATATGTAAATTTCCCACACACTATATTATGTTAGGTATAACAGAAAGGATCAATTGAAAATAATCTAAAATTCCTAAGCAAGAAGCATTGGTATCAATTTGTTTTGTAGAAAAAAAAACAACAACTTTTTGCAGTTGGTAGTCCTTAAAAATAATAACTTTTTTGGTACTAATCAGTAAAATATATTGGTAGGTACTCACAAAGAGACATAAACTGCTTACATAATTTGATAGTTTTGCATTTGTTCTTATTCTTAAATTGTATGTATGCATTAGATCAACTATTATGACTGATGTACTAATTCTTGATAAATCCCTGAATATTAGTTTTGTGATTATCTAATTAGGAGGAGAGACAGTTCAAAACACGTACTTTCAGATAAATTAAGAGAAATTGAAAATGAAAGAAGAGGCCAGATACACATAACACAGAAACTGAAAGAAAGTACTTCATTCCTTAGCTATTGTGGAAATAAACCAGTGGTGGACTTTCCAACCCTAAAGATGCAATGAACAGGGTGTTTGAGAAATCTGTACAAATTTAATGCTGTTTAGTATTTTCAGTGACAATGCTGAAAGATATGCAATTAGATATGCAGACACCATCACAACCAGGAGAAAGGGAAAAGCAAAGAGCACTGGCAAGGGAAAATAAAATGACTAGCAAATTTGAAAAACAGCCTATATACAAAACAAAACAGGAAAACCCAGGATAAGACCAAGGTTCTACAAACTGATGAAAATAATAAACTGTACAATCACCAGACTCCACATTAAAAGCCACAAAACTCTTAACAGCCTCCTGAATTCAACTTCAAGGAAAGGAAGGCAAGAGGAGATAGCAAGCCCTGCAGGTTAGAACAGGCATTTCGATCTAAAGAGCGAGCAAGCATTCACTGTTCCAACTACTCCTGGTCACTGCAACAGCATGGACATGTCTTTTTCAAGGTCCAAAGCAAGGTTCAAAATTCACCGTGAATAGGTCTATGCATTGGTTTAATGTGATCCATGGAAGCAACTCAATCCAAAGCTGACATCTTTCAAAAAGCAACCTGTAACTTAGAGTATCTGTGGTCTTTCTAAAGAGGTAAATCAATCTCAAATTAAACATTGAAAACATGATAATGTTCAGATCCACAAACTATTGCTGCAAAGAGAAAGGCATCACATACTCCCTACGTCCACTGCAGTAAGAGAACATTTAATGGCTTTAGACCACAACAGGAGACAAGCAAAGGTTATTTATCGTTCTACTAAGTATCTAACTCTGTGCCAGTCAGCGTAATTAAGTATCAGAATAAACTGCCCAAGAAGACTGGAATTTCCATCAGTCAAGGCTGTAAAGAAAAGGTCTGGCAAACATCTGTCAAGAACCGAGCACAGCTTATTCTACTCTGGGGCAAATGGATGAAGTGGATCTGCATGTCTCAACATTTATGCATGCCTCACTGGAGGACATAGTAACAAGGAAGAATTTTCTCTGTCAACAAAACCATACTAGTGTGCCATGATGAGGAACATATTTTTAATCTGTTCAACAGAAACCGTCTCAGAAGGCTAACAAACAGCAGCCTGGACGATCTCTTGATAGCCCATTCCAGCTATATTGTCTGGTACTGCTACAATCAACGACAACACACAAAAGGAGACAAGAGTGCCATATAATCTAGCAGATGTACTAAACCCCGGGAGAATAAGCATTCTTTTTCTGCCTATCAAAGATAATTACATACTGAAGTGTGTTCTGCATGGTATTAAAATGGCTTTGGGCACTATTGAAAGACTTTTCTAAGAAGAGAGTTAATTTTTACAAACCACAAATGTGTTTCTCCTTTGGACCACATATCTATCATTTACTTCCTGAGTTTTGGCCACGTAAGTTCTAAAGTATTAATTCAGATAAATTAAAATTTCATTATGTTCTTATCTTTATAAAATATCTCATGCAAACACTAAGTGGTCTATCCACTGTATACACTCTTACAATTTTCTTGATTTGTTTTATGCTCCCAAGATGAGCAACTGAAATAAAAATACATGTACCCTGAAGCATATACAATATAAACTCAGCATATTAACAGGAATGTATTCCTAATGATTTTTTTTCTAAGCTCTCAGAAGACCTGAGCACATACCTGATTCACATAGCTATTTACTGGCTGCTAGAACAGCATAATAAGCATTATTGTCCAGTGGAAGTTAATGCTTGGGACAGTAACTACTACATTTCTCAGTCAATAGCCAAGAGTGCACATCCAGTAAGAGCTAAATGTTGTATCAACTAGGAAAAACAAATCCTGCAAGTGTTTTTTTCTCTTTTCTTAATGTATTAACCATTGGACTAGTCTTACACGACATATTACAGTTTTTATTTTGAGAAGAATGAGGAATTTTTTTAGGAAGTGATGTCCTTTAACACCACTGTTCATTTGTAAATGCACTGTTTCGCGTGAACATTATTTCACAATTACTTCACACTATGCCTCCTCTGCCTACAATGCATCTATGGACGTATAAGGAAACACCAATAATTAAACTCCGTATCTTCTGTTCATTTACAATCATAAAGATTAAGATCCACGAGTAGTGGACATCTCTGCTACAATAACAAAGTGGACACAGAAGCAAGTAATAGCAAGTTTACATAGCAAACTGCAGAATTGGTTTGACTTTTACAGAAAAAATAAAAAGGCAAAGCTAAATGAAAAATACAATTAGAATGCAATTTTGTGCTAAGGATCACCGCAATTATCTGAACGTTGGTGACCTTTTCATGCTACTAGAAGACATAGGCATCTCTGATGGCACAGTGAATGGTCACTCATTGGTCACACAATACTGAGAAAAGCGTGTGGACAGGAGGTATTTTCCAGATTAATCAAGAGACTTCCATATCAAAAAGTCACTAAAGCAAAAATTTTACTTTAGTATGCCTTTCACCTGCAGCATCAGTACTTGCTTACATCAATTACATCAGGTTAACAAATCCATAACTTTTTCCTAAGAAGTTCTAATGCTTCAAGGACTATTGGTTTTAAATTCATGGTTGCAAATATTTTCATATAGAGAAAAATCCTTATTTGCTTTACAGAAATTTTCATACTTCCTGAAGATACTTCATTTTAAATCATCACTGTTTATTTGGCCTGATCAATTTTCACTTCAGAGTTTTAGTTCTGTTCGTATAATACAGATTTTCCTTCATGATTTTATGTCGTTCAAACTCAAATTTTATTCTTACCATATTGTCTGTTGAATTTTCTAGCCTGAATTAAAATGATTACATTTTGGCAATATTTTTTCTACTACAGGAGAAAAGATCGCAGATTATTCAAGAATCAGCTAAGCACTGCTGACAATTGCTTGTCCCTGTGCTAGAGAACAGTTTATGTGACTGTTCAAGTGAATATTTAACATCTTAACCATGTATTCCATTCTCTCAAAATATGACAAAAGCAACCAAACTGCATTTACAATGCTAAAAACATAGATGCAGGACAACTAACTGCAACAACTACATAATTCTGTAATTGTATTTAGGATCTCACATTTTCAGTATTATATATATCAGTGTATACCATATGATCCGCAAACCAAATCCTTATTATTCTAATCTCGCATTATATATTGTGTCGAGGTGGATAGCGAGCAAGACTGAACATAACATTGCAAGCAGTTTATCAGTTTACTGTTTGGTATCAATCTAATTAGTCCACCGTCATGTTTCCAAACATATGTCCTTGGTCAAACTTCCATCTTTCAAGGGCTTTAATTTTCTAAGTAAACCTGATTTCACTGGCATCTTAATCTCAAATACCAGGCAAAGTAGAAGCTGAACCTGGCACATTTGTCCACACTTCTAATTCCTGTACCAGTGATCAGTCTCAACAACAGGCATTTCCTTGCTAGAGGAGCCAGCTAAAGACAAACTTTCACCTAAACCAATAAAACAATAAAGGGGTTTATGTGACCATTAGAAATAGAATGTTAATTTACACCTTTCTAAATCAAATCAAAATTTGCCGATTTTCCTGGTGGTTAAATAAATGACACCATGTTCACCCTTCTGTTCCCTGAAAAAAGTTATTCATATTTTCATATGGATTCATATCTTCTTCTGTTGAGAGCTACTCATATCTGTTTCAGAAGATTACCTAACTTTGCAGAGGTTGCAGGGTTAAATGGCTCAGCAGACATAACTGCTACTCTTATTAGCAGATGAGAGCCAGGAGATTACTGGAAAGGAAGGTGTCAAGACAGTCAGCAAATACTGAACTGGGCAGAAGGATCACTGCTAAGGCAGTTCCTTTGGCAGTGGCTGTAGAATCAACAGCCACTCTGGAAACCAGCACCATTTTTCTACTGTGGCAGCAAGCAACAGGGAGAGGAGGTGTGGGGGAGTCAGAGGTGGAGAATGAAGGACAAAAAGGGGCCTCAGAAGCAAATGCTTTATTTTGATTTATTTTTTTAAAAACTCAGATTGCAATGCAATTTGTATGTAAAATTCAAAGCCTATGAAGGAAGAAAGTAATCTGCACTATACAAATATAATCTATTTCTATATGTTCAAACCTACAAACAACAATTTCCTTACCTCACTTTACTGGGATCTATAAAACAAACTGGGAAAAGACTAATATGCTAATGTTTTCTATAAATGTTTTCAGAAGACAAACAGCTTGAAGCAGATGCTGGATGTTCTCACCTTTTCCTATTTTTCCATCTCTCCCTGTCTTACATCCATTCATTAAGTGGTCTTAAAGAGAATACAATCTTCAACAAAATAGTAACAGTATTTATGACCGCATACAATCTCCTTTTACAGAGAAAAGTTTTAAACATCATTTGGGAGATAAATGGATTTTCCCTCCTGAGGAAAATATACAACTCATCATTCACAATACAGAATATTATTACATCTTTTGATATTCATTAGTACTACAGATAAACTCGTCTGTTGTACAGTGTACCAGGCAGACCAAATGGAGAACAACTTGGCTCCAGAAGTTTGAAAATAACAGGACACTTCACATTTATAGAAAACAAGCCACCCTTCAGTATTCCTGGAGTTTGCATACTCCTTCGTTCTCCAGCACTCAAAAATGGATGGTACAGGTTTTAAAGTGGATTCCTCTCTACAGGAGTTACTCTTAACCCTTCTGCAGTATTTGGCTTTCAAGTCCTCCTAACAGAGAGAATAATTCCCTGTGTTACAAAGGAATAAAGGAAACATGTTTGTTCATTGGTCTGTGCTCTGTCCCAGGCCTTCAGAAACATTTCATGTGTTTGTTACTGAGAGTAAGACACTGTAAAATTAAATAAAATATGAATCATTGTTCTTGTGAGTGTACAAATACTTCATATGATGTAAGATATGGAAACTACGCACTTACATCAAATAAACCCAGTGTGTCCAGCTTCCTTTTGAATTAAGTTGCAAGTTACAATAAAAGGTATTAATTCCGTTCCCCGATTTAATTTACAGTTAAAACCATGTAAAAACTTTTTTACTGCAGTCAAGACATCAGAACACAGATTCATATTTATTTCTTTGCATTACAGTAACAAAAATCATGATAGAACACATGCTCTTCATTTCACTGAAATTAAATGGACATTAATATAATTTTGTTACCTTTCTTGCTGTTGTTTTTTCCACCATGGTGCTGTCACTGTCAGAATTTTCAACTTGAACTGTTTTTGTAGACCCAAATTTGGGCATTTTATAGCTGTTTAGCTAGCTTTATCTTCTATCAGTGGGTTCATCGTGTGTCTGAAAAACAACCAACCAACATTATATAAATATATACACTACAGTGTCATTTCAGGACAAATGTTGCTACTGCATATGGTAGCAGAATCAAATAGCACCCCAAAAGAGATGGCTAACAAAGACACCTGACTTCAAGCTTCCCACTCATCTGCAGCTTGAACCCCGGGGTGAAAACCAAAAAGGTCTAACATGGCTACTACTGGTGATAGTGTCATCAGATCCCCCCCTCAGTCTTCTCTTCTCTAGACTAAAAAGACCAAAGTCCCTCGGCCTCTCCTCATAAAGGAGATGCTCCAGGCCCCCAGTCATCTTTGTAGCCCTCTGCTGTACCTTCTCCTTCTTGAATTGGGGAGCCCTACTACAAAGAAGTTAATCGAAACAAACAGGCCAAAGTATCTTGCCAGCACACCAGAATTTTTACTGCACAAACCATTAAGTACTATGGCAAGTGAGTTTAGCAAGAAATTTTGAGTAACAGGGAAGGAACAGAGAACTAACGCTTCTCTCCATATTCTATGGTTTAGGCAACTGCCAAGACAGGAGCAGAAATGTGACAGGAATCAGGAGGGCAAACTCAGCCTGCTACGGTGTAAAATACCATACAGAAAAACATGGCAGATAATATTAGAAAGCTAACTTAAAAAAATTAGTAGCAAGAGCTCTCATTTGACTTGGAGAAGCTTGTAAGCCATCATCCTCACATCTCCAAAGGTACACTGGAGATTCTCATTTACTCTGTTCAGGCTTGTTAATAGACAAATGTGTTAGGCCGCTACATACCCAAATAAATCCAAAAATATATTAAGACATTTGTGGCTTAGCCAAGACTCAAAAGCCAATTCCAGCTGAGGGTGAAAACCAAGAATTCTAATACAAAACCATGGCTTAAGGCAGGAACAGTGTCATAACCAAAAATCCTAACAAAGTCATTTGCTGATCTCACTAATTTGCCTGACTTGCCTCTCCCACAGAATGAAGAGCCATTCTTCTTGTATGACCGCCTGAGAGGAGAAGTCACGTGAAAAGTAAAATTGCATTTGACGTCACTTTAAAGCTGGTGATATTTTAGGCGTCTTTTTGAACTGCTGTGATCACAGCCTTAGTGAGTCCTGTAGTAATTTTATGTCTCAGCTGGATGTTGTTTCAGGTGTGAAATTTCCATTGTTTCTTTACAGTTAAGATTTTGGGATCATCACGTAGTGAATTTTTTGCTGTTATAGAATCAGGGTCACTATTTTGGTTTGATACACGTAACTGACAGCAGAAACTGGCATTTTCTCTTTGGCAGATGACTTTGAGAAAACTGTTTTGCATGCTATACCTGACACAAAACTTTCATATTCAAACAAGTTTCTGCTCACCACACCACCACCAGACCTAAACTATGGGAAATACCCATACAGAATACTTGGCTAAAATTAATACCATTGCACATAACAAAGTAACATCTTTCGTTCTTATTCTTCCAGAACAGGAGGGGAAGAACAAGAGGGAAAGGAAAGTTCAAAATATTCAATTCCAAAGTCAGAAAATTTCGAAATGCTAAACTAAGGCTTGGCCTTTCCCTCACTTTCCCCTATACCTGATGTTTTTTCATTTTAACATTAGCCACACGGAAGAACTTAAATAGAAACTGTCTCATATACAATAAACTGAATCTTATCTCCACTATAAGATACGATATTGCAAAATTCCTACTGTTCTACTCTTACCCAAGACAAGAGAAACATTAGCATATTCCGTTCATTTATGTAGTGTCAATAGGATTTATACAGCCCTACCGATCAGGAGAATATTGCTCATTTTTAATGGACAAAGCATATGGTTATTTGTTTTTTTATCTGCTTTTCATAACAGTTGCAGAAAAAAAAAAGTTATTGGTGCAATGGAGAGTACTCTAGAATGAATTTTCTATAGTTTACAAAAATATTTCTGAATCCTAACAGAAGAAACAAGTTAGTATCTTCACAAACAACAGCTACTGTGCTGATTACACCACACACAGAGTATTACCATAGCAGCAAATATCTGTTTTCAGGGGTTTAAAAAAAACACATCATACATCTGCTTTTGCTCAGTTAGCCTCTCAAATCCTCCCTTTAAGTTTCATTTGTAACAATTCCCATTGTGTCTATCATCACGATTACAACTACTTTAAAATAGATCAACGTGTGAAAGTTATCTTTATTATTTTAATCAAAATATCTCTCATTGCATTTGCTGCTGGTTTCTTTCCTTTCTTTTTTTATGCTACTTGACTCCCTGAAACTATTGCAATTCCTGCTTTGCTTCTCTTCCCTTTCTGTTTCTGTATGCCATGCCCTATACCTTCTGGTACTGACAGTAAGGAGCCCAACTTCACAAGTTTAGTAAAATGATAAATTCAGTTTAGGCTTGAGTCCATTCCTTTTATTTGCGTCACCACAGTAGGGGCTAAACCACATTAACTGAACAAGAGTTCCTCCTTCACAAAAGAAGTTCTTGCTGAACAGAAATAGTGAATCTTTTAAAACAGTAGACCAAAAAATATTCGAGCTATGGGTATTGTATAGTGGCAAGAGGATGATGAAAACATTTTCAAAATAATTTAAAATTAAAGGTATTTTTAAATAACACAAATATTTAAGCACAAGTATTACACAAATAAGAGTAAACGAAAACAGAAAGCATCGGACATTTCCATTTTCTTCACCACATGATCAAAATTAAATGTGAATTTATTCAATTCTTGACCCCAAGCCAATTACATTTTGAAGGGAAAACTGCTTTGGAAGTTCACTAAAACTGAATATTCACATATTGGATTACTAAAGCAGAACCATCCCAACTATCACACTGACACATGGCAGTATTTCCACTATGCTTTATGTGCCAGGTTGCTATTTTGCAATCCCTGTGTGAAATACTTTTTAGTCAGTCATAAATGCTTTAAATATTTGAGGAAAAAAAACTTTTCATAAAGGGTAGATTTTTTTTTATATTATTTCATAAGCTATCACTTTGGTCCAGAAACGTAAGCAAACCATTCAACCCATGATCACATAGTATATATTATAATAAAATTCTGACCTGAAGTAGTGATTTTACTGACATTTTAACTTTATTTCCATTTGCCTGCAGTTCAGTGCCATTTCAACTCATGTTCCAAACAGAATCAACAAACATTTGAATTCAAAGCGAAAGTGAAAAACATTTAGCAGGTTATTCCAGGGAAACCTAGATCTGTCTGCTTTGAGTTTCCTTCAGGGATGCTTCTTAATGCAATTACTGTTTATCAGGCAGTCTTGATGGCATATTTCAAATCACCAGAACCCTAAACTGAAAGTTAAACTCTTTACATTCAAATTATTCTTCTCTGTCACAACAAGCAGCACCATCACTGTTCATCTGACAAACAGGCACAGCTGTGCTTTTTTTTCTAACAAACTAATCTATTTCACGCTTTTCAATAAAACATACAATCTGCTTCCTACTAAAGAAACTTCTCCACTTGTAACAAAATCAGATATTCTGATTTTATGTTTGGACATCTTTGCTGCACATTCATTATCAATGTCCAATTATTTGCAATACTGTTAAAAGTTTCTCTCAATCATATTTTCACCTAAAGGAACCAAAACATTCTATTTTCTCCTCAAAGTAAAGAAAGGTAAGCATTTTGACAGATCTGCAGGCAGTGATATAAAAAGCTAGGATTATTTCATTAAAAAAACCCCAACAAAACGGTGGGAGCTACCTACATACTTCTCAATTAGCCAGTACGTACATACAGGTTAGCTGACTACTATTACAGCAAATTGATGGGGCACAAGACTGAAATTCTGTGAGAATATTTATAGCAGATGGGTTAATTTCCAAGATATTGCATTTATACTTGAGCTCTAGAATGCATCTGCATTTAAAAAGTAGGCGATCTAGCATAATGCAATCTTCTCAACTACCTCTGTTCTTCTGTATTTGCTATGTCTTATTTCATCTGCAGAGGGAAAAAAAAAAAAAAAAAAGGAAGAAAAATATCGCTCTCTTCCAACAGGGATTTATTCCAGACTGGGAAACAGTGAATCAACTGTACAAAATTTCTGCTATAAATATTTGACAGGAGTGCTTCAGAATGTTTTACTAAAATTAAACTTATGAAAATGACAGCTAAGGCTACATTAACAAGAAGTACAGAATTATCAAGAGCAATCTGTAGAGTGGAACAGCTGGTAACAAAAATTCAGAATTTGCACTAGTCACATTTAGCAGTTTTGTTCTGGAGTAGTTCTAGTGCAGTCCCATGTACTAAACACACACTAAAGGCCAGAGCACATTCAGCACATTCCTGAACATATCTCTCGGCTTAGAACAGGAGAAATCAAGCTCTGAAGCCACTGCATAGAGCAAACTAAACTACAGCAAGAAGATATAAGGATAGTCTCTCTAAAGGTGTATTCCTGATTCAAACTAAGATATTGACATAGATTTCCTCTTAACGATCTTCTCCCTCCCAGCCCCAAGACTTTGTCTCTTCCAAGTCTATTCAGAAATGACTATGATCCAGATCTCAAAGCTATTAAGAGTCTATTATGCAAAGGATTAAAAAAGCTGGTCGATAAGTATGAGAGAGAGACCTCAAAGAACAGCTGAACTGAAAGGCAGGCAGGCAAAAGCCAACATTACATATTCTGTTCAGAGAAAGCCAGCTGCCCAACCCGTATGTACATACTGGCTAATTAAGAAGTACGTAGGTAGCTCCCGCCTAGCCATGCCAAATGTTATCTGTATTCTGGTGGGAGTGTCAAAGGCAGCTGAGGTTAATGCAATGGAAGAAAGGGAATGGTACAGCACAAAGGACCAAAATGCACAGAAAATTGGGTTTTTAAGTACTATAAGGACAGAATTTAAGCAAAGAGATATTAGCAAAAAGATGTTAATTTAACTAAGTTTAACACTCTTGGGGTTCTTTTTTCTTCGTATTGGGAAAGTGGAAATGATTTCAGTATTTTATTTCACAGCAAGAGCATCCTTTAGCAAAAAACTTGGAAAAGCGATTTCTTTCCAAAAGAGAGGTTAACAAACTCCAGTATTATTAGTGCTACACAAAACGTTGTGCTGGGAGACATAGCAGCATTGTCAATTTTTTTCCTGTTACAGAACTCAGTGCTCCTATACAGATAGCTATAAAACAAAACAGCTCCTGGTTAGACTGCAATGCATGTGGTATAAGGGAAGCACCCACCTTTCACCTGCACTGTCCAGTAAGAAAAAAGGGTTCGATATGGAACAAGAGATTATTTGGGATATTTGGTTAGAGCTTGGAGACATGCTAAGACACACAAGACCAGGAATTTGGGTCTGTAGGGAAACAGACCATTCAGGTACAACACACAGTGGGAGGGTCATGAAGTCCACTAGTACAGAGCTGGGCTTGTCTGGATTGGAAATTTAAACACCATGTGTATGAAAAAGAACATCTATGTTTTTACCTGATCTTTTCCACACAGAAGTGTGCCTGTGAAGAGTAAAGCTTCAGATTAGCTAAATGAGAGAATGCAGCTGTGATGAGGAAGTAGCAGTGAGAGAAACTTGAGAGGGCAGGTAAGAAGGGATTGTGCTTGGGAGGAAAGCACAGGAGACTCCATGATCAACACACATCCTGAGAACATGGAACACAAACCAAAATTCTTTAGTCATGCCATTCACGTGGCCCTGTAAAAAAGCGCAAGTGTTCCATCTCCTTTTAATTTTAATGCAGAATGAATGACAAGCTTACTACTCTGGTGAGTTTTCCATTACCTCCTTGGAAGGAGTATGCCTTCTCCAAGGCATACTTGTAGAAAAGAAGTTTTAAACACTGCTGATGTCTCATGAGAATGCCAAAAGGATGTTACAGGGCAGGACATTGCTCAGGGCATGCACTTAAAAAAAAAATCTCATTAGAACATTATATAAAATACTGTTCTGAAATTTCAAAATTTCAGAGTGACTGTAGCCACGAAAATGTTAGTCTTTGTACCAAGGTCTTCATTGCAGAGGACTATATAAGCACAGCTATTTATAATCATTGTAGCAGTTTATTTGACCTTTACAATAAATACAATGAAAGAGCTATTAAAGGCTTCCTTTGAGCAAAAATAGTTTTAGGTTTCTTGTGTAGAGTCCTACGAAAACAGTGTTACATGAATCCCAAAAAAGACTTCCTCCCAATCATTTAGCAACCAAGGGTGCTGCAAGAGTCCAGCATGCATGCTACTGCTAAGTAGGATTACTGAACAACTTAACTCCCAGGGCGCTAAAGTCAAAGTTGAGTAGGTATGAGATCCGTATAGTAAAGCACTTTTTTCCAAAAGCTGATAATACATTAGACATATGCAGTTATAATGGACTAAACATACACTGCAGTACATCCCTACTGGCCAGCCTGCCTCCTGCTGCAGGATAGAAGCATACTGCCTTTACAAGCTTAAAGGAAAACACATTTTGCGTAAGACGAAAAGGTTAAATACAAGGCTATTTGTGTATGTTATAGTATTTAAGACTAAATTTTTACCATCACCACTTCCTGTATGTGGCATGCACTAAACTACCATCAAATATAATGAATGGAACAATTTACCAGGCACTTTTTGTTCTGCAATCCATGGTGTCTCATTGTACTTGCAATTCAGTTCTCCAACAATAACCAGCAAACAAATTACTAAATACTACTGGCTTTAGGTAACACACCAATTTAGTATGTTGGAGAGAACAGTACCTGAAAGATACGATACATGCAGTGGCTTTTACAGATGAAAGGTAAAAGAACATTTTTATTTGGAAAATATTCAAAAGCTCTTTTCACACATGACTGCTACAGTTCAGTCCATGCAGACTCCAATATCACAGTTACGATGAAAGAACTAAGCTCCAACACAGTCTCAAACTAACGGTGCCTAAGGCAACAGTCTGTTGCAGTATTAAGTGCAAATGCAGTACCCAGAATGGACATGAGTCACAAATTTGGCAGATTTTACAGCATTTGATGATAAAATATGACAAAACAGTTTTGGTCCAGAAGTGAGGTACTCTTTTTTTATTATAATTTTCCTTTAAGATTTGCACAAGACTTGAGATGACTTTGAGCTCTAACATGCAACTCTGAGAGCAGTTCTACTCATTTCTTTGCTATACTTATTGTGCATCCTCAGAAAAGGTGCCTTACCTCTCCCCTGCAAGAACTCTCCCTACCAGACTTTAGATACACTAAAAATCAACGAAAACAAAAGAACAGCCTAACAGAAACACACCTTTCAGAAAGATATGCCATGAGATAGCTCGGATATGTGCATTTTGGAGACCCCTCAGATCCTA
The DNA here is from genome assembly GCA_033628505.1 of Tringa tobata. Lineage (NCBI taxonomy): Eukaryota > Metazoa > Chordata > Aves > Charadriiformes > Scolopacidae > Tringa > Tringa tobata. The sequence continues at coordinate 15,099,955 of JAHREE010000073.1, read as the reverse complement.
GCTAACATATGGAATGAACTACTAGACTCACTGTCCTATCAGAGAGTATTTCTACAGCTTAATTTGAAATGTTTAGATACTTGAGACCAAACATACAAGGATTACAGAAATCTTTCTGTACTAAGAAAAATAAAGTATTTGAACCCTATTTTTATAAAGGCATCCTCAAATAGTGAAATAGGAATGGGCAGTGACTACTCATAATCTGCAGAACAGCTTTTAATATACTTTAAAGTACTTACTCATCGCATGCCAGACTACACTACACAGGGCTAGGATGAAGTCCCTAAAAACAGCCAACACAGGCAGCAAGAAAGATTTTCCAATACTTCAGCTGGAACTCACCACTACTTCCTACCAAAATAAAGAATGTCTCTCATAGTCTAGGAATTTCTACTAGGAAAAGCAAAAATGAGAGGACATACTACTCTTTCCTATGCAGAAAACAAACAAGACTCTTTGCAGGGGTTTTGCACTATTCTATATATGACCTTGGGCTCCTACCCAGAACGCCTTCAGAAGAATATTTTAAGGGCCTGAGTTTACCTGTGCTTGGTTTCAAGTGCCAGGTTCCACAGATTTCACAATACTCTTCAATTTATTTTCTGTGCTAATAGTAGTACCTAAACTTGTCAACCTCTTTCTAACAAATATGCTCTATTAAAGAACACGACCGAATGTGGAGTTTTCTGATTGAGTTTTTGTAAGGTGTTTTTTTTTTTTTTAAACTAAACACATGCTTACCAAAGAATACAAGAACTTCATTATTCATAGAATTAAAGAATAGTTCAGGTTAAGGGACATCTGGAGGTCATCTAAGACCCTCAGTTATCTAGTCAGCCAGACATTTTCAGCTGTCATTGTGCCTTCCATGGACCAGGTTGAGTTTGTTACTAGAGACAGAAAAAAATGGTACAGAAACTATGGAAAACACAAACCTTCCTCCTCCTGACTAATTGTAGGCACCTATAAATCATGCAACAGAATTTCACAAGCAGTACATCATGGAATAAGAAAAAAGACTTTGGCCCAAAATTTAACTTACAAAGTCTGATTCACTGATTGAAAATACCACACCCCAATATGCCTTTGAGATTTGTTGCACGGATTGACTTGAATTTTAAAGGTATTACTGGTTTACAAATTACAGAAAGACCATGTTTCAATAACAGCTGTATCTGAGCAAGACATTGCTCCTCTTTTATGTCAGAGCTCATAATTAGAAATACACCTGCACTTCTTTCTGTGATGTCTTCTTGCAACTACACTTAAAATAAATGTCAACCAAGTAAGGACTGAAAGTCCTATTGGAGTAGCATTGGACACAACTTGCCTTACACACTTTTAACTAAAACTCCAAGATCTACCCTTAAGAATGAAATGAACGCACTGGGACTGATTTGCTTCTGAAAGTAAAAACAAAACAAGAAAATGAAAACGAGATTTTTTTAGGGTATCTTACAACTCTAATCTTATTTATACTTCCTTGGACACAATCAAGCAACATGTTCATTGGTTAAATACACCTTTTAAGCTAGTTTAGCTCTTAATACTCCCACTGAAATGTTTAACTAGCACTCAAGACAAAAAGTGGACTTCAGCTCTCTGTGATCATTTTTACTACTGGCAAAGGCAAATTCTCACAGCAATTGAAGAAACTCGCTTTTGACGCTGTGTGAAAATTTTTGGCAACCTGGTGAAGTTCTGATGAACCACTGACCAGAAACACACATAGCAAGTGGCTTCACTTGCTTCCAGAGAAAGACAATCTATTTGTCACTTATACCACAATCCCCTGCCATTTCAGCTTGCCTTGATTTCCACCTTCTAGAGAGACGGAAATGCCTACAACACTTTCTTTCATTTAAAAAAAACATCCTAAATAAAAAGGAGGATCTATCAACACCACAGAACTTATGATCCATAAATCAAAACTGGGAATAAGAAGGGTTATGCTCCCCTCCTTTCACAGATACTAATTTATTTTCACAATATCGCTAGAAGATGAGAATTCATTATTCTCTTCATTATACAGATGGTGACTTAAGTTCACAGAAATAATGAGGTCAAGGTTTTGACCAATTTTCCAAACCCATAATACATTATGAACTTTATTTTTCAGATTATTTCATGTTAGATAGTACTTTATACTTGGTGAGACCATAGGTACTAGTGACTTCAGTTCAGCTTCTACAAGCAACTGCTCTTCCCCACCACTGCACAAGGAAAAAGGTAAAACAGTCTCAAAGCAGTTATCCACAAGTGAGGAAAACACTTGGCAAATGCTCATAAAAAGCCTGTATGTTACACAAATACCAAAACTGACTGAAAATTGGTAATTCTAAGGATCAGTACACAACTCTGTTCAACATGGGACCCTTTTTTCTCTTCCTGCAACCTCCTCCTAAGTTAGAGAGCTGATCTCAACTTCCACAATAGAACTTCTCTTGGAGCAGTATCCTGGACTGCACAATTGCAATTTATCTGCAGAGATTCATCCCGTTCATTATTTAAAGTGGAGTCCCAACCAAAAATTACCAACTTGTGATCCCATTCTTCTATCTGCAGAAGGGCAAATGAGCAGTGCTACTCTAATATACGGCAGACAACATTTCTGACAAGCAGAACATAAAGGTTAGTGACACTGTAGTATGCAGCAAGGAGGTGTGCAAATACAGACAAGAATAACTTGCTTCATTTCTTTTGCAACACACTCCTCTATTTCCTTCCTTTACTTTCTCTAAAGTTTCCAGTCTCAAATAGCTTCTGAGATCCTTCCACTGCAAATCAAGATTACAATAACATAAAAGCAGCTTGTTGATATCAGACTTCTAAACTCATATGGAATTAATTACAGTTTATGTCTTCCCAAGGCACTGAAAAAGCCATAGAAGTTAACACTTTGTCAAAATATCCTTGCACATGTTATACCAAACTATCTAGTCTTGCTTGGCATATAAGAGCTCAACATTATTAACAGAGTAACACAGGAAAAAAAACAAAATGATCCCAGCTATCTATAAATGACCTTTAATGTTCTTCCACAGAGATAACTGAACATGGAAGAACTAAAGAAAAATCAGCGTGCTAAGTTTTACTCCTACTTTAAAACCTCACAGTAGCATACTAAAGTCTAAGCATTCAAAAAGGTGTCATTTTCAAAGGACGAGACACTCTCAAAGAATCAACTAGATTCATGGTCCCAAAACCTGGTTAAAGCCATCTGCATCAAGCCCCATCCAAAAGACGACACCAAGAGACTGCTGCCAAAGACCCTGTAAGGTGCTGAGAAAAGGTATGAAAAGAAGTTGGGAGGGGATTGAGTCTTTCCCAGTTGACAAACGACTCCTAGGACAATGAACTCCTTCCTCACTTCCACACATAGAAAAGCCATGGGAATTAATTTATTTACATAATGTCAGTTGGGGTGAAAAACAATGTTGACAAACATGGCCTACACTGGCATGGTGGTACACCCCTGGAAACAGGCAAGTGGGGAAGATGGTGCTTTGCAACAGGGGTCCCAAAAGAAGATTTGATATAAACAGACAGCTGATACAGGGAAGCACTGCATAAGAAGGCGCCTGAAGAAATAAAAAGATCACATACTATGATTTCTTCACTTTTAATTTTTAACAGAAATAGCTTCTCAAGTTCGAAATCTTAAATCTTAGTTGTTTACTAAAAGAAATAGACAGGGCCAAGGGACTGTCTTTACAATAGGTACTCTCTGGTTCTGCACCTCAATCATACAAATATTTATATTCAGGATAAACTTCCAGAACAGAAGTCCTACCAATTTAAGATTACAGAATTATCCATTATTTCAGAGAAGCATCTGAAGGGCTGTGGGCTTGCTTAATAGTGAAGCATGTGGACTGAATACATATGTTACAAATGAACTTGCAAAACCATAGTCTTAAGTAATTAATAATTCTCACAATAGGATTGGGAAAATGCTAGTTTTACTAGAAAAGCATAAAACAGTAGGCATACCAGATTGTTCAAGAATGGCAGAATCTTCACCAATATGCCAGTACTATCTTGCTATTACAAAAAAAAAAGGCAGATCATTCTATCACAACTATTTATCTATTTTCTTATATAATTTTCTCTTAATACCCAAGAAAAGTGCTGCATTCAAAGCATTCAAATTAGTATTTTATGACAAAACTAATTTAAAATGAAACAGCTTAAAATAGCAAAGCTAAAAGTTTTTGGAACTTGCAGATGATGTTTTTATCAGAGAGTGGTCAGAATTATTAAAAATTATTAGAATTATTTAAAGGCAGAAAAATCCTCCCTGATTCTAAGAGACTTCTGTTAAAACTTCTTTTAATGCATATCCCCTGCTTGAAATTAGGGGGGACAAGATGTAAGAAACGCACATTTAAGAATAAGGTTAACTTCTGGCATTAACCACAAACAGAAACGAACAAAAAAAATCCAACAACGTTCCCTCTCTCCAAAATGGTGATAAACTTGCTTTCCAGAAGTCAGACACTGGCTCCCATTTTGGTTGGGAAGGAACAGCTCCCGTAGTGACAAGGAACATCATTCCTTCTGAGCCCCATATACCATTTCTAGAGCGTTCCTCCATGTGGACCAGTAAGGAACTGCAACCGGTGCCAGAATCCAAGATGAATCTGAAGGATGTTTGTCAGTATTGTCTTATTCTCAAACGCATTTCTCTACTCTCAGATTAACCCTTTGTCTTTTCACAGAAGATACTAGCCCTACTATTTTAACATATGGCTGGCTGTTCTGCAAGGAAGCACTGGAAAGAAACAAACAGAATGATGAGAGTACAAATACAACTGGTTGAAAAAATAATTGGTTTTCTCCCTGAAAGAAATTCTGCAAGATCAAAAATAATATCATGTTTCTTTTCAAATGTTATTAATATTTGAATGATAATTTCTAGAGAAATGCTTCTTAATAAAATGCTTTAGCTACTTTTCACATTTCTCTTTCGGCAGTAGAAAATAAGGTTGTTTCACTTTCAGTTTCTCACTCACAAGGTTACTCTGAATCGCAGGCACTGGAAGAGACTTTTGTCAACTAAGTTCCAGTACAAACAACGTAGAAGAGGCATTCATGTATTTGTCTTTTATTTCTTAAAAAAAAATAAAATATATATATATAAGAAACTGTACTTTAGTGAGCGAGATGAAGTGCAAAGAAGCCTTATTTATGTAGCCAGTTAATGAGTCATTTAAATTTAAAAAGAAAAAAACAAGAGGAAAACTTCATTAAGAATCTGTGCAGCAGAACCTAGTAGAATGCACCACAGCTTTACAAGACTACCACACACAGGCAGTACAGGAAGAATGCATGCTTTGACTATTAAAAATAAAATTAGTTAGGCAAAATCCATTACCTACAACAGCTGAAAAACATTTCTATTCCACATTTGAAAGCAAAAAAAAAAAAGTTTGACAGCTTTATAATTTATCAAGCCTTCAGCAACAGGTTCGGCACAGAATCCCAATGGACTAACTAAAATTAGATCTTTGCTACATTTTATTCACACTACTGGGGTGAATTCCAGGTTCAGCTGATGACGCCTACAAGCAATTGGCTCCACCTGACCCTACTCTGAGCAGGGAGGTGGACTAAATGACCTCCAGAGGTGCCTTCTAACCTCAACTAGTCTATAATTCTCTTCCATAAATTAAAAATGCAGATATTCTTTACCTCAGCAGCAGCATGCCTACTGGCAATCTCTCCTCCTGCTGGTATGTTCAGCATATGAAAAGGTTTAAATCTTCTATATTCTCCAACAATTTATGCTATGTCGTCAGGACAGTGCTTATTCCAACAAAGACTTAGTCTTGTGACAGCTTGTGAGTACTGACGTCATGCTCAAGTTAAATCATATCATTAAGACAGCTGCATAGAATAAAAACATCATATTCCTACTGAGGGACGTACCTAGCTGTAGAAATAAGACATTTACATGGAAAAACAACCTCGCCTATTTACTCTTGAGAATCAGATATACAGAAGCTTCCAAAGTGCCTGAAGGGACCTCCTTTTATTCTGGATAGCCTCTCAAAATAAAGGTGATTCTTTTCATTCCCAGAAGAGGTTTCCTCTTTACAGGATCAAGAAAGAGCCATGCTTGCCCAAGAACTCTGGCTCTCAGGAGTCAAAGAAACTTATTGCAAAATCCATTACTCCTCCCTTTTAATCTACAAGTACAAAAAACTTGTATGTTCACAGGTGCTTCCTCTTGAGTCTTTTTTAGGATGAGCTACGGGTTCAAAGGAAGCACCTGCACAGATGTTTAGCATAATATCATACTCCCATTAAACTAAATGGAGAAGTGGAGTTGTAAGCTTCAGTTTTGATCTACTGGTTATTCCTTAAAGAGGCAACTAAGTAGATCTTTGTCAACAAGACTATTTCATTACCACAGTCCCTACCAAAGAAAAATTTAAAAGTTTTTCTATCAGTATTTTGCCAACCTTAAGATAAGCAAGCCTATTGCCAATTAAGTTTAAATTCCTTCTATAGGAATCTACATCCCCTCTGGAAACCTCCTAAAGATCTCTAAGACAAGAGATTTCAAATGTACTCTGTACGGTATTACTAGAAGCTCAGTAATTTCTATTTAAATCTTCTTAACTTAATGATAACTTGCCAACCTAACACCAAGAAAACCCACAACTTATCTACAGCACTGCCAGAAGGAACATAACCTAGAAACATGCAAAGGCCCTTCACAGGCTAAAAGCAGATCAACTGCCAACACCTACTCACAGTCCTTCAACTTCAGCACGATTCACCACGAGTAAAACAGTGTGCTTCAGTGCTACTGTTCACGAGTGAGACCTAAAGATGCAGGGGGAAAAAAGCAAGCTTCTTACTTCCTACTCTGACTAGGCTTACTTACACATCCCCAACTGGATAACTGAGGTTTTTATCCAGGCTAAATTGTGAAGACACACAAAATATTCGACAATCTTTATTGCCACCTCTTGGCCATCACCACATATCACAAAAATAACAGAACAAAATCATATGCCATTTCCTTTACGGAAATAATTTCCCTTTGGGGGAAAAGAGATAGTGAGGTAACAGGTGGAGTAGAAACAGAGAAGAGAGAATAACCTAATACTGTTTGCATACAAGTATAACTATTTAGAGCTGTAAAACTACAGCGAGTACTGCAATTAACTTTCATTAATGTTTTACTATGTCATCTGGAGAATTGAAGGGACTGGAAAGCAAAGAACCAGTTATTTTCAAGACAAAAGATTGTATTTTTTTATTTATTTAAAAAAGGTAATACAGTTGTCAATTCTTGACGTTGGAAATGGATTAGCATTGTTCACTCTAGAAAGAGAATATCACTAAATCATCTTTCAATTTTCCCTTTATCAGTAAACTACTAGTAAGAAGTCTGATCAGTAGGTTGCTGAACAGTGTAGAGCTGCACAGAAAGCTGATTTATCTCTGTTAGCCTTCTTTGTTGTACACAATCCTGAAGTGAACATAAAATAGGAAGATATTTCCACAAAGCAGCTAAGGAAGCTATCTATCTATCGGAGCCTGAAAGGTTTGAAAAGCCAGATACCTATTGAGTAGGACTAATACAAAAAGCTTTGAAAGAGAAGGGAAACTATAGGAAATATCTTCATGTAAGTAAGACATTTCTGCTGCCACAAAGGATTGGAACTTTCTAAGATTTCTACCACAGCAATACTCCTGAAAATGCAGTGTTATTTGGTTTCTGTTGTATTTAATACATTCTGAAGCACGGAGAGGGGAAAAACTTGCTTTTTACCTCTAATGTTTTCCAGCCTCATTAATGTAAAACATAGAACAAGAAGAAAATCATTCCAGTAGACTTCATCTCCACCAAGCTACTGGCAAGTAGAAAGCACATGACGGGGCAGGGAGGAAAATATCTCAAGTCTTCCTCATCAGCTTGCATTTTTACTTTTTGCCTCTAATATAGATCATAATTGTGTCTCTAACATTGCCAATGGTTTTTCTTAGCACAAACCAATGTGAAACCAATCCTCTTGTGACATTATCACTACCTAGAGCACTCTGAGCAGCAGCCAAGAAACTGAGGAGAGTTTATTCATTTGTTGCTTGCTAAAGATAAAAGCAGATATAAGGACGCTTTGTCAGATCCATGGAGATAACCCAAAATAAGCCAATGCAAAGCCATACTCTCAAGGACTTCAAGTCTCTCTTCAAATGAATATTTAGGTTTATGCAAGGTGGCAATAAAGATCCTCACCTGCATTGGGAAGATACAAAGTATGGCTCCACACTGTTGTGGAGTCCCCTTCCCCAGAGATATTCAAAACCCGTCTGGATGTGTTCCTGTCCAGCCTGCTCTAGGTGAACCTGCTTTGGCAGACTAGATGATCTCCAAAGGTCCCTTCCAACCCCTACAATTCTGTGATTCTGTGATAAGCTTATGGAGGAACTTTCTAAGACTTCTCTAGGTTCTGGAAAAATAATGAACTGGTAAGAGAAAGAAACCTAAAGATTTTAGCAGGGCTCTGACTTCTGTTATTCTGATAATAAAACTATTCAATATCATAACACAAAATGCAAGATAGAGTTTGTGCTAATATTTATTTCATACCATCTGTCAATAGAGTCTAAGTAGAGTCTAATGATGTAGTTAAAAAAAATATAGTCTGATCTGAAGACTAAATGACCAATCAACATTTATACTATTCCATCTGCAATAGAACATGGAAGACAAGAAACACCAAACATTCATGCCCAGCCCACCTCTTCATAATATAAGATCAAATTTATCAAAAGTAAGTTGTTCTGAGTGCGTATATTAACAGTGTGGCAGCAGGTTAATCATCATATATTTTGTGGTCAATAGTTTTTTTCCAGTTTTAAATAGGACCAACTGTGCTAGTCTTCTAGATGATTTCATCAGCCTAAGATTGTCTAAGCATGGTAAATCAGTTCAACAATTAGAATTTGTTTTTACATACCTGTACACCAAATATTGAGGAAGAAGTTCTAGCTCACCCATTTTGAGACATGCCAATATTTCCTCTAAAAGGATATCAACTTAACTAGATGGAAAAGTCGTTAAAGCTGTAACAGTTTATAGGTTTTCTAGCAATTTAAACAGACACCTAATGGTGCAAAGAAGCCCCTGCTTGAGGCTATGATTGACGGCCTCTAATTTAAAAAACACAGGAGTAAATAAACCCAGCTATTCAATTTTCATTTACTGCTTTTAATCCTCAAGTGGGTGGTAACATAGTAGTACCCCCTGCAACTGATGACAAACTGAAGCTTCATACAAGCACTCATTCAGCCTGCTTATAAAAAGACCTTTTCCTCAAAGAAGTTACCTATTGTGTAAGCCTGCTGGAAGAAACCATAAATGAACTTAAGTTTGTTGCACAGAGCTCGCTTTCTTACACAACATCTGTCCTAAGCTCTACTGTCTGTAGTAATCAAAGTTCACAAATAGTTTTGAATAATTCTCTGGATGGCAGAAGAGCATACAAGGATTTCTACCTTTCTTTGTATCTGAAAGATTGAGCTGTCATCTTTTGTGAAAGAACCACAGAAAAGCCAGGAAATCAAAAAAAAGACTCATGTACTGTACACCAAGAAACTGACATCACCACAAGAATGTTACCATAGTCCTCTGTATGCTGAGAAAAACATTAGCACTCCTTGACATTTTAGCTTATAAGACACAAGGGAAAGTAAAAGTATTAAAGAAGGGAAAAAAAAAAAAAAAGACACAGATAGTCAGTGGGTTTACTATTACCTTCCCAATTAAGTATTCTGCTATACCTCAAACCCTGTAATTTTATTTCAACAGTTAGTTTCTCAAGCTTACACAGAAACCTAATGAATTTGCACAGGGCGACCTAAAGGTCCCCAGCTCATCAAGCCACAACATTACCTGGAGAGTCTGGGTTTCCACCCCAAGAATGAAGAAAAGCAAGTGACACCCAACATCTGCACAAGCCTCAAATAATAAGAACAGGTGAAATGCCCTGATGTCTTACACCATTCTGAAGATCTATTACTCTGAGGACTCTTACTCTCTGAACTACAGCAGAATATTACGATGGAAGAAGGAAAGAAAGCACAGGATGCTTAGCTCTTTGCAGCTGCACAGCACCTGTGGGTAGCTCACCACGTCCGTAGAGTAACCTAGATGAGAGGACCTAAAGTAACGAGGACGTGAGGACAACCAAGCTGCCGCCAATGTGTGTACTGAAAAACACCCAAAGCCTTGCTGCTTCAAAACTAGAGAGCAGAAGAGAACCCCACCTCCAAATCACGACATGTCAATAATAGTGGATTATTTTATTAAAAAGTTAATGATTTCTTATAGACATGATGATCTCACCCTTTCCTAGCGTTCCAAGATTAAACATTTCTTTCCTGGAACATAAGTATATTTGGACTGTTCCACATCTGTCTGATCGCTTTTTGTTCCTACAAGCATCACAACTTACTCACTTGCCGTCATTAAAGCGCTGTTTTATCCCATAAGCTATCTTGTAATTCAGAGGTATAAAATTCAGATTTTCCTCCACATCACACAGCCCGCAGAAGAAAGGCACAGAACACCGTGACAGCACGCAGGCGTTTTCCACAAGACCTCTAGCTAATAACACTGAACTAGTCGTGTCATTTAAGAGTTTAAATAAATAAAAAAATAATCCTTTCCTTTCTTATCAGCTACCCAGTGCTTAAAAAAAAAAAGGAAAAAGATAGCATTAGCAATGGTACCTAGAGAGTCAGGCTAGGACTAGAATGAAGAACCGTGCAAGTGAGCCTCGCATTCTCTCATTTCTTGTCCTTCCTTTGTTGCCTGGTGTCACCTGTGCTGGGCGAGTTACCGTGCTCCACCTCGGCGGCGGCTGCCTGGCACCGGCAGCCCAGGCGGCGGAACGTGTATGCATTATTCTGCAAAACAACCGGGCCACCCTCCAGCCTGTCACGGAAGGCGCCAGAAACGCCTCACCCGCTCGCCCCGGCTCTGGATGCGAGGAGGGCGGGCGGGCTATCCCGGCGGGGCGGCACGGCCCAAATCAGCCGAGCAACTCCCGTGGCTGCAGGGAGCTGCCGAAATTCCCGATACGGAGGCGGGGCGGCGGCCTCCGTGTGTGTGTGTGTGTGTGTGTATGCATGTGTATGTGTGTACACCGCCATGCCACGCTCGGCACCCGCCTCCCTCCCCACAGCCCCAGCCCTGCCTCCCGC
>JAHREE010000073.1:15069515-15088605 GCA_033628505.1 Tringa tobata | reverse complement strand
CGCGGCCGGTGGCCGGCTCGGTGCCTCCTCCCGGGCCTGGCGTTGTCTGGAAGCGGAGTCCCGCCCGCCGCATCACCTCCCGGCGGGCGCGGGCAAAGAGCTGCAGGACCTTCTGTGGGTGGCGTGCGGGCCCCCAGCCCCGCGGGCGGGCACAGCCTGCCATTTGCACCTTAGGCCCGCTTCCAGTTTATAAAGAAAAAAACCCCAGAACTTCACAAACTTTAATGCCGGTAAGCCAGGTGTCATATAAATGCATCAGAAGTAGACTGACGTTAGTCCTAGTTGCATTGTTAAAAACTAGTCATTCGTGTGCACTTGTGAAAGGTTTTGCATTTGCTTATTAAAATAGTACATGGTAAGACTTTAAGAATCTATGTGGTTTTATGCTCGGGGTTCTTGAATAATACAGAATGTTTCTGGAAGGTGAGTCTAGGTGGGCTGTCAGATGTAGTATTTTGAGAAAGTGGCTAAACAAAGCCCTTCCATTTGATGTAGTCTTAATTGCCATGCTCCATCTACTACTAGATTGCTTTCATCTGTTACTGCATAGAAAGCAAGCATTCTGTAATACTTACTATGCAAGTCAGAAACATGAATCTCTCAGAATTAAAAGATTACTTTGATTAAGGCCGTCTATTGTGTGAAGTTTCCCTATATTCTGATCTCCACCCATCTTGTTTCAGCATGGGTGGGGAATCACATCAGAAATCTCAGCTGTTCCCATGCTGCACGTCATCTTACTGTTTAGGCAAACTTCTCTCATTTGCTTTCAAAATCTTACTGTACAAGTGCTGGTACAGATCATTTGTGTTGTAAAGCAACTGCCTTCATTTTCATTTGACGCTGTTAGTATATCTCAAGTACTGTCAGCTCACCAAGAGCAGCAGGTGTGGTGGTACCCATGACCACGTAACAAAGGGAGCTGCATATACATCTTTCATGTCAGGTTACTTAAAGAGGTCATTGCTTGAGGTGGCAAGCAAATTGAAGAGCAGACAGGCTACCCACTGCCAATGTAAGTGGAACAGGAACTATTTCCCAAGGCAGAATGTTTGTTCTCTCAGAGCACTAATGTAGGGATGATACTGATGATTCACCTTTTAGAACATGACAGGCTACAGGTATCAGGCAGTGGTGTAATTCAGCATTTTGGGCCTTGTGCATCAGCACCAGTAGCGCGCAGTTCCAGGATTTCAGTGGGGTGTTGGTAGGTGTTCACAGCCAGCAGCTGAAATAACAGGGTAGGAGTCTCATGAGAAACATCTTCTGCAGCAGAAGTTAAGATTTTATAATAATATCTATCAGTAACTAAAAAATATGGTTCCTTAAGCCTTTTGTAAGAACTACCATTTGGACTTAGAAGCAGCATCAGTTAATTGCTACCCCATTAGTTTCTTCCCCTTGTCTTCTTGTCTCCCCTCCCTTCTACATAGCACAGCTGCAAAATGTTTTTGTAGCTGCACTCTCTGGGTGTGCATAGTACTTCCCTTGATCTGCCTTCCCTAGTGAAACATCATGTGTTATCAGCTGTGTGAACTACTAGTCTTAATCAGGACAGACATGCACACAGTCTGGCTAAACTGTGTCATTGCTGAATTCAGTCTAGTAGTTAAATGACTGAAAATCTCAGACTGCAGTACAGTACAATCTAAACCAAGAACTGTATCCCAAGAACTCGCAAAATGTCACACTAATGAAAGCACACACACTAGTCTTGGGTAGTTAACTGGCTGGTCAGTCAGTGAGCCCAGCTAACATATATACTGAATTGCATCGCTTCTTCCTATGCTGTGACAGAACACCATTCCAGGTAACGTGTTTCTAACAGTGCGTGGAGGTCACAGAAATCCTTCCCGTTATCCAACATTGAATGCATCATTGGGTATCTAGTGGAGTTTCCTGTTACTCTGAACTTTTCTTCCATCTTTACCAAAGGAAAGAACCACCACCACCCACTCTATTAGTCCAGTGGATTCTTTGTGTCTTCTGCTTCCATCTTCTAAATCTTATTTCCTTTCCTAAGACTGTACCTATTTTTCTTAAAAATCTTCTCTAGGTACTCTTTTTCCAGTTAAAGGGCTTTCTCTTACTTCTTTTTTTTTTTCTTTTTTTTTTTTCTTCCATTTGGAGAATTAATACAGCATGCAAATACTTTCATTTTTCCCTCATTCAAGGGGAGTGGCAAACAAGACCATTGAAAACAGAGAATTGGTTCCGTTACTGCTGTGTTACCACTTTAAAGAATGTATTTGTTGTCACTGTAGTTAACTCATTTTTCATTTAACTCCCCACCCAGTACTCATACAGTCCAAGCTACTAACTGGTAGATCGAAACTGCAGAATTAAGTGTTTGACAAGTTAGCATCATCTGCTCAGAATTACTATTCGTAACCCTCTACTACTGAGGATTGAGAATAACGGAAATTAGGTCCTGTTAATATTTGTTACTTAAAATATTCAATACTCTTAGTAAAAGCAAGCACAGGGTATTATCTGCAACTATTCGAGAACAGAAAAGAGAACTTGGATATATTAATTAATTGAATGGGTAAGATGAGAAAGAAGAGTAATGGTTGTTTGCAAGTTTCTTTTCAAATATTTGACAGTCCTATAGCTGCCCTAAGATACTCAATTTATTTTTAAACAGTGGTGTGTCAGATTTGTACCACACAATAAGGATAAACTTCTTTTCTAGCCAAACGATTGGCAGACTGTTAGGTGTTGCATCAGAATGACTGACCTACTTGTCTGTGGAACATCATTAACAACCTCCACCAAATGGGAAACTGCCGAAGTCCGTGTTTTGCTTGTGAGACAGACATCAAGATGTTCCTGTACAGATGGAATGAACTGGGGAGAAAAGTGTAACAAGGCAACAAATTCTGCCCAGCTTTACCAGTGGGAGGAGTCTGGCATTCTAGGGCTTTGGGTTTGTATACTTCAGTTTCAAAACTTGGCAGCTCTAAACTGTTTCCCATCACACAGTTCTGCAGTCCCATCAGTTTCACAGTTACACACAAAACCACAAATAATTGTTGCATGTGATAGATCCATAACACATGCAAAAATCCTCCTTTATAGTCAACTTACACTTTAAAAATAGTTGCCCACTTTCATACTAGGTTAGAATAAGGTAATCCTGTACAAACTAGAATACAGCTTTGTTGTTAGTTGAGCAAATATCTTAGTTATGGACTGAGTCTGTCTTTGCATCAAAATGTAATGTTCTATCTCACTTCTTGTCTCTAGAGAAGTGTCACATCATGACAGATGCTTGGCCTGCTACAAGGCCTGTGGCTATTATAAACGCTAGAGTGACCTTTCAGAAGAGCTTTCAGCAAGATTAAGTTACAGATAATATTTCAATCCATGTACTATTTTCTTATATGCAGTGTTTTATACCAGTTATACACAAGGGGTTTTTTCATGCTTATTGGGTGACAGCTTCACTAATGGCTTGTAGTTATTTATCAAATTTACTTTTCCATTTGTATGCCATTATTTCATTTTATAAAATTTAGTAATGTAGAAGGGATAGCAAGGTTTTTCATACAAACGATACACATACATGTTTTGCTCTCAGAACTACCAACAGCAACACTACTTGTTTAACAGTAATACATCAAGAAACAACTTCACAGAGCCTACTGAAATAAAGGTGGGGCATGAACAGACTATGTGAGATAATCATGATGCAGGGAAAGCTGCAGACACAAAATTTGACTCCAAAGAAGCAGAATAGTTTATGGAAGTATTGTTAATCAGAATATCAAAACAAACTAAATGTAATATAGAATAAAATATAAATAATACAGTTAAGCTACATCTGTGACATTAATTGTACTAAGAATGTAGGTTACACAGCAGATTTTAGAAGAGGCAGACACAATACGGTCTCAAGTGACCGACATGTTCACCTTTCCTCATTTATGTTGAAATGTATATATGTGTACATATATAAAGCACTTGCTACATTTTACAAGCATGTGTATTAGATGTCAGTATGCAGTCAATTTTATAGAAAAAAGTTGATCATTTTTTCACATCAGGAGAAATACCTGTTTCACAGAGATTAGTTCTTAAAAGTAGCTGATACAGATCCTTCTTTGACCTTACTGCTGTGTGAGTCATATCACTAGTTTCATGTATTACACTTGGCCATGTATCAAACTGTCCTTGTGTATTCTGTCTTGCCCCAACTGCATACCTTGGCTGTACTGAATAAATTTGTACAGGAAGTGGTTTCTTGTTGCTGTTCATTCTTTTAGTAGAGTACTACTGGTGTTTGGAGGGAGGGGACTGGGGCTGTAACATGATAAAAAAGATCATTTTCACCTTTGCTAGACTTGTAATTTAGTCAGTTTTGTTGCTTCTTCAAAGAACCTTAGAAGAAGTTGAATTTTCAATGACAGGTCAAAAGATGCAGCTTTGATCTCTCAGTGACCGTAACTGCCCTCTTTCACTGAGTCTGCAGAACCACTTCTCTTATAACTTAGAATGATGATTATGATTTGAAGTAGTTAAAACCATGGTAAATTAGACATTCTAATTGCTGTTGCTTCTTCATTTTTTTTATGAAGTACTAGAACATACATCATTTTATTGAGATTAAAATTACTTTATTATTTTCAGACAGTTCATCTTATATTACAAAAATCCTTAGAGGTCAGCTCGAACTCCAAAACCTGGTCCTTTGGGTGGTTCAGTCAGAGAAGTAAGGCCACCAGCTGGCTCACAAGAAAAACGTCCACTCCTGAAAAATGAAAGCAGTTTTATTCATTGCTGGTCTTGTTATAACCTCAGATGCTGTTCTGGATAGAAGACAGTTACAAATCTGACTTAAGGCTGAAGTAACTTTTTTTTTTTATTCTTCCTATTCATCCTTCAGAAATGTGTCATGCAACTTCTACATCAAAAGGATTCCACGTTCAAGTACTGACAAATGGTTTCATAACCAAAATGCAAGACAGAACTACTAGTTTTATTTATTTATAGGTTAGCCAGACAAAAATGATGCTGATCCTAGTAATACCAAAGGCCGTATCCAACTGTATCAGTCATTTTTGTTAAAGATGCTTCCCTGTGTTTGGAAACTGTTTTAAGATTATTCTTCTTGCATTAAAAAAAAAATCATAAAATCATTACAGAAACAATAGGCATAGGTAACACACCCAAGTCAAATTAATTCATCCATTCACACAAACAAGTGTGTAGCTGGGCTAATAAAGAACAACGGGAAAGAATAAGAAAAGATCATAAATAATAACCCTTTCACAAACTTGCGATCTTTCTGGGTTTTTCTGTCAGAAATCAATTAAAAAAAAACCCACAAAACAACCAACAGGCATTTATTGATTAATATGATCTAAGACAAAAAAAATTCAACAGGTGATAATCATTCCCCTATTAGGTCCTAAGCCAAATCAGAATCAGCATTTTCACATTTTATGCTCCTCTAGCCAGTCATCAAGAACATCAAAAATTCTTAGTTCTTTCCGGTTCTTTTTGGCTTTGAATATAGAGAGGCACTGAATGCCTGCCGTTTGTTCAGTAAATTAATAATAATTTTTAGCTGTAGGTTATTAACTCCAATCACTGGAACAGAAACTTAGTTTCTGTAAAGAATCAGCCTTCAAGACTAGTTGGCCATTATTATGCAAATACAGCATACCTTGGGCCAGGTTTAGGAACCTTGCCAGCCTTCAGCTCATCAATTATGTTTTCAATATCTTTAGGTGTCAAATCTTCCTGTTAAAAAAAAAAATAAAAATATCAGATTATGGTCAAAACAAAGTCAGCAATTATACTAATTGCAGTATTTAGAATTCATCAATCAGATAGTGGCTCTCTTAGGTGTGATCCTAGCATAGGTAATTTTGATCCTGTCTGTTAACACACATAGTGGTTCAAAGGGTTAGGAAAATTAAAAAGCCTACTGCCAATTTAATGTTACAATTTTTATTTCATGTGTAGTTGCAGAAATTATGTTAAAACTAACAATGTTGATGCGGGTCATCTATAACATGGGTTTGTGTTTTCAGTTTCCTTGGTATATTGGTGAGCTGAATCTCTGCCTACCCACTACACACATCCAATTGCACATACTGCAAAATGGTGTCAGCTGTGACAAAAAACCCTGTGGGTACAGGTCTTAAAAAATTAATCAGACTGTGGTAGTATTTTAAAAATAAGTTTTCTTAAAAAAAAAAAAAAGCCAGATTCAGTCAATATATTCATTCCTTTGGTCTGACAGCGTCCAAGTGAGCCATAATTCAGGTCTATAAAAAGCTCAAAAATAGTGTTAAACCAGTCCATACTTTCCAAAAGACTGCTTCATAGTGCTTATCAAATACCATTAAAAATTACAGATTTATGGGCAAACCACTATCACAACAGCATCATCCCAATTGCATCAGTCAAGACAGTAACTGAAGGGAAAAATACACACTACGCTGTGATGCAGATGAAGCGTTCTAGAAAGATGACAAGAAACTAAAACATGCTCTAGATAAGAAGTTCTCCCTGCCAATAGGAATTTTAATTAACCGTCCAAAACTTCAGAATCTGAAACAAGTGAAAATACAGGTAACCCAGCAAAGGAGTTTAATCTTTTAAAAGGGAATGTAATACTTACATAGTAATTGTCATTTATTTGTACCATTGGTGCATTTACACAAGCACCTAAACATTCCACTTCTATCAGCGTGAAGAGCTTGTCAGGTGTTGTTTCCCCAACTTTTATACCTAAGCCAATAAAGAATATTAGGTTCAGCAATGGTTACTTAACTAGATTAATAAAGCATGAGTCTAAGTACTCCATAGTCTTTTCATTACTTGTATTTTGGCCTTAAAAACATTTGCAAAGTTAAATCCTCTCAAACGAGTCCGAAATGTTTCCATTAAACAAAAGATTCTAATAAACTGTAAACTCAGTCTTCAGATACATTTTTGAGACCTCATTGACAGGTATGATTTATTGAAAAATAACTGCAATGACAGTTTTAAGAAACAGAACAGCTCTACTCGGGAACATTCTTAGTAATCCTTACAATGGAAAAATAGGGAAAGCATAGCTTTCATGTGCTGATATGAAATACATTAATATACAGTACCAAATTAACCAAGATCCAAGCATTAACATTGTTAGCTACAAATTCTGGAAAAATCCAGATTTTTACACTAAGGCTTATTTCCTGAACAACTCTGTACACATATTTAGCTTCCATGACACATTATTGTTCTAGTTCTATAAATACAGTGCTATAGATACAGGCCTTCCCCAGAGGGCAGGTTAGCCAAAATAGCATCTCAGAGTCTGATCACAACAAAATTCTCCATGGAAGAAAGAATGCTGAAAAGCAGTTTTCCTCCAGAGTTATTAGAAGGGGAGGAAAAACCTAATAAAAGTCTAAGGCCTGTGTTTCATCCTTAATGCTTTGACTTCTCAAGCTAAGAGTTTCAATTAAAATTAATCTATCTTTGCAATAACAACCCAAGAGAAATTTTATCTAAATATGCCTATTCCAGACAACAGAATATTTGAAAAGTTATTTTAACAACATGTTTGCCATCCAGAGGTACCCTGACAGGCTAGTGAGGCGGCCTGTGCGAACTACATGAAGTTCAACAAGGTCAAGTGCAAGGTCCTGCGCTTGGGTTGGGGCAATCTCAAACATGGGCATGAAGGGGACTGAGAGCAGCCCTGAGGAGAAGGGCCTGGGGGTGTTGGTGGATGAAAAACTGAGTATGAACTGGCAATGTGCGCTTGCAGCCCAGAAAGCCAACCACATCCTGGGCTGCATCAAAAGAAGCATGGCCAGCAGGTGGAGGGAGGTGATTCTTCTCTTCCACTCAGCTCTCTTTGAGACCCCACATGAAGTACTGTGTTTAGCTTTGGAGCGCCCAGCACAAGACAGACATGGACCTGCTCACACGAGTTCAGAGGAGGGCCATGAAGATGATCAGAGGGCTGGAGCACCTCTCCTATGAAAACAGGCTGAGAGAGTAGGGGTTGTTAAGCCTGGAGAGCTTATAGCAGCCTTCCAGTACCTAAAAGGGGCCTACTGGGAGAGACTCTTTATCAGGGAATGTAGTGACAGGATGAGGGGTAATGGTTTTAAACTGAAAGAGGGTAAATTTAGAGTAGGTATTAGGAAGAATTTCTTTATTGTGAGGGTGGTGAGGCACTGGAACAGGCTGCCCAGGGAAGCTGTGGATGCCACTTCGCTGGAAGCGTTCAAGGTGTGGTTGGATGGGGCTTTGAGCAACCTGATCTCGTGGAAGGTGTCTCTGCCCAAGGCAGGGTGGTTGGAACTGGATGGTCTTTAATGTTCCTTCCAACTCAAACAATTCTATGATTGTATCATCTTACTTAAGGAATAAAACCCTCACAAACAATTGTTATATAGCATATACCTTACAATTCTTATTTTGCATATCAAAAAGTGCCATAGCATTCAGAATCCTCTCCTATATATGGGATAGGGCTTACTTTCTCAGTCTGAGTCATATTACAATAATGCATTTCCTGGCAAATTGCTTTTAAAACCACTTTAAGACCACTGAATCACACTCCAGACAATACTATTCTCCAATGATTTCCCTCTGTATTTTCAATACTATTGCTATATCCCTACCATGAGAAATTCTACTTCAGCTTCATTAAACAAAAGTAAAAAAAATTACAAGAAGTATGTTAAAATTTATGTCATACCCAGTTTCTTCTTAATGGCTTCTAAAATACTATCAGAGTCTCGCAGCATGCAAGGCGTGGTAGTGCAGACCTGAATATGGTATTTCCCAACAGGTTTGCGATTATACATTGTGTAGAAGGTTGCTACCTCATACACTCTCATGGGGGGCATTTCTAAAATTTCAGCAACCTGTAACAAGGGGAAAACAGACACTATATTGAATTCTCACAGCATGTCAGTAAAGACATTTAACAAATGATTTCAATAAAGTCACCTGTCCTCTGTCTGCACTAATGGATGAATAAGAGGGAGGGGATGGGTATCAAAGCACAGCTGTATTCAAATGCCAAGAAAAGACACCTGAGTTACTCCGTCTGGAGTCACCCTGCTCACGCACAAACTCCACCAAGCCATGGATTAACACAGTGAGGAGCTCAAGTCAATTCCCTCCAGCATGGAGCATCACACACAAGGTAGATGTGAGGAGTCAGCTGGGTTCCAGCTTCCATTGTCAGCTCCAGCTCATACTGCACTTCTGCTCTTCTGCTCTATGAATGAACGAACTTGGACACACCTGCCCACACTAACCCACATAAGCCTTTTGCTAAGGGAGCACTTAAAGGCTGGTACTACTGTCACCTAATTTAGATACAGCAGGTCTGTCTCAGGTTCTGTGACACACCAGGGCTGGCCTCAGAAACACCACTGCTACATCTGCAGATTGGCGTCACAGCTAATAAATAGGGAGCAAAGCACCATCTCCATGGAGCCAGTTCTGGTATAAGTATCCCTGACCTCATTAACCTGGAACCCTGGCAAACTGCTCAAGCTGAGAGCTGACTGTGTTTTCAAAACCATAACTGTTTTATGTTCCAGTCTCTATAGCAGGCAAATAGCAGACCATGGAAAATATTTGCTCACTTAAAAATCTTAAGATCTTTTTAAACATAGTATCAATCAGAAACTTAGAGTAAATAAACAAAAATACTTTTCCCATTCAGTATTAATGGAGATTTGAGGCTTTATGCTGCACTGTAGAAACAGTAGCAGACAAAAAGTGCACTTAACTCCTTCAGTAATTTCTGTAAGGCTCGCAATCCTCACTTAGCATATCTTCATTGAATTTAAAACTTTTCACTTTAAAACTGATGTTATGCCAGATTGTAACACAAATTATGATAGATTTTTTCATACGAACATAAACTAGAATTTTAATTTTTTTTTATTTGATTACTGTCAAGAAACGTATCACTTTGGAGTAGTGTACTAGCTTGCTTATTTTGAAACAGTTTTAATAAATAATTTGGTAAGTCTTCCAGGCACTTGCTGTGAGGCATTATAAAACACTCATGACACATACTACACTAATGGTGTTTTGCAGAAGTCTTTGCAGGCCTAGAGATTAAGTACAATCCTGGCAATGTTTGCCGTGCCACTGATCTGAGAAGAGAAAAAAACCACCATGGTTATCTTTTTTCTTTCCCCAAATTCAGCAGCAAACAAAACATTTCAAGTTTCCGTTTCTACTTCCAGGGTGATTCTGGGAAAATAGCCTATCTAAATAAGGCTTTTGTAATTTTTGTTTTCTTCTGTCTGTATTTTCTAGCAATGGGCTAACATTATGTAAACAACAGAGCCCAGAGTTCCTGGGTTAGTTTTCCTTTTTATTTTTTAAAACATAGTCTCATAGGGAATTCTCACAATTCCGTGCCACATGTACACTTTGATAAATAAACACTATTGTTCTAGTAAGATATTTAAAGAAAACAGTAAAATTATGCTTGAAAGATAATTAAGTACTAAATACCTTGTTCATAGCCGAGATGGGCAACCATCCATGCTGTCTTTGGGCCAAATCTAGTACTGCCATAACAGCTGCAGACTTGTGTCCCCCTGGGTAGTTGTTTATGATTGCTTCTATTCGCTTTTTAAAGGGAAAGAGGGAAAAAAAAAGTCAGCACTGATCTTAAGACAAAGTCTACGTATTTAAGGTTTTTTTTGTCTGCATACCTTTTGGTTTTCAGGTGTGAACTCAAACGGAGTATCTGGATTATTTTCAGGACTATCTCTGTGCTTCAGGAAAAGAAAAAGAAAACTTGTAAAAATAGTGTTGTCACGAAATTGAGGACAGATTTACTGTTGCCAAATATCTTCTGCTTAGACAGTTACAGTTGAGTTACTTGAATAAAATCAATATATTCCAGATAAAAAATTCATAGTACTCAAGCATAAATGATAAAATATCTCAGGGAAAGTTATAAAATATGTTGGTGATTATTTCATCACGTTAAAATAATGACTCATTCCTGTTATTTGCTACTAAGAAAATATTTCTGGTGTTGTTATCAAAGCATAAAATTTTTAACTGTCTTAACTGTTAATATAGTTTGGCAATTATGTTCAAACTTATCACAGGTAGATTAAGAGCCCTCTGGTTAATGCCTTAATAAACAACAAAGTACTAAAACAACAGCTTCTTTTTTTTTTTCTTTTCCCATAAGACATTAACTATAAAAAATTACAATTCATCAGGAAGCTTGCTATATAACTAAAATGTTTGCACATTCAAACACACATTATTAACCCATTTTAACATATTATTTTGATTTGTAATGGATTTCAACATTTTAATTTTAGATACAATTTTGAATCAGAGTGGAAGAAGCAGAATTTTGAATTAATATTTCCAAAATAAGACAGTCTATCTTTATTTTTAAAGTGGTCTTCTAGGAAAACATCAAACTGAAATTAGTTATTCTATTTTCAGAAAACAGAAATTTGGAGGTCTCGAAGAAAGTGACATTTTCCTATAATAAAATATTGGTTCTGATGAAAATCCTTATCCACCAGAAAAACTTCTTGCACAAATTTTTCAGTTACTTCTAAGCAGCTCATTATGTTATCCTTGAAATACTCATAGCTAGGTTTAATTCCAAAATTTATACAGCTTTCAAGTTGAGAAAGTTTCAAATTAAATGGAAAGTTTTAGGAAGAATGCAAGCTATACTTGAGGCTTGATGTTAAATGTAACCCACAACCAGCTAATAATAAATGCTTTAAAAGTATATTTAGGATAAAAAAACCCACTCTGTTGACTTTCACTTTGATAATTTTCTCAAGTAGCCTAGGGTGATTTTGCAGTTTCCACACTGGGTTATTAAGCAGCAAAGGATTTAGTGAAAAGTCTTAACACTGCAAGATACCTATATACTAAAAGATTGTAATCAGTGTGGAACTTAAAATATGTATGGTCCATAGCTATTTCTGGATTTAGAAATTTTAACATGGAAATACCAAAAGACCAAATACTTAATTTCCATTACATCTGTTGGTCTAGCAAGAGATTCCCTTTGCTTACATCCATATCCTGAAGCAGGCAGTGCTACTACCACTATCCAATTGAGAACATGTACTGCTATCACAGTTCCAATTCAAATATAAAAGTACAGTCAATATCTACTTCTCCACCAAGGAAGTCTTTCCCCTAATACCAGGAATTACAGGAAGATAACCAATTCCCTTTGAACACACTAATATTTTATTAAGTATGAATTTATTGTGTAGTCTACAACATAACATAAAGCAGCTTTTTAGGAACACAATTGCCACTATTTTAGACTGACCCTTCCAGAGAAAGGATTCGACTCCTCATATGTAGTGCTGCTGAGGGTTTTCTGCCAATTTAATGGAACTTCTCAAAAAGAGGCTGATGGAGGAAAAACTGATAGGAAATACTGTGCAACTTTTAATTTTTTTTCCCCTTACGGACCTGTTCTGTGTCTTAGCTGCACAGATCAAATCCATGATTCATGATAAGTATTTCCAGAACTTAACTTTTCTTTCTCAAATCTACATGCCTGTTTTATTTCAGGTTGCTGTTTTGCTTTCCATAGCTATTTGATAGTTACAGTTGCACTAGATCTTAATTTCTTTTGCAAAAAAGTATATTTGATTTATTAAAAGCTGTCTAGAACAGCTGGTCTTTTCAGTGTATTGTCTCTAAACTGATATCCTTAAATACCTTACATGTGAAGAGGAATAATAAAGACTATATCTGAAGCTAGTTTGCCACACAGTCAGTTCTGTGCAGCAAGACTCAAAGATACATTGTAAAGGCTACAGCACAGTTGAAGGCCAAGTAAGATCACATCACCTTTTTTTCCTGTTTTCCTAAGTGGGCTTCATCTAATTCTGTGCTGTAGAAAATATGATAGTTTTCATTGCACGCTTAAATAGTTCTAGGAATTTGTCAGTCGCATGTTCCCTAGTATTCCTTTGTCTGAGGATACACCATTTATCTGAGACTTAAACGAGCTGATGTGCTCCTATATGATATCGGTGCATTTCTGCCTGTTTTTTAGAACACAGATTCTGCAGAACAAGATCAGAATTAAGGACACAGTGTTGGAAGGAATACTGTGTTAAATCACAGAATGGTTGAGGTTGGAAGGAATCTCTAGAGGTCATCTGGGCCAAACACCCCTGCTCAAGCAGGGCCACCCAGAGCTTGTTGCCCAGGACCATGTCCAGATGGCTTCTTCTGAATGTCTTCAAGGTGGGAGACTCCACAACCTCTCTGGGCACGTGCCAGTGCTTGGTCACCCTCCCAGTAAAAAGCGTTTCCTGGAGTTCTCTGAGGCCATTCCTTCTGGTCCTGTCACTGGGCACCACTGGGCTCCATCCTCTTTGTACCCTCCCTTCAGGTATTCATAGACATTGATAAGATCTCCCCTCACCCAGCCTTCTCTTCACAGTCCCAGCTCTCTCTCAGCCTTTCCTTATACAAGAGACACTTATGAAAAACCCCAATATATTAAGGCTTGCCTCCTTCCAGGGCAACAAAGATGATTCCAGGATTGGAGCATCTCCCTTATGAAGAAAGACTGAGAGAACTGGGACTCTTTAGTCTGGAGAAGAGAAGGCTGAGGGGAGACCTTATCAATGCCTATAAGTATCTAAAGGGTGGTTTGAAGGAGGAGGGAGCCAGACTCTTTTCAGTGGCTGCCAGTGAGAGGACGAGGGTCAACGGGCATAAGTTGGAACATAGGAGGTTCCACTCAAGCATGAGGAAAAACTTCTTCACAGTGAGGGTGACAGAGCCCTGGAACAGGCTGCCCAGGGAGGTCGTGGAGTCCCCTTCTCTGGAGATTTTCAAGACCCGCCTGGATGCCGTCCTGAGTAACATGCTCTAGCTCTGGGCAATCCTGCTTCGGCAGGGGAGTTGGACTAGATGATCTCTGTGGTCCCTTCCAACTCTAAAAATTCTGTGAAATTCAGTGAAATACACAAACTAAGTACAAACAATGGTGTCTGTACCAACTATAGCCATTTGTTGAAAAGCACAGTCAAGCTCTACCCAAGCATTTTTTCCGATTCCCTTCTCATGCTCCCAGTTTCCCGAAGTCTTACACAGTATGTTTTCATTCCATGCATAGCCTGACTGTATCACATTTGTATTGCAGCATTCAGCCTAACCTACTTAAGAGTGTGAACAACTGCACTAAGAAGGCCCACCCAAGTCACAGATGATCGTACTCTTCCATGGAAGGTACTAAGGCTTCTGAATGTTCATCTCACATTCATTTTACTACACCATCCTGGGCCATTTTATTATTCTTTTTCAGTAATCAAATCATCTGTCTTCCTTGACACAGAGAATTATTAAAGAGTGCTGAAGAATTACAATAGAATAACTAGAATAATTTAGCTTTCATGTATACTGCAAAAAAGTTGGCCTGAAACTTGACCTATGCCCAGTCCAAAACACTGTAAATTAAAATGAGGGGACTGTGTGGTCTGCAAGGGAAAAGGCATTTGGGGCAACCACCTGTTAAGAGTCCATATCAAATCAGCAATGAAATTTATTACTTCTGTTCCAAGGGGAAAGTATCCTACATTGACTATTCCAGCAGAACTCAAGACATAAACCCCTCTTAAATTAATAATGGTGGAAGTGCTCTCGGATCCAAGTATTTTACTGACCATCTTCACAAGTAACTAAAACTATAATATAAAATTATCTAACCTTCTATACTGAACCTCTGTGCAGCCCTACGATAAAGGCCACATCGGGGCAGTTTCCTTTTTGACACAAGGAAACTCAGTCCGTGTGTCAAACACCACAAAGTAGAAGAGTTAAGTTTTAGTTGTTAAGGAGGCCACAGACAGGTAAAAGTCAAAGATAGAGAAGGCATGTTTCAAGAAAGAAAGGTAACTATTGTACATAAAAGTATCTTTGAAATCAGGTGTTCCCTAGCCATCAGAAATATAATAGATTTGGAGGAGCTCTCTTAGGTCACTAGAGGGAAACAATCTACCTACTTTTAAACCTGATACAGTCTTTCTGTAAGTGTGATCTAGCTGCCTGTGATGGCACCAGACTGACTTTAACAGTTGTGAAAGTCTCTTCTCAGCTGCTCAGAATAAAAAGGAGTTTCAGCAAAAGTTTTATTATTTCTGTTTCTGATAACACATGTAAGGAAAAAAAAATTGCATGAAAAAAGTCTGCAAAGGGATAAAAGGGCATGCAAATCAGCATTGCCTTTTAATACCACATTTTAAGACAACCATGTCCCCTGCCAGGCTGTTCCTTGCCATTACAAATATACTGTATGCATCTCCCTTCCTCACATATAGATTTCACGTGTGGAAAGTGCAACAAGAAGCACCAATATGCTTTGAAAAACAAAAACAAGACACTCCTGTGTAAACTAACATGCAAGAAGGACCACCACAACAGGTTAGAGTTATTCCCAGGTAAACCTACTATTCCTCCACAAGCAGGTTTAAACAACCTTTGACACTTCATCCGCTTGTAATACTCCAGAAAACTTAGACTTTTTTTAATGTTAGGATTTTGCTAGGGGTGAAAAATTTTGCTAGGATTTTTCCCCCTAGCAAAATCCAGGGGGGAGGGGAATTCACATTTTCTGATTGTGTACAAACACCTAGTGTTGATTAAAATAATGCCTTCAGCTCAACTCAGCAGGAGGCATTTCCCTTGAAATGTGCTGTGTTAAGTAACTTCTGAAATTTACTCTGAAAGATTTTAGTTGTAGTTAGAGAAAAAGACACACACACAATGGCATCCAAATATCTTCTTCCCATAGCCTTTTACTTCATAGAAGAACAGATATTACCTATTAAAAACACAAAAAAACCAACTCCCACACACATAAAACACACACACAATTTCCTACACTCTTCTAGGAAAAATCCTGTTGCAGAATAAAAATAAAAGGAGTGAATGATGCTATTAAATAAAACAGCTGGATATCACAAGTAGTTAACTGAACCACACAACTTTACTTTTCTATTCCCTTCTCCATTTTCAGGCTCCTCCCTCCCGTAGATAATTTAAACAGTTACATAAATCTTGAAAAATGCCTGGAGAATTTACAAAGCTATCTAGCTTCATATGCCAGGCACCAGCATCCATTAGGGTGCGAAAGACACCTTTTGCCTGTCTTCACCAACCTCAAACAACACTAGAGGTTTCCTAAGTTGTCAGCCTACACTGTTTCCTCTACTCCTTGAACACCAGTGTTCACTCCATAAATCATCAGTGACTGCTCATGTTTCTGGAAAAGTATAAGAAGCACGTACTGTAGTCCCAGTAACTTCATCTTATGTGAAAAGCTGTGGAGACAGCTGCAGAAAGGCAACAACAACAATCTGTCCAAAAATGCTGAGCACCTGCTTTCAACAAAGTGGTCAATTCTCTAGTAAATTGTTGATTTCCACCAGATGTTGAAAAAAATGCCAAATTACTCAGCTGTTGAATTGCAGACTAGTTAAAGCTCCAAATGGATCAGAATATACCTCTCAGAGATGCTTCAGGTTCTCTTTAGAGGTAGACGGACATGTCTGCTTGACACATTTAAATTTGAGGGCTTCTTTTTTTTGCAATTACTATTTATACATATTGTGATAACGCCTAATGGTCTCAATTATTAATTGTTATGAAACATGCTATATGATATACAATACAAACAAGAACTGCACTTTTGAACTGCTAGTGAACAGGGTTAGATCTGGACCTAAGGGTAATTCTGTGGCAAATTTTAGAAAACAAGAAATTGGGCCTGCAAAAAGTTATGAACTTTAATTATAAACTCAACTAATTTCAGTTAAAAAAGGAAACAAGAAGTGTTTTAAAATTAAATAAATATAAACAGTTTCATCTGCAATCCCACACTAATCCTGCTAATATCACCATTGCTATTAATAAACAGCAGTTTTCACTACATAAGGAAAGAAATACAAGGCCAAAACCTTAGCTAAAACCTTGTGATACTCCCACTGCAACTCTAATAAAACAGTCTGCTGAAAAAACAGTCCTTTGTAAATTCCAGCAGGTTTCTATAGCAAGTTCTGCCCAGCAGAAGCTTTTAGCCAGAGTAAAAAAGCATGTGTCAAACTCTTCTTACACATCCCCCTTCCAGAAAGGGATTACTTACCACAAATAAGGCTCCTCCACTGGCACTGCGCACTGCTGTTCTGTTTAAGTATCGGATTTGTCCTACCTACAAAAAATAAATCAAGTATATAGTATCAACAGTTAAGAACTTCCACGTTGCTAGACTGCTGTCAGAACCAGCTTGATTTCTATTCTAATTGTAAGCCATTAATTCTACTGTCATCACTAATAATTTAAATTAAGTCAAGAAGAAAATGTTAAGGGCTCTCCCATGCTATTAGGAGGTCAAATCTCTTAACTCACCTTGACCATTTCAGACAACATATAAGTTAAAGGATTTAACTCCAAACAGATAATACTCTGCCACAGCTTAATCTAAATGTCTTGAATACTAATTCTCATCAAACATTTTATGAAGAATTTTGCAATTTGTTACTTTATATCATGGCCTTTAAAAACTTTGCAGAAATTACCATTATTGAGGTTCTTCTCTAGTAAGTATTTACATGCTTCTTCAGCTTCTACCTAACTGACCAGTAAGATCGGGCATAAGATAAGAACCTGAAATAAAAACAGGACACAAGCCATATGCAAGTTGTGTTCAGCTATTCTCTGTAGTCTCTCTCTGGATCCATCATGCCAAAACAGATCAAGATTGCTACATTCTGGCCAGTATTACTAAAGTCACCTGATGATATTATCTTGTCAGCCGCAAACATTCTATAAAAAATTAATTTTATATTAATTTTTACATTGAACTCTAGACCAATTTTGATGATTCTTAAAGAGAAGAATAGCATATTAAAAAAACAAAACCCACCCTTAACTACTTAATTTCTGTTACAGTATAAAATTTGTGGGATTTCAAGTGGATCAGTATTCAACTAGCAAAAACACAGGCACAGGGTCAAATCTGAAATCCAAGCCTAAGTACCAGGGAACTACAGTGCCTGCTCTTCTGTAACAACAATCTAATCAGCTCAATCTTTTCAGCAGCAGATCGTGTAGTTTCACCTGCAGTGTACTTTCACACGATGGCTGCAGTCTTTCCCTGTCATATGATCAGTCCTTCCAGGAAGCACTGGATGTGCTATGCAGTTATTTGTATTACGTAGTAGGCACCCATTTCCTCTCTGCTCCCCACTTCTGGCTCATATGAAAGCAGGAGCCCGGAGAGCAATTCATCCATCTCCTGCCATTCTCTGTCACAGGCCAAAATGAACTGTGGGATACATGGATAACTCTGTGGACTGCAGATCCTTCTCGAGTGCAACCTTTTCCAGGAGACTCTCAGTCTGTTGTCTTTATCCACTGATACAAAGCACATCAAATGAACTACGCTCCCATGCCAATTTGAGTGCCCTCTGTAAGCCAGACAACATATAAAATTCAGACAAAAGACTAAAAAGTGTAAGTAGAGCATGAAAACGCAAATGAAATTCTGCAGACAATGCTGAAAAGAGCATATAAATGAGGGTTTGATGCTATAGTATAAAACCTACTAAATGCAAAGTAAACATAACATATATACAGGTTTGGCTCTGAAGGGACGACCACCACCACATTGTAAGCTTTGGGTTTCTAACTGTAAGAGGCAGTCCTACCAAAAGAAGCACTTCAAAGGAAAACCCTTTATTCTATCCAAATATCTGCTTCCAAGAACTAAAACCTGTCAATTTCAGACTTTAAGAAGAAATAGGACCAGACCCCGTTTTCTGCACTGGCCTAAAGGACTGCTGTTAGTGTGAAGAGTTGACTCAGGACTGAAAAACAAACTAAGGGGCTTCCTTCCAATCGTTAGTCTCACATAATTGGGCGAGTCGGAAATATCATTTCCCCTTGGGAAGCTTCCCAATCACCTACAATAAGCACCAAGCAGCTACTGCTGGAGCCTTTTTCGCTGGCAGCGGGCTGTGCAACTCTAGAGCCGGTCAGGTAACTCCGGCAGGCCCCGAGGGCGAGGAAGACACCCCGGCAG
>JAHREE010000073.1:14978192-15069448 GCA_033628505.1 Tringa tobata | reverse complement strand
AGCCTCCCTCCTCCTTACCGAGCGTGCGGCCGCGGCCCGCAGGGCAGCGCGCAGGAACATGGCGGCGGCAGAAGCGGCGACCCCAGGCCCCCCCGCTCCTTTTCCCTTCCCTCTCCTTGAGGCCTAGGCTCGCCCTCCGCACAGCGGCAAGGAGACACGCCCCGCGCATGCGCCAGCCACGCACGGCTGCGCCTGCGCGCCCGCGAGCCCGGGAGCGAGGCGGCGGCCGTTAGCGGATGGCCGTTAGCGGTTGGCCGTTAGCGGGTGGTCCTTAGCGGGTGACGGTTGGCGCCGTCGTCCGGTGATGGCCGCTCATCCACCAGGAGTGGGTAGTTGGGTGGCCGGTCACTGTACTCGGCTAGCAGGTGTCGCGACTGCCCGCTCTGGAAGGAGACGTTATCCAGGCTGTCCCGCCGGCAGGGCCGTGTCAGAGCTTGGAGGGCTACAGCGGAGGGCTACGAAGATGATTAGGGGCCTGGAGCATCTCCCTTATGAGGAGAGGCTGAGGGACTTGGGTCTTTTTAGTCTGGAAAAGATAAGGCTGAGGGGGGATCTGATCAATGCTTATAAATACCTAAAGGGTGGGTGTGCCAAGAGGATGGCGCCAGTCTTTTTCAGTGGTGCTCAGTGACAGGACAAGAGGAAACGGGCACAAACTTGAATATAAGAAGTTCCACCTAAACATGAGGAGGAACTTCTGTACTTTGGGGGTGGCAGAGCACTGGAAGAGGCTGCCTAGGGAGGTGGTGGAGTCTCCTTCTCTGGGGACACTGAAAACCCGCCTGGACAAGTTCCTGTGCAACGTGCTCTAGGTGGACCTGCTCTGGCAGGGGGGTTGGACTAGATGATCTCCAGAGGTCCTTTCCAACCCCGTGTGGTTCTGTGATTCTGTGGAGGTTTGTGTCAAATAACAGAAACTACCCACAAGATCTGTATAAGAATTTTCAATGAATTTTAACCTTTTTGTGGCATACATAAATGTTAAAAAAAATTTAAAAATTGGGAGGCAAATATCTGAAATAAATAGGGGGAAAATGCAGAAACTGGTGAGATTTTTTGGGCCTCTGTTTTACTCCTTTCTACCCACTTCTGTTGACCAGAGTATTTAATGTTTGAACTGCTTGCATTTATGTTTTGACCTCCCTTGATCAAAAAGAACATGACTAAACATTTGACTGTCATCTTGGCCTTTAATAAACATTCCAATTTTACAGTAAAATTTGGTCAATACAGTCCAAATACTGGAACTGAAGAAAATCTAAGTGACAGGATCTTCCTTGGATGCAACAGGTTGTTAGAAACATCAGTCACAAGTCCACACTTGTAGAGACCCCTTTATCATTTAGGTCTTCTGATGAGGAACGCAAATGTATCTCTTTCACAATTGAAAATTCCCATTTTTCAAATAACAGCTAAGAAGGAAATATTTTATACTGATGAGCACTCAGCACTGTAGATTTGCAAAGTGTCAGCTGATGTTCCAATGTCCCTTGTCATACCTCCTTCCCTCAGGAGAATCTCCCCTGCACTCGCCACCCTCTCCTCTATCCTGGCTCCCAGTGCTGGAGCCTGATTAAAGTCATGCAGTGGACAGTGAGAATCTATGCACGTATATTTTACTTTCGCAAAAATCGTGGTGATCTGCTAGCTAACGCTGTAAGTATCAAGTAACTTTTAGTAAATACATGATAAAACAGAAATTCAGCTTTCCTTACAGTGTTTTACTTCATCCAAAGTAATAACTTATTTTTTCAACTGCTTACTTACGTTGGATGATCCTTTTAAACTTCATACAAACATTCAAGAAGGCAGGAAAAACTACGCTAGGACAAACTGTTTTCTTTAAAAAAAAAAGATTTCACGACTACGGTATGGATTTGTACTGATAAAATGATAAATGTTAGACAGAACTACAGTGACTATGCCCATGCAGTTGCACCTGGAGGCCTCCTGTGAAGAAACCTGTATGTTGGGTGAGACGAGAGCCCCAGTACCTCTCAACAGATTGCTCTAGACAATGCCCAAAACACTACGCAATGCACATATTAGAACAATTTAAGATACTACTCTTTCAGATAATTGCATATATACACACAGACACACATATATGTATATATGTGCACGTATATATTTGACAACTGTTACTATAATTAACGTCCTTTTAATAGAATAATTTTCATTTGCACAGATCAGGCAGAATGTGGTACTACCTCTCTAATTAGATTGCTGCCTTTTACATTTGGGTTTACTGTAGTCAGTGATTGTCTTCCTGCGCCTTATTCTTCATTTCCTCAATGCTGAGAGCTGCTATCAGCATTTGTAATTTAAGTGCTGCTACCAGTATTTGATATTTTCATTGATCTGTTTTCACTAATTATTTGGTTGCTTATAAACCTCATTGCTGTACTTGTAAACTACCCTGAGATGAATTCTTAAAATACTTAAAAGACTGCCTAAAACAGACCAAGTGTAACGGTGCAGTGATATTCAAGCACGGATTACAGATTCCGTTACTAAGCCAATTTTTTATATCCTGTTGAGAATATGCCCTAGGCATACAGTCTAAGAATAGCAAAGGAAATGTATGATTAGACTTAGGGACTGTTCCTGTGCAGATAAATTCACAAACGTTCATCTACTATAAAACATATAATCACAGTAATTTGTTAATTATATAAATTAACCCAATACACATTCTTCGGCTGGACTTCATAAATGTGTTTTTAGACAAAGGTAAGAAAAGCATTTGGAAGCATTTGTAATTTAAATACAGTCTGTTTATCAGATGACAATACTAAAAAAATAAATAGTAAAGAGCGTGGCCTTGAATGTGAGTCCAGTGTCTGCAGGGATCTGCAGACTTGTCCATTGCTTTGTGCCTTCTGCTTTCTGCATGCTCTGAACTGAAGTGCCAACGTCCTGCCCACGCAGGGCCTGGTGCAGCACCATGAGGTGTTTGACCCACCAGTGGTTCCTCAGAGGGACTTCTACGGGCTGCAATGATTTCAAGCAGCTCCTTTCCCCCTGTGGCCCATCCATAAGGGAAGCTGCATTAAGGAGAACAAGACTCCCTTTTGACAGTGGAAATGCAGCAGATGATGTACTTGTGCCTGTGTCTCCAATAGGGCAGGTGTGCAAAGACGAGTGAGAAGTGGCCCGTCCACCTCTCTCTGTAACCTCGCACCCTGTCCCCAGCAACACCCCAAGCTCTAATTGCATGGGCTAGTAAGGAAGAGACGGAGAAGAGTATTGTTTTCCACAAATGTAGGCTCGAGAATTATTCTTGCAATCAAATAACTACTTACTGTGTCACTGGATTTCTTTATTAGTATGCATTATGCCAAATAATTGCTTTCAGGCTTTTGTTTTAAATGGAAACACACATACTAGGGATATTTAATGACTCTTACATTACTCCCCATCTTCAAGTACAAAAATAAACAAATCAACTTTAATTAATTTTCAATCCATTATTCATGTACAAGCATTCACTGTATATTTTCTGACATCTAAAAGTCATACTTCCAGCCATAGCAGTACAAGTAATACTAACCAATCATACTTGAAAAAAATTAATTTTAATTATTTTATGATATATGCTCTAACAGTAATATAAATAGTAATTTGCAGTGTAGGGACTGTGAATGTTGGCAAGCAATTTGAAGAGAGTCTTCTGAAAACAGGTCATCTGGAGAGAACATAAATACTGTCAAAAGGTATAACAGGCTTTTTATCACATTAAAACGCCTTCAATCGGCTCTGCTGCAACTATTAAAAAAAAAGGAAAATGTTATTAAGATCTTTCTGAAACCTCAGCATTATCCATTAGAATGTTCATATTTAACCAGTACAGCGATCTATTTAGGAAGTGTGAAAACACAGGGAGCAAACAGAAGATATCATATTAAATAATTAAGACCTAAAAGCATAGGAAAACAAAACGTCCTCAGTTGTAATCTTCACATTGCAACACTGTGCACAAAACTGATTTATATGCCCTAGAGTGTTTCAGATGAAAAAATGTCTCTATCCTTGTGATAGAGATTTAATTAATCAATAATTTACAGGTACTACAGAGGAGAATTAGTGTAAAGTGTGTTCTGAGACCCACTTCTATAAGCAAAGTAGAGACAAAGCAGGCAATGAACTGCCTGCTCATTTAACATCCTTGCCTGAGATCTGTAAATATTAGAATGGATATTTATTAGCGTCATAGAAGGAACTCTTCCAACAAAAGATGACTGTATGGGTAGTGTTGAGGTTATACATGGAACCACTTCTGCAGAACATTTTCCTTCAGGGAAATAACTGCAGAAGGATAGAGACTGGAAGGAAAATGAGAAGGCATATGGAACATGGAAAGAACACCAGCTCATAATTACTTAGCCACAGTGCTGAATAACAATTGAGAACCAAACTGGAAGTGAACACCAGGGAATACTGCAGTAGGAGGAGGCTGACTGGGGTGACAATAGCCCTTATTATACCAGAGAAACCTGGGTGGTGTAGTAGGTGTTATAGCATCTGAACAGAAACTTCTAAAGAAGGAGTATGACAGTGCCACAGGTAACTGGCCATATCTTCTGTGCTGGTGGAATGTGGTGTAACTCCACTGAAGCAGAGAGAACTGAACTGATTTTCCTCATCTAAGGACCAGGTGCACTGTTTTGTGAGATACGAGCTTTCACAGCCCATTGTATACAACAAATATATTTCAGTTCTTTTGTTGATGATCACTCTGCCTCTATGGCTTGAGTACTAGAGATGATAAATTTTCATCTCTGTTCTACAGTTTGCTTGAAGCACATGCTAGCAGTACCAGTAAAGGATGGAGAATGACAATGAAAATAGGCTCAAGCTGTATTGGGTACCTAATGCAGATAAAATGCAGCATTTTTTATAGAACACCCACTGAATGAATAAGAGGAAGTTTTGCATTAGCTGTGGAGACTTGAACTCAGTAAAATATTGATATGTGGTTTAGCCAGTTATTTTGGTTTATATCATGAAGTTTGATATATATTTAAATATAAAAGTAATCTATGCTTAAATTCAAAGATGACTTGTTGACATTCCTTCATGATATAGTCTGTTCTGTATACAGATGGCATTACAGATTAGCAACATGTGATATGTTTTTTCTTTATAAAATACTTCTCTTACAACACACTGCACGTTTTTCAACATGTCTACACATTGCTTATGTTCCTAGATGTTGCTTTAGTGTTACTAAGGTCTAACAAGGAAGCTTATAGAGTAATATGAAACATTCTTCCACTGATAGAATAAGGGATGATGAAAAACATCTTAGTGGTGTTCACTATTTGCCCAAAGGCAATTTGTACAATTTTACAAGTCCCTTAAATTCATGCTTTCTACAAATGCAGTTGTTTCAATATACTGTTAACAGTTTACATTTCACCTTTATGTGAAAGTACATTTCACATTATGTATGAAAGTGGAAATGTACTTCCAGTGTTACATATTTGGAAATATGTAACGATAACTTAAATGTGCCTGTATATATACAGATAGATATTTGTGCTGGGAATGAAATAATTGTAGTTGGTATATAATTAAAAATTCATTATCCAAAGATGAAGGATTTTAGAATGTGATTAGGAATTATTATATTGATTTTACAGGTAGGAAAATGCTAAGCAACCCCTGGTCAGTCACAAGAAGTCACTGAGAGCTGGAAAAGAACACAAGTCCACTGACCTACAACCTGGCATCCTATTCTGTTCTCCTAGTCTGACAAAAAATTCAGTTCCCAGTGATCCCTCGTTTGCAGCATAGGAACGGCACTAGGAACAAATTCTTCTCAATTAAACTGTTAATAGAGAGGGATGAGGAGGTAAATGCATTCACATACTTAGCATTAGACACTTAAATGCCCAGGCTAGGAACTTGTGCTCCTGTAGTTAACTGCCTCTCTCCTGACTATGTACAGAGCCTGAAGAGCTGCTTTCCTAAGTTAGTCTCTGTCAGGTACCAAAAGCTATAAGAAAGAACAGCTTCCAAATAGTTTACACAATTTAATTTTACCTCTTACATTGCTTCTGTATTAAGGCTAAACATGAATTTAAACTTAAGAATGTTTTGATGTGTAAATAAACTGCTGTAAGAGACACCAGTTCTCTCCTCAACAAGGCTATGGCAGGCTGGTGTGACTTTCATTGGCATCTCCTGACTTTCTCATGTTAATCATCCATGAAGTTCAAACACCATTCAGAAAAGGCATCAGCATCTTTTTGCAGCAGCTTTGAACTTTCTTTGTTCAAAAGGGCAGCTAGAACTATAATTAGGTAGAGCTAGTCTTCATTATTTAGCTCATTTATTATTTATGTCTTCCTCCCACAGTGCCTGTGAGCCTTACATCTTGTGCTGGCAGAGACAGGA
Source organism: Tringa tobata (assembly GCA_033628505.1). Lineage (NCBI taxonomy): Eukaryota > Metazoa > Chordata > Aves > Charadriiformes > Scolopacidae > Tringa > Tringa tobata. The sequence continues at coordinate 15,063,046 of JAHREE010000073.1, read as the reverse complement.
GCCTGAATGTTGCTCTGCTTGCTTTCGCAAGCTCCAAGTAACACAGCAGTCCCTGTGGCATGGCCCTCGATTCATAAGCTGGGCTCCAGGGTGCTGACCAAATGCAACCAGAGATCTTGCAGCCTCTAGCATCCCAAGCCAAAAATTTGCCAATGTACTCTCTCCACCTTTCAGGCAAGCAATCAGTACACAGTTAGTACCTGCTGCTATCATAATTCTTGTCACTCCCTCACTGCAGTGAGGTACCTCATGCTGGGTAAATTATTTTTTTGACATTTTGTGGGTTATTGTATTACCAAGTTCTGCAGGTCTTGTGCAGGGTAGGAGGAGAAGTAACTGTACTTTTCAACAGAGGTGAAGGCAGGGAGGACATAATGGGATGGAGTTTTAGGCTGTTTTCTTTTAAGCTCCCAATAGTTAGTGTGTTACTGTCTTTTTACAGAGATCATCTATGACCAGAATAGTGGCAGCTTTAGTGACGAGTTGCATTGCCTTGTCATACTCTTTAAGAACAAGTTTCCTCTTTTCTGCAGTATGCAGCTTTCATCTTTCTGGGATGCCTTCCTCCCCAAATCCTTATCTGTGAAGGGCTAGCAGATGGAAAGGCAAGAACTTGAGAACAGCCTGGTGGGTATTGAGTGGGTGAGGTTAAAGTGGAATACAGTATAATTGCTAAAGCAGATTTGAAATTTCTGCAGAGCTTTTTTTTTCCATTCTAACAGGAATAAATAAAGGTTTAGACTACAAGTTGGTTTAGAAGGAGGGCAGTGCAGAAAAGGAAAACCAGTGACCTACTTAAAAAGAAATTAAAATGCATTAAACCTCTTGGGGTTGAGGTTACAAAAAAAGTAGTAATAAAAAAAGCAACACAATGACTGTGTGCATGAAAGGAGACAGCATCTTCATTTCTTCCCTAGAGGCAACAAAATTCTACCAGGAATGAATTTGACTTCTGGTCAAATTACTGTTATGCAGTTGTTATTATTATGCAGTTTAAAGGGATATTTTTACTTTGCCTAGTAAGAGTTTTAGGGTGCTGACTTTCTAATGTGTTAGTATCTTGTCTGAAAACAAATGCTTCTTACCCTGTGAGGTATCCTAGGGCACAAACAAGTTTCTGCCATCCTTGTCTATTATCGTGTTTATTATAACACTTATACTGTATTTCAGTAACTTTTTTTTTTTTTTTTACTTTACCCCCCGCCCCCGGACTATTACATAGCCACCATCCATCTGTGGATGACCAGAAGCTGTTTTTTGTTTTTCCTTTAATCTTTGATCTCTTCACCTTGGATGGTCCTTCCGGAACTTAATGCCTCTGTTGGCATAGCTCTCACTATCAGCAGGTCATATCAGCCTTTCCGTTGCATCAAAGTGAGTCCCCAGGGAAGGGGACCTGTTTTACCTAATTTAAATCAAAACATGCAGATCTAGTCAGAGCTACCTCCACAGCTCTATAGATAATAATTATAAGCACAGGAATTACATTTGTCTTACATCCAAAACTTTGAGTGTAATTAAGTCTGTTTGGCACAGACAGGTTGGTTTGATACCTTTACAGATTATTAGGATCCAGCTGTTCCACACTTTGATACCTGTGGTGAAACAAATGGCTGCCAAGATGGCAGGAGCATCCTGGTGCACAGGTCCTGCTTACAACATGAGAGCCTCCCACAGCTGTGTCCTCTGCACACTCACACCTTTCCAGGACCCAGTACCAAGCCTGGGTGCCAGCAGTGTGGCTGCGCCAGAGTTTGGGTCAGTCTTTCACCAGCAAAGCTGACACAATGATTCACTATCACCACACTGGAACAGGACCCGGAGAAGCTGTTTACCAGACCCAAAAACATATATGCCCTTACTTATCTGTAACTTGCTATTCCTGCCACCATAGACTTTGAGGTTTCAAATTTCTCATTTGTTTTCCTTTTCTGACCATATTCCTAAGGACTTAATCTCATCCTCTCTTAGTTCCCGATGCCTGCTCATCACACTATCTTCAGTCAGCTTCAGTCTTCTCCTCACTCTTCTTTGGTTTATCCTCTTCACAGATCCAGGCATAATTTAACCTCTCCCATCTCAATCAAAATAGTGCCCTTGAACTCACCTGCCTTTCCTGTTTATTGCCTCATCATCCTTTCTCTTTTCATCTCTCGGTGTACTTAACAAACAGTTTACAATTGCTACCTGGGTTTTCATCAAAAAAACCACTTTAATACAGCTTCTGCCTTTGTACTTTGCTGACAGCTAGGCCTTTTATTTATTTCAGTAACTGTCATACTCTTTTCTCTCTCCCGAGCAAATGTCCTAGTGATTTCAATCTTTCCCTATTCACAGCCATTCAGAACATTGCTGCAAATAGTTTCCTCAAATTTGTTGAAAGTTTTGACTTTTCTTTATTCTCCAAAAAGCTTCTCTTCACTTTCAAGGCCTCTCCCTCCTGATAAAGTTGCATCAATAACATGTTTTATTTCTTCTATTCAATCCCCATAATTATTTTGATTCAATTACACAACAGCTGTTCCTGTGTCAGAAACTGGGTGACATCAGAACTACGGGCCAACAAACACACCAGGTATCATCTTGCAGCATAGACCCTGCCTGACAAAACCCATGGTCCAATCTGCACTACATGGCTAACTGACGCTCCTCAAAGGTAAACAAGGACAACATTGGCACTAACTGATCAACAGAAATGCCTGTCTTCACTGCAGGTGCTGTCATACAGAAGAACGCTCTCTCCATCCTGGACGTTTTCCTCATACAAAGTGGCAAGAGATTGCTTGGCTTGGAATTGCCAGCTCAAGTCTGACATGAATTCAGCCATCTGGGCTGTGGGGCGGTGAGCTATGCACCAAAACCAAACACCTGGGAGCTCCTGGGCAGGCCCACGTGCAGGTCTGGTGCCATCAAGGCGGTGGTTCTATGGAAGATCTCCTCTTCTGCTACACTATGATGCTAATCTGCATCGTCCACTTGTTTCATGCTTTCCCTGGGCTGCCCACTGGGTAGAAATTTCCTGTATGTATGAATATCTAAAATAGCCTTTCAATTCATTATTAAAGTTCTTCTTTGCTTTGATATCTAAAATACCCACGACAACAGTTAAGAGTGCTGGAACTGATACTAGTCATGCTGATGAATATTGTAGTGTCATTTCCTTGTGCTTCCCCATCTGTCCCCTAAGTACTTCTGTCCTCTCCTGATTAGTGCTTTGATTTAACCTCCTGGAGACAAGAATAGGACGTAGAAGAACAGGAACTGTTCTGGTGACAAAACTAGTTCTAACATGGGTTCTTACAGAAAAAGTGCTATATTGGAAATCGCTGTAAAGACTTGAGTGGAAGAGTGATGCAAAGGAAAGGGGAACCAAATCCCAGTCCTATTGCAGATTCATTCTTCTCTCTCACAGTTTCTCATCCATTTGTGGTGTGGAAGATTCTAAACTGATAAATGTAATATTTATAATCTCAAAATCTGCTCAAATCAATAGATGTTCAGTGCTTAGAATGCTGTCTTTCCTATTTTACATGATCTAACTGTAATTGGTGTTAAGTTATTCCTATTTATTCCGGAAATACAAAATGTGTTACTTTGTTCTTAATCTGCATAGACTGAAACCATCTGCTGTGGTTCACAGTTGAAGAACAAGAAATTATAAATTCTGTCTAGTATTTGTATCCAGCCCCCATTAAACAAGTAATTGTTACTGCTACCAAGTTGTAAGTCAGAAAAGTGTACAATTATAGTCCTACACTTAAGCACATGAATGACCCATTCCCTTTTTAAAAAAAGAATAATCATTTAAATACACATTTATCCTTTGCTTCTACCTGATGGTGAAATATATTTTGTATGCGTTGTACCCAGATAAACTACAAGCCTGCTTGAGTTAAAGCAGAAACATGAGGCATCCTTTTTGCCTTGCATCCAGACATACCACAAGACCGATTTAGGGTAGGAAGTGAAATATTGTGTAATATCTGTTTGCTTGGCATAGTTGCACAAAAATAGTAGAGCTAAGATAACTGTAGAGTCTGCAAAAACGTGAAGGACTCAGCCAGCCAGTGTGCAGACTGCAAACACGTGGCACCCACTTGAAGAGGCTGGACTGGAGCTGAGCACCACAGAGTGTAAAATCTCTCTGAAAAGCCAGAACAGACTGGTTCTGACCTAGGGAAAGAGGAAGTAAACTTTGGAGCAGACTGGTCTTGATCCATGGGAAAGCTGTATGTAAACGAGCGAGACACAGTGCAGCTTGGGGAAGAGAGAATTCTCCCCCTTTGGTTGTGGCTTCCCCTGCCAGAGAGCTCTCAAACTCAGGCATCACAGCCTCGGAGGCTGAAAATCATCAAATGGTGTGGCCATCAGAAGCCACAATGCAGCATCAGTCTCACAAGGCTTCATGTTCAGGTCTGTATGCTTAATTAATACTTGATTTTTGGATGTTAACAGATGGATTGCCTAAAAGCTAAGCATAACTAGATCCCTGCTTGAATTATTGACTGGCTCATCTCCTCAGAACTCTCCCATTATGGTGGTTCCCAGGTCCCAGCCACAACACTTGGCTAAAAGCAGTTTCTGCAACCCCCAGCAATTTACCAGGCTTTGCAGGGCCTGAAAGGAAACTCCTGCCAGGAGGAGTAACGGCACGCAGAAGCTGAGGAGAGGAACAGGGTATCTGTGAATCCAGTGGAACAGGTAGGTCTCCTGTGCACGTGTGGAGTGTTTTTAATTCAGGCATTAGACACCAAGTATTCTCAATGGTTTTAGATACTCAATGTATATAGGCAGGATTGTATCCCACACTTTATCCATGCCCACTGTCTCTCATCCTCTGGCAATCGAAATACTGATTCAGTCTTGATCTCAAATCCAGCTAAATTACACCAAGAGGTGAATTTGGTCCTGTCTGATTGGTAAGTAGATTTTACTTCTGCCCTAAATTAGCTAGAGAAAGAAATAAGAGCAGCAAGGTTAAATGTGTTAGAGCAGATTTGAATCCTTATTTAGCTTTTTTTCCATGATGCAAGTCTTCAGCTCAGTATCTACCCTTATGTCTCCTAGAACATATTTTGAATGATGATGCTGCACTCTTTCTGGAACTGTTTACTCAATTTATTTGTTATATTTGCGCAACATTTTACAAACAAGATAGGTCAAATTTTTTCCTGTTGACATAATTCAACAGGCTTCACTTAGGTTTGGCTAGAAGGAATTTGGTCCAGATAGTTTTGTTTATAGATTTATTTAAAATTAGGAAATGCTTTTAAACTCTAGGTCTGCACCTAGATTATTGGCTGACCTTAGGACTGGAAAATGCCAAGGCTCATTTTTCGCTTGTGAAAAATGCCACTTGTGAATAATTGTAGGAAACTTCCAGCTCCTTATATTGAGATTTTAATTGTATTTTCTGCCTAAAATCTTTCAACTATCGATCTTTAGACTGTTTACCGAGGAAAAGTTATTTTTCCTGTCCTTTTAAGAGAGCAGTTTTCCCTATAATTGTCCCAGTCTGACTTCTAGAGGAAGCACTACACTAAGATATAAACTGTTGAAAGGAGGAACCACAGAGCTTCTTGATGGATTTAATCTACAGTTGATTCAAAGAGACTGAGCCTTTTCATGTCTTTACATATATGACATGTATTTTGTGTCATAGAAAAGGTTTTAGCAGGAGAAGATGATACAAGGCAGTGTTGTGACCCTCTGCGTGCCCCAGAGAGATTTAAACAGTATAAGTTACAGGCAGAGCTCCTCAGTTACAGACACCCTCAGAACTGGGTAGGTGTAAAACTATCTTAACATCTAAAGATCTTGTAGGATGATTCAAACATTCAAACACAGCCCAGAATCTCACCTCAGTGCTTTATATCACTGTACTTCCCATATGTCATGATGAATGTAACACTTCTTCCTCTATCTTGAAAGGCCTGAGATACCGAGCTTTATCCTCACAGTATTTTTATGCCTGGGTAAACATTATGCTAGTTTGGTTCTAAAAGTCTTAGCCTTTGTAGCTGAGCCTTACAGCTGCTGTAATCGCCTGACTTCAGAGAAGAGATAAAATATAATTTCAGCTCCTTTTATCATGTATAGTGCAAATAGCATACGTAAGTCTGGTTAGGAACTGGAAGAATGTGCCATCGGTATTTGCCCTATTCCAATGTGCCCCATGCTCTGCTATTGGCCACTGCTGAACTGAATGGATCTTCAGTGTGAACTCCTGCAGCCACTGCCATGTTCATGTATGACTTTTTTTAACATACAAGTGCAAAACAGAGGCCTATGCTGATACCACATTTAAGAGGCAAAATCATAAACACTAAGTCCGAGTAAAGATTTTTTTCAGATGTTCAGTTCGCTTCAAACAACACAAGAGGGAAACTTTTTAAAGCCTTAAGGTTAGTGTTGATTAAAAGATTAGGTTTAAGTCCTGAAGAATGTGCATACGCTTGAAAGGTTGGCATTTGTGAGATTGCACTATTACCTGCTAACAGATACTACTCTCCTTACAAGCCTTGCCTGCCTTTGTTTCTTTACAGTGAACACTGTATTTAAAACAAGGTTTAGTCAACAACTACATTAGAGGCTCCTTGCAAAGGTTTGGCTGATCGATTTAGCCTGACTTGTTATCATGAATCAAAAGGATGAAGTAAAGGGCAGCCTTTAATCTAAGAGATGAACAACCACTCTGAGCAAACTGCTCATTTCTGCTAGCGGCAATGCCTTGCTTTGTCACAGCTCCTGTCTTCCATCCAGTGATTCCTTTGCATGGCAACAAAAGAAGTACAGTGCGGCACTCGTGAATTTTAAAGGCCAACTTGATAGAAAAGAAAGCTAAAATTCAGACTATTCCGTGGAATATGCACAACCATGCCAGCAGCATTCCGTAGCCGTTTAGATGAACAGCGCTGGTTACGCTGCCGATACAGGAGAGACAGAAACACTCCACAGTCTTGTTATTTAGTGCCACCAAGTGGACGTTCATGTCCGTTGCTCAAGTCTGTGGTTTGCCAGGCAAGGTGCCACATTCGAACAGACCTGATAAGGTCTGAAACCCATCTTCGTCGTTATTTTATCCGGAGCTATTGCACTGTGTACTGGAGGTGAGGAACGAGCACCCTTTTATTTAGCTATGGGGTAACAACTTCTCCAACTACTGCTATTTCCTAAGTAAATGTGAGCCTTTATACTTGAGAGGTGTAGAGAAAGAACCGGCCCCATAGAAATACCTGTAGAATCATAACATACTGGCTTGGTAGAGCAGACTCTTTAATATCAACCATCTGGATGAGGATTATCGAGTGCACCCTCATCATGTTTGCAGGTGACACCAAGTTGATCTGCTTGAGGGTAGGAAGGCTCTACAGAGGGATCTGGACGTGCTGGATCCATGGGCCAAGGCCAATGGGATGCGGTTCAACAAGGCCAAGTGCCAGACCCTGCACTTGGGTCACAACAACCCCCTGTAAACCTACAGGCTTGGGGAAGAGTGGCTGGAGAGCTGCACCATGGAGAAAGATCTGGGGGTATTGGTCAACAGCCAGCTGAATATGAATCAGCAGCATCCTGGCCTGTATCAGAAATAGTGTGGCCAGCAGGACTAGGGGAGTGATCATCTCCCTGTATTCTGTGCTGGTGAGGCCCCACCTTGAATCCTGTGTCCAGTTTTGGGCCCCTCACTGCAAGAAAGACATTGAGGTTCTGGAGCGGGTCCAGAGAAGGGCAACGAAGCTGGTGAGGGGTCTGGAGCACAAGTCTCATGAGGAGCGGCTGAGGGAACTGGAGTTGTTGAGATTGGCAATCAGGTGGCAGGCACCATAAGGTTTATTATATAAGCATGCAAAATTTTACGAAATAAATGGCAGCATGAAGTACTAATCAAAGGGTTTATCAACATGAATTAGAGACGACCACTTTACTCACAGTAAGTGTGTGAATTGCACCCATCATCATAAATTAATGTCGTGGTATGTTTTGTGCTATTCTATTATGTATGTGCTATTTATACTGTATGAAGAAAATCCAGTTTCTATAAATTTGTAAATGGCCTAGTTAAACAACTGAGAGCTACCTATTTTAATCTGAAATATATTAAATAGGGTGTCTGGTAGCTGGTACTATGCAAAAATTCTGTTTGCATTCATCTATGGTTTTCTTCAGTGATTTCTACTTTAGGATTCGTCGTGGCATTGGATACACCCATTTTAAGCTATTGGTAATAAAGTATTTCCACTTTAACCGTGGTAGCATAAAGTTTCCAGAGATGTATAAGAGATATTGTTTGTATGTTCTTATTAAATAAAACATGGTGGAGTAGTTAATTATGTCGTGTAGTATGCCATTTACTATATACATCTACATTTTTATTAGATAGCTACTAAGTTAAATAGTAGAAAGAACCTAAGTCGAACATCAGGAAGAAAGCACTGAATGGCCTTCTTTTCTCAAATGCACCACGTTCTAGATCGCAATGCTTAATAGCCAAAAGGATCACGGTTTTGAACTGTGGAGAGGTAGGTCTTTTCCTTCTCAAGAACACGTCACCGAAGCATGAAGCTTCCCAAAACAAAAACTTGTGGAAATACCGCTGTTCTGCAGAAGGCACTTCAACTCCCAAACTCTCAAAGCATTTTAAATGTCAGAAGGGAGACACTGTTTTAGCACCCCATCAATAGGTGGCAGTGGGCTCTCCTTGGAGAAGTGCTCTGAGAAGGGCCTGCTTTCAGCATATTAAGACTGTCCGTTCCTCTGTGTTTAAGAAAAGCTGGTAAAAGGTGGGAACACATACCTGCAGTAGACAACATGGAGTATTTCCAAGCTAAAGAAACATAAGATAGAAGGAAAATGGAGACCAGGGAGATAATGTGTTTATAAAATTATCCTCTGATGAGAATATCCAAGATAAAATGGAGAAGGCATCAGATATTCTCCACCTGATCTTGAGGCTCCCTTCTTTGTCAGAATAATTTGCATTCTTTTGAGTGGTTCCTTTAACGAAAAATATCAGAAAAAACTACTGTAAAAATTAAGGGCTATTCACACAGATTAAATTCATTCAGGGAATGAATTTAACCTTCCTGTGCTTATCCTATAGCCAATGAGATGAGATAACTTTTTCTACAATCCTGAACAGCTGAAATATTGTGTAAAGGAACTGACTGTAAAAGAAGCTCTGGGAAATTAGTGCCCTAGGAAAGAGCTAAATATATCACTGACTATTATGACCAAACTTCATAACTTTAAAGAAAATGTGTGCACATTGCTCTGACCCTGTGAAGTTCTGGCAAGAGATTTTATACTCAGGAAGAACTCTGAGCAAAGTGTAAGCTGGTATGTAAACTTGTCCGCCTAAGGAAGTGCTGTGCTTCGAATATATGCCTATTTGCAAAGCATATTCTTCTCCTCTTGACCAGGAAGATAATTCACAGCAGTTCTTTGAGAAGAGCATGCACTTCTTTACGCTGCTCTGCCAGCAATAATGGCTGTCTGAGAATTTATGGGACAATTCCACTTCAGCTGGAGGGTCCCTGCAACAAATGCTGCCCGAAGCAATCCAACGTCCTTTTGGTGATTCAGGGAGAGTAGAGACACTGCAATGTTTTGGGCCAGCAGATGATATTTGGGTGTCTTACCATCAAAATGATAAGTCATTTCCCAAATACGGAGCCATTTTCTCCCACTTGAATGAGGCCAAAAGGAGATAGCATCAGTAGATACATTATTCATATTTATATTAATTCATGTTCTCAAATCTTTCCAGGAAACTGAGGCCTATAATTTGATACAAAACACACTTATGTTTTCACCCTTAGTGACAACATCTTTCATGCAAATAACAGATATCAAAACATTCAGCTGCAAGCACAGCTTTGGGATTTGCACATGTAAGCACAGATGTACGCATATGGAGCTCCACTTAATCAAAATGTGGCCCAGTTAATGCTTTGGTTCATATGGGAGGAAGAATTAAGAGGCCCCAATTTGCATGTAAAATTCAAGGGATATGCAGCTCCACATAATAAAATTTTGAAACAAACTAAATAATAGGAACATATTGCCGTCGTTTCTGAGTCTCCTATCACCAGAACTCCTAGGCGTTTTCTTTATCATTGTAACATGTTAATAACTCCCATAACATCTGAATGCATCCATAAGACTTCAGACCACTTAATAATTTATGAATGTTCTTTTCTACATGGTTTTTATGTTTTGAAACCAAAAGTGTTGTCAGGAAGCTTTAAAACCTGGCCGGGTGAGGGCCTCAACGTTAGATCTTCTCAGCTTGCTTTTCCTTCTCCTGTTCTCCAGGTAAGCAAATGGATGCATAATGTTGGAGGCTGAGTACTAAGCTCCAGCACTGCTTTTACTTGCCAGGCTCATGAAACTCTGCTTCCCTGCTACCACGATCCTTTGTCATGCTTACTCCAAGGAAGAATAGTCATCAACAGTCCAAGCTCTCTACATAGATGTTGGATACCTGATTTTTCCAAAGTACCTTGAGTTTGTCAATCAAGAAGTGGCACTCGACTCATTTGTTCAGTGCTGTGTCCTGACTATCCTTGGAATATGTCTCTGATGAATTATTGGCTGTGTATCCCACTGCCCACTGAAAACAGGCTTTTCCTAAGACAAATGGAAGTGTTTTAATCTCCTTTTCTGTCTTCACAGCCCTTAGAGCTTCCTAAAAATCTCCAAGCAAAGCTAAGAGATTTATTTTCAGAGCTTGGCAGTTCCTCTTATTTATATATGTGTGAGGACACTCCTGGGTGTCTAAGAAATCTTAATGTAATGAAAACTTCATCCCCAAAATGGCAATGAAGAATACTGCCTAAATCAGCACCCATTTTTATAAGCTAACCTTCAGAAGGCAGTAGCTTGTGAATAGCAATTTCTCATCTCCCTTGCTATGCTCCAATTTATTCCTCTGGAAAGACATTTTAGGTAAATTTACTGAAGGCAAATGTAATGATGATGATATATTAAAAGCTCCCAAGCTGGTTAATCTTTAGAGGCAATGGAAATTTATTGAGAGCAATAGAACAGCCTCTTCTAGCCTCCGGTCACAAGATAGAAAGGTGTTTATTTTTAAAACCCTAAGTGAGGATTCGAGCTTCACAATCTATTTTCCACACTATTGCACTGAGGACAAGAAACCTTTGGTGCTAGACAAGGAAAATACAGCATCCTGGATGCCCAGTGCTCCCCGAGCACCAACAGGGTCTCAGAACTGAAATACAAATCCCCATTATGGTGAGCTAGGGGGTAACCGTTGCTATGAGATGCCTGTATTCAGGAGTGTCATGATAACACACGTAGATGCAACACCCACGGTCTAGCCATCTTATTCTGTGGGGCACCGTGATACAACAGCTTACGTGACAGTGAGTTTGTGTTTTACACAGTTTTTTGTTAATGAGGGAGAAAGAACCTCTAACGCAGAACTGAAGAGCCTATTTCAGGATGTTCTTCTCTGAGAAGTTTATCATCTTTACTGGTTTAATTGTATCACTGACAGTATGTTAATTTTAGTCCCCCTGTGAACCCCTATGTGATTTTAAGCTTGCTTTCATTTTGGCTTAAAAGTGCTTTAGAAGAGACATAGGTTGAACTCAAAGGAGACATTCCAAATCCTGAGAGAAACTACCTACAGAAGCTGTTGCACTGTCTCAGTACTAGCAGTTAACTATTTTCCTATAGCTCTGTGGATAATTTCCCTTCACAGGCAAGTTTCTGCTTTGTAGCAGAGACTCTATATGCAAAAATACTCCCATTTTATTTCCCTGGGCTGGCAGTGGTCGGAAGCTCTGCTATGACTTGTGAGCCAGTTACGAGGCGGGGAGGAAGGGGGATGTTGATCCAACACTTAGTAGATAGTTGTGCTGGCTATATAACTAATTTCACTAATGGCAATTTCACTAATGGAACATAAATTTTCACTAATGGATTCCCACGAGAAATATTTTAATAGGCAGCAGCTCTTTCATAATACACGGTTTCTCACTGTGAACAATTGCAAATTACAGAGGGGCTGGAAAATACTCTAGAACACCTGCTTCTCTTTCAACTTGAAGATACCCAGCCTCAATTACTGTACATAAAAAGACCTGAACATAGATGAAAATATAATCTACCTTTAGACAGATAGTCACCAGAGTGACAGAAGCAGCCTGAGAGGAGGAAGAGCCAAGTTTAGAGCAGCAAGGGCTGTAGATAAATAGAGAAAATATGGTATTACTTGGGAAGGTACTACCAGTTGAAAAAATAAAAGATGCAAACCAGGAGCTGTACTCAATACATGTAAAGGATTAAAAATTCTTATCTATTTTTTATATTGTAGGAATATTTGTTAAAGAAAATGGTGACTGCAATTGCTGTAAACATTGAGCATATGAAAAAGATCAGTACTTGAAAAAGATAATGAGTGGTTTAAGAAGTGTGAAAAAAAATGAGCATCTGAAGTGTGATATTGCAAAAAACTACTTTAATGCTGGAAAAGGCAGAAATTTAAAATATCTCATCTAAAAACTTTCAAACATTACGATTTCTAAGCAGAGGGGAAATCTCCTCAACCAGATCTCTGCTAAGCCCAGGAAGAAAAGAACAAAAGTATCAGAAGAATGTGTCTGACAAAAACTTTACTTTACTCTGCCCCTAGTTTGTGACTGAGGGTGCAATATACACCTATCAATGTATAAAATAAGATGCAGAAATGTGTATGCATTTATTTATAAGTCCAGTGATACTTTACAATCAAACAATAGCAACATCAAGACAATATTGCTATTGAAATATCCAACTTCACTCACAGCTTTAGTACTGATGGATGTGAATATGGACACACACATGGAGCTCTGTCTTCTGAAAATCTGGTGTTGACAAATTTCTTGGCCAGGTGGGAGGAAGGACTACAGCAGCATCAGTCTGCATGTAAAATCCTAGGGAAATACAGCCCCTAATAATATAAACATGGACCATCCTGCAGACAATTGCACTTGCAAAAATGACAGTGACTGCAGGCTGGTGATACAGGGATTTTTTTGCTGTCAAAACAGGGAGTTTAACTGGGGTGGTTTCAAATTCAAACAATCCAGAGATTTTGTTGCTATGGCAGCATCAACCCTCCACTGCAGAAGTCCAAATACATGTGATACCATTCAAGTCCTTTCACATGTGCCCATTTTATTTCATAATAAAACCTCAGAGAGCCAGCATTTAACCATGCTAACACAACCACTGCCTTGGGTAAAGTTAAGGGTATTGCTTTTAGGAAATATATTTCCCAGCATTTAGCTTGATGACAAGAACCATGACTCATAACACTGAAGAATGTTTTCATGGCTAATAATAGGCTGCAATTAATATTTTTCCTGAAAAACAGTTTCTGCAGTTACATAAGTCTGCAGCTGATGATCTCAGGGACTATATGATATTTTTATTTCAGTCAGTCAGATGGTAGAATATTCTGTAAAAATTGAACTGGGTTTTATTTATACTTATGCGAGTCCTGCTACTAGAAGAACACCTTGCATCTTCAGCGTATTCATCTTCTCACTGCCCCCACCAGGCAGGATGTTAATTAAAAGCTCTTTTAAACCTGTGGATTTGCTTGCCGACATTTGAAGCATTTCTGCAAAGCGTGGCACTGATGCTTGTGACATCTGTGTGTCTATGCTGGCTCAGCCAAGAAAAAGAGCCCTTCTCGTTTTTCAGCTTGCCGCACTATTAACCTGTTTCCTGCAGCAAGGAATTCTCAGATGGAGATTGAAAGACATTTTCCACCTGGTCACGAAGGCCCGCGAGCAGGAAAATTGTCCCCTGGTTTCTCAGTTTCCCGTTTGGTGCCATAACACAAGGCTGCTCTGTTGAAAGGCTGCAGCTGGGTGCTGCTGTGCGGCCCTTCCACTGTGCGAGGAAACCAGCAGAGCTGCATCACTTTCTTGTCATGCTGAATTCCCTGCAACTTCAGCAAGCTGTTTGCAGCCAGTTGATTTGTTTTGTTTGGTGGACCCAATGAGTTACCACTGTGAGCTCTAGGCTTTCCTCTACCCACCCTGAGGACAAAATCAGAGGGCTTCTCTCTTAAAACGTCTCACTTTTGACAGATTTCTCAAGATATTGTCTGAGATATGAGAGCTTTGGCTGAAGGCAAAGAATTGTGGAATGTGGATGAGGAGACTTTCAAAATAATGCATGGAAAATTCTGTGAGATCTCGTAAGCTTAGAGACTCCTGTGTATGTTTTTCTCTGAACAAAGACTATAGAGTAGCAATAAATAATTTGTACATACATATGAGTACCCTGGAAGCATCTCTTAATTCCTCTATCAGTAAGTCACCAGATCCTTTACTTCTAGAATGCGACTTCAGTATATGTTTGGGCTTTTTTCTTCCTTTCTATAATGAGTTTTATTGCCAGGGCTTGTCAGATTTTAGTAAATCCAGCAATGAAGACATTGGCACCTCAGTATGTTCACATTAAGACTGCACCGCACTTTATTCCTGTCAGTTTCCAATAAGAGAAAAATGGCTTTTACCTTCAGGTTCTGGTGGAAAGGATGGCTTGCAACCCTCCCTCCAAAACTACAATTACTCAAGCTAAAGGGAAAGGAAATCTCCATATGCAGACTTTATTGAACTGGAGATAGTATTTTTCTGTCAAGTATGAGTTCTGAGATCTAAGAGAAAGGGAAGTAAGTGAAAGTGGAAGAACTGATGGATAGCTGAAAATAATTGCTTGGAAAGCATCTATTTGAAACTTTTTTCCAGAAATTAAGTATATAGTATCTTATTGGTTAATTAATTATTTATATCCTTAAATCTAGACATTTATTTAAATGAATACAGAGATTGAAACAATTGCAACCAGGGTACTGAAGGCTTTTTCTATATTAAAAATAAAAGCAGATGCTGCTTCAGTAGTTAAAAGAGCTGCAGACCTTGTTCTGAGGATCTGACTTTTGTACCAAGCAAATCTGTAGAAACTACAAGAGAGAATAAAAATCAGTCAGTGCATGAAGTGTAAATATGAGATACAGGGGAAAGATCAGCACAGATTTCTTTTTATTTGCAAGTTTATTACAGTCTTTTGAATATGTCCATGAGCAGATGATTACAGTTGTTCATACATAGGGATTTTAAAAAATCTTTAGAAAAGATTCCTTACCAAAGGCAAGTAAAACTGTCATGACCTAAGACAGAAGATCTCTCAGGGATTAATATCATGTGAAACAAATGCTAAGAGTTAATGTTCTGTTTTCACAAATATATTTCACATTGCGTTAAATTCTTGCTATTCATTTCCGTGGGTTGTACGGTTGTACTTGAGCTGGGAAGGATGCTGAGAGGAACGGCAACATTCATCTGCAAAATGAAACAACTTCCACAGAAAAAGAGTAAGTAATCTAGAGCCCTTCAACTTGGAAAACAAACTGTGGGAGGGAAGGGGGGGTGAAGTGATAAATTTTGCAATACCATGAGTGGTACAGAGAAGGTCATTAAGGAGTGGCTGTTCATTATTTCTCACAGTATGAAAGCTACAGAATAGTCAGTGAAATTGTTGGGTATCAGCTTTAAGAGCGCACAAAAGCAAGTTCTTTTAAGTGCATGATTCAATCATTAAACGCAATGCCATTGAGTTCAAAGTATAAGGGTGTTCAAAAAGGATGTAGAAACAGTCATTGGAGACCATCAGCCTATGACATGCTAAATCAGGTGGTTGTGAAATGAAGCAGATAATTCATGACTTTGAAGACATTGTAAGTTGAGGATTTTACCTCTGACATTTATGTCCCAGTAGTTAGTCATTTTGATCTAAATGTGACATGTTAATCCTATAATTGTTTCCCAAGCAGATCTTTTAAGTGTTGTAGGTGAGAAAAAACTGCAGTAAGATACTGTCACCCCAGTGAACACCTGTAAGTGAGCAGACTCCAGAGAACTGCATTGCTTGAGAAACGTGAAAGCCATTATGCACATCATGAGTCATTATTTGTGTTTTATTGCTGTGAATAAACAAACACATTGAGCCTCTTGCTCAGCTCAGTTCTGCAAAGACTTCTTTCCACACAGCTACATATGAGACGTGGGATGGACTCCTGCTTTTGGTTCGTTGTGTGCGTGAAACACTACATACCATCCTAATCTTCTGTGGAAGAGAAGACTCCAGTTAACCTACTCCTTTGGTTAACTAAGAAATGATGCCAGGAAGTTTTAAAGTCAGTCTCTACGGAGTCTTGTTTTAGGCAGATTAGCAACAGTTGCCTTTTAGAGACTCAGCAGATGTTTTTATACTGCTGGAGAGGAAAATGGAGTGCAAAATATCACTCTGAAAGGCTGAAGCTAGAAATGCGGTCGAAAAGAAATATAGGCTTCCTTCTTCCACTCTGGCTCTGCACTCTTTTCTTCCCTAATTCAGTCCAGAAAGATGCATTTGCAGTTTATTCTTTTGCAAGAACTATTGGTTCCTAACGTAGAAAAAAAATCTGCCGGTTTGAAGGAGTTTAGGTTCCTGCTGCATCCAGCTGAGCTGCTAATGGGATGAATCACCTGCAGTTCACAGCGCGGGGCTCAGCATCGCCTTGCTCTCAGCCTCATCATCCTGCTGAACTTTGGTCCCTCACACAAACCCACGGGGTGGGTGCGGGTATCATCTTCTATGGGCGACACCCTCCCCCCCCCCGTGAAGTGGATCGTGTCTAAATAAATCCAAACGCACCATCTGGCGTTCGAGTTAGCAGCAGGTATAGGCTTTTCTCTGAAGAGAAAGAATTCAGTTTAAAAACAGCAAGCACTTTCCTTTTTTGGGGGTAAAACCGAGGGAAGTCCACAGATTTGTTAAGGACTTAATTAGCGTTGGCAAATGAAAGGAAAAGAGAATAACGCTTAGAGTATGATTAACTTATCACGTGCAGCATATACATTAGGGCTCCAGAGTCATCTTTTCACAGCGTATTTTTCTTATATGTATGACAAGCAGACAGTTGACTGTTTTTGACTGTTTTCCACCTGAACTCAGGCTTCCTTACTCTTCTCCCTGCTTTTTGGTTCAGTCTTTCCTCCCTTGCAGCAGAACTGCAACTCTTTCCTATCTTAAACATCTATCTTTGGCTTTGTTTGTTTCTCCAGCCCCTTTCCCACCTTCTTTCATCTCACTAGAAGTGATTCCACAATCTAGATCTTATTCATTATTTTCAATCTCATTTCCAGCTCCTGGCTCATGGATGTTTTGCCCAGCCCACTGCCTGCCTTCTTCTAAATCACATCTCAGAACCAGTGCTCCATTTTTCTCAACCCGATCTAGGGAGGTACACTAAGTTTCTTAAATGGTTGGGACGTACATGTGCGCAGGGGAGGGAGAAAGAGGGGAAACCTCCACATTCAGCCTGTGGAACCTGCTCCCAGAAGCAGGCACCGTGCTGTGGGGTGCAGCCACAACCTCCTGAAGTGCTAGCATCCTGCAGAGAGTCTGAACGAGACTCCTGAATACCCCGAGGTCCTGGCCTGGTGTGATTTGTTGAAGGTTATAAAGGGAGCCTGTGGTGAGGAACTGCAGCCTGGTCAGGTATGAATTTTAACCACTGAGACAATTCTCATCTGACTGTCGCACTTGACAATTGCTTAGCTTATAAGATGTTGGAAATCCACAGTGAGAGGCTGATGATCTGGAGAGGAGGATAAATAGCCCTTTTAATTTTTGTTCTGCTCATATGACTGTGAGTGGTATCAATAATGAGGAATCCTCTCTAAAGGCTGCTAACCCACCTGCTTTAGTAACCTCTGAAATATTGAGATGAATAACTGACACTTGGGGAAAGGGAGGAGAGTAACCTTATTTTGCTTTGTAAATCAGAGTAAATGTAGACCTTATTGAAGAGTAGCTAATGTAGAACATCAATCTGTTGTTCTTAGTCACTTCTTGGGCTGTCATTGACATTTCGAAGCCTCTACATAACACTGTTGATTATGACAACTATTAATTAAATCTGGTTTTTTTTTTCAGAAAGCAATCAGTGTTTTTTTTTAAAATGCATTCAAGAGCTCATCACTCTGTAGAGATGCTTTATTCTTCCCAAGCATATGTGGACACAAGCCCAAATATCCCAAGTTCTCTGGAGAAGAGGTGGCCATACTCGTTTATCACCTGCAACTGAGAAAGAGAGAAGCTGCCTTCTGCACAGTTTGAAGCAAGGACAGAACATGTCCCTGAGGGACTGGCAAATGTAGCTGTAAGAGTCTACGGTTCTGCAGCCTGAAAAACCATCATCACAACATGGGATAGGACTGGGAATGAGAGAGCTGGCAGAGGAGGAAGAGGGCATGCGTTGTCCTTGTTTGGGAGTAAAAATGGGATCCCAATCCTCCCCCACCAACTCCTTTACTGCTTTTCTCCTCAAGGGGTTTTAAACGTGGAACATGTATTTGATGTAGTTAGTGCTGAGAAATAGGTAAAAGTGCTTGAACAAGCACACCTGTCCTGTGAGGTATTAGCTTAATTCACCTAGAAAGTTTTAAAGCAATATTCCATAGGTTTTCACCTTGAATAAAGGTGACTCAGATGAGATCTTTACCCTTGGGCTGCAGATTACAATTCAGGCTGCCATTGTGCAGGGAACATAAGAACTGATTGCTCCTTCTGTCTGGATAATTAAGACTAATGTGCAAGGCAAGAGCTGAAGTGCCATCCCAAAGCAAGGCTAGAAGCTGCAATACTTCCTTCCCCTTGAGTTATTAACCCACAGGGTAGATGCCCAGCTCATCCCTTGGTCAAGGTCATGCCAATCTTAGACAGAGATGTCTGATTAGCCACCTATTTCTTCTGCTTCTTCTTTCTATCTGCCCCCCTGTCTTCCGTATGTTTTGACATATATTCCAGGAGGATCTGGTCCATGATGTTACCGCACACAGGGGTGAAGCTGAGTGTTTGGTATTTCCCAGGGTCCTCTTTTTTTCCCTTTAAAAAAATGACTGTGATGTCAGTGGAGGCTTTGCCTGACTGCCATGACTTTTCAAATATAATGGGGAGTGGCTTGGCAACTAAATCAGCCAGTTCCCTCAGGACCCTGGGATGTATGTCATCGGGTCTCAAGGACTTACGCATGATCAGGTTCCACAGGTGGTCTTGAACCTGATATTCACATATCCATGAGTTTTGAATCAGCTTCTGAAGAAATTAACTACTTTTTAAATTTGGTATTTATTCCCAACTCAGATATGCTTCTGAATGAATAATAAACAGTCTTTATAGTTTTCAGATAGCAGAAGCATCAAACCAAAACTAATTTTTTCTTACTCGGAAAACAGTAATTTTCTGAGTTTGTTTTACTATTTTATAGATATGTTAAAACCAAATATTCTATCAAAATCTATGATCTGTCGGAAATTGTGAAGGTAGCTCCATTTACTTTTTATATCTGGTAACTGTATTACATTGTCTCAAAAAGTGAAATGACAGAAAAGAAGATAACAAAGTCTTAAGCACTGATGGTATACAATATTTTATTAGAGGATTTTTTCACTCTCTTATTCCTGTAGTTTTTAAAAAAGGTCTCCAGCTGAAAGCTGGTCGAAATCAAGTGTGTCAAATTAAGCAATACTGAAGAAATTTTAACATGCATTAGTTTGACCATTTGGGAATAAAGCCAGGTGCTTACTATAAAAATATGGACATCAAAATACATCATGCCTTTAAAAAACCATCGAGAGGCTTGTTAGTCTCATCATTTAGCAGGAGGGAGAAATATAAAGAGAGAACTGAAAACAGATTAGGTCACTTGAGAGAGGACAATCTTGAGAAAATATGACCCGCTGTGTCTTTTTTCTGCTCTTATTTCACTGAAACGTTATGGCTGTAATGTAAGCCAAGAAAAGCAAAACAATAATGTAACTACTGAGCACAATTTTTCCATGTTAAAACCCAGCTTCATTGGAGGAAACACCTAAAAATCAAAATACAGTTTTCAGAGTCTATGCCCAGCGATGAATAGGCTAGACAGCAAAGCTATGGTGACCTTGCATCTGCTACCATGAGATGTTCCCTATGCTGTATGCCCAGGTGCACTAATTTCACCTTAAGCATCTCAGGCAATGGGGCTTTCACCATACTCTGAACACTTTAAGAGAATGTATTTTTGGTTTATAATTCTTGTGTGATAAAAATTGGTATTTTTTCCTTCTGTATAGTTTAAAGCTTTCTTCACCAGTGTGTTTTTAAGCACCTTCCAAATAGCTCTTCTTTCCTTGGTATTTTTATCATTTCTAGATGAGACTGTCAAAAACTCTCAAACTTGGCTTATTGCTGTTCTTACCAGAGTCAGTAGCTAAAGCACCCGGTGTCACAGCTTTTCGCCTGTTGAAGTCAGTGGATGTGACTACTTGCCTGACAGGTGCTGTGGAAAATCTGCACTATCCTTTTTGGATTCAACTTCATGTGGAAACTTACAATTGCTCGCATTTCTGGCAACTGCAGCAGCAAAAAAGCAGCTTGTACTTGGATGCAGAAAATTTGCTGTGACCTTACTTTGGAATTTAATGACACAAGCTTGGCCGAAAAAAAATACAACACCCTGCATCTGCATTCCTTCCATACAGTTTCACAAGCAGCAACGCAGTCTTTCCCACTGTGAGAGCAGGGCAAATACATAAACTAAATAGAACAATAATTATTTTCCACCCAGAATGCCAGTGTTGATTTGCAGTCAGCACAACCTATCCCAACACCATGCATAATTCAGCCATTTTAAAGGTATTGAGCTCTAATTAGATCTGCTTCCACATAAGTAGTTAGATTACCTCTATACATTCTGAACTTAGCCCGCTCTGAACTCTGCCCGAGTTAAGCTATTGAGAATTAAGCTATTACCACAAAAAATAATGATTTAGACTTCCAAGGACACCCCCCTCTGAGACAGGGACAGCTTACTTTCAAGTGCCTTTTCACACTGGTGTCAAAAGGCTTGTTTACCACATTAAAATGGAATTGTGTCTAAAATGGGTAGAATGTAGCAAATGAATATAAAATATGTAATCCAAGGGCCTAATCCCCCCCACATAAAATACAGATTTAACCTTATTCCCAGTAAACTGCTTGGTTCAATCAATAGTTTACACATATGAATATTACTCTCCTCTACACCTTTTTCTGTGTGCAAGTTCAGAGCATTCTGTTTAGAAAACTGTACTAGTTGAACTGATCCTTGATAACAAAGGATGAAAATTCTGTTTCTTGTAGTTTCTATATTATTTAAGTTATTGCCAAGTGAAAGAATATAGAATTTTATGGCTATGACTGTTAAAATGAATTTCTATCTTAGATTAGATTCTTAGATGTTCCTGTGCAACCTGCTCTAGGTGGACCTGCTTTGGCAGGAGGGTTGGACTAGATCTCCAGAGGTCCCTTCCAACCCCATATCATTCTGTGATTCTGTGATTACCTCCTCAGATGACTAGTTTATGATCATTCACAGAGGAACGCAGAGTTTTTCATTACTTCCAATAATGACTGAGATACAGCAAGAGACCAGGATCTCTTTTTATACTGAATTTTCAGGAGAAAATGAGAAATCCATTACAGTTGTCTGCACCAATAAAATAGGTAAAGCAGCTAGGAATCTGCATCGTATCCTTAGAGGAGACCCAGAGGATTCAAGGACAATGCTCTCCCAGGAACCTGGTGGTGCTCTTTCCAATGCTAACCTGATGACCCTCTTAAGCACTTCCACCTTTCATTAGCAATTTGATGTTCAAGTACCACTTTTGGAGCACAGGTGATCTCGAGCCTCTTCTGGAAGAAAAGGATGAAGGTATGAGTGTCAGGGTCCTGATTGCCCGAAGAGCCTCTGCAGCTTCTTCCCCCCTCATCCCAAGGGTTTAGTGGCCTGTGTATGGAAAGCCAGCCCTGATATGGCGTAGTTGTGTATCCTGGGACAAGGCTGCTGTGAGAAGAGCTGTGGGAAAGCTGTGAGAAGCCTTGCCAAGGGCCTTCCCCTTCTTGGCTTGGGAGCTGCACCAAAGTTCAGGCACTTACCCTTGGTTGTTGCTGGTTGTTGCCTGAACTATGTTGTAGGTACGTCTGCCCGTGGTCTTGTACCTTGCTGATTCTGACCCTGCTTTGCTCACTTGGCTTCCCAGCTTGACCTCTTGTCACTACAGACCTCTCTGCCAACCTTGGCTGACTTGGGTTAACGTCACGGAACTTGCTCTGCTCTGCGTGTTTGAGTACTGCAGGACTGCACTCTAGTTGCAGAGGTCCCTGCTCCTGCCTGCCTCCCTGCCACTCTCGGCTCCCAGTTTCCCTCCCAGCCAGCCCCTGCTGCTCCCCGACAGCCAGGGCTGTAATACAACGGTTTTACCCTCTCACCGTCTTTCCGAGTAGCAATACTGCACGTAGGGACCCTTCCATGAATGAAGGTGACCAAGGCGGCTGGACGTGGATCACCTGGTGCGAGCAGGAACTGAACAAGAACCTGTCTTCACAGGGACCCCACTCCACTCCCCAAGGCCACCGTCAGCAGCACAGGGCAGAAGCTCGGCAGTGCAGTTTGTAGCAGCTCAAGCCTTGGCTTTCTTGGAAAGAAATCTGTATTTTAAACATCCCTGCTAGGAAGTTGTGTCAAAGCCCACGTCGTGCAGTTGTGTCTGGAGAAGGAGAGGAAGAGAGACGTGCACGTAAGAAGCGGGAGCTATGAGCTGAGACAGAAGCCCGGTAATGAGTTCAAATTAGATTAAATTAAGGAATGCAAACTAATGCTTCAGAGAAAAAGAATCCTACCTATACTTGCGCAATGATGGGTTTCTAATTACCTATTACCAGTGGGGAAAGAGATCCTGCAGTTGCTGTATTTAGCTCTTTGAAAACATCAGTGGAAACCAAAAGGCAAATCAAATGGCAGGAATTATTAAGTACAGAAGAACTAGCAAAACAGGAAGCAACATTATGCTCCAGCATAAACCCAGCAATAGCGTGTGCGGTTTTGGTTCCCTGTTCACTAAGAAGACAGAGTATAACTGAAAAAAGAAAAATGGAAAAAGGGTGATCTTTTTCTTGCATTAACCTTGGTATGGTAGCAAACCTCTTACACACTTTTTTTTCAGTGGCCCAGATCTGCTTTTTAGCAGTTTCAATCCCTTTGCAGATGGCTGTTATAGCTGTGAGTGGCACTTTGCGTTGAGTTTCCAGCACCTGGGCTCTTTCTCTCCAGGCCATCAGACAGCAATTCTTACAGTACTCTTGAGGCAATTCTCGCTAAACTGAGTTATGATTAGTGTTAATTTTGGAAAAAGTAAGTCAAGCATATAGCTGGGAAATGGTTGCAACCATCTGTGATGTGTCAGCCACATAAATAAACTTGCCATTTTTCTTTTCTTTTACTAGCAATACACCATCAGGACACAAACTCCTCCTATTTCATGGTACATGAGGCAAAATTTCCGATCCCTGCCGGATAGCTGGAATTTCTCAGAAGCTCTCTTGAACCCAGTAGGAAATCAGCCTGCAAAACCCACAAATACGGAGTTGCAGCATCTGCAAAGTTTCTGCATCAGTACAGTCTAATATTTGAAACATGAAGCAGCGGGGCTTGCTGCATACCTGGCTGCAAGCTACTGCCTCGCTGGCTCCCACTTATTTGAAAAGGCAGCAGAAATACAGCGCCTGTCTTGCCAGAGATGGATCTTACAGCAAACAGTATGGCACACGGCTGGAAAGCAAGGTTAGTAGGTAAAGCCAAAGCTGGGATGGGGATTTCCTCCCATGTTGCCCTTCATATACTCCTGATTTGACAGCATGTGGGCTCTCCAAACGCTTAATGTTACCTACACGTTCTTTTATGCCCTGTATGGGGCACTCTCATGCAGAAGAGAAAAGGGGGCAGCTTGAGTTACCAGGGATGTGGAACACAACTGAAATGACAATCCTTTCTCTTGTAAAGAATTTCTGATTTTATTACAAGACAAATGCACTCAGGCTAACATACTCATTCACTTTACAAATATTTTAAGTAAATGCAGACTAATAATAGTTGCTCCTTTCTTGACTAGATCTTTTGCCTCCACCCAGACCAGGAGCCGTGGCCTGATTTCACAAATTTATAGCATGGTAAGTTCCTTCTATTAATTTTTAAGTTAATCTTGATTTATCCAAGAACAAGAGAGACAAGAATCAAGCCCCACATATCCAGCTGGAGGCCTTTTTATTAAAGTTGTCGTTCTAGCTTTCTCATTCCCTGTCTGTAAATTTACCTGCAGCAATTGCAATATTAATCTTTATAAGTGTTTGCACAGCGTTGAGGAAGCTTCTATTAGTGAGCTACCAAGAAAAAAAAAAAGCTTGTTTCCTCTTCTGATGTGCAACCCTTAACCCCTCCATTAAGCAGGTCAGATTTTTCATCAGCTGTCATGCTCCACTGCACTGCAACTCTCCAAAGAAATCTAGCAGCAAAGTGGATATTTCTGACAGTCAAAACCCGAGGGGATTTAAGAATGTTCTAGGGAAAATATTGTGTGAAGACATGACTCTGGTATGTATGATAGCACTGCAGGTCACAGATGGCTCCTTTGTTATGTATCACCCTGTGAAGCATCTGCCTACATGGCCCTGGTGCTACAATAAGCTTGTTGCAGTAACCAAAACCAGAATAATAACAGTGATAAACACCAGAGATACCTGTGAAATGGGAAGTAAACAAAATTTTTGTTTTTGGCCTTGCCAAGTGAATTTTGCACGGCATAATTATATATTTCATACTTTGTGGTACACTTAATGTATACTACAGAGTACTCCCCCTTCCTTTGAGAATGTCATCACTTAGCAAGATGCTAAAAATGGCTTGAGAGAGGATCTAGCATCACTACCGCACTATTTTTTCCTCTCTGTGTATGTGAGTGTGACAATTTTGGCAGCTGCCTTGGAAAATTTACTGAACGTTTTTCCCCCAATTATCTCCCTTCCCCCCCATTTTTTAAAACCACGGGTTTCAGACAAAATTAGCTCCATGGAGAGCAATAGCCTGTGTGGGTTCCAGTGAGATGATACCAAGAAAGCAGGTTTTTTTCTGCTTACTGCTACTGGTACTGAAGGTGCCAAATTCTACTCCCTCTGCTACTCTTAGCTCAGCAAGTGGCCCCAGACCTTTCCAGGCATTGAGGGTCACTGAATTTGGCTTTGTGAATTAGAGCTGTGCAAATCTGGAAGCACACAAATAAAAAGCAAAGACTGAGGGGCAGAGCCCTCAAAAAGACTGATATCTGCTGAAGTGGTCATATTGAGATGTTAGAAATAGGTATTATAGGATACGTGAAAAAATTCTTTCATGAGCAAAGGGCTTAGATGGGAATTCAGTCCTCATTCTGAGACATACTGTCACACCATGAAAAAGAGATATAGTTTTAGGTCCAAAATAATTATACCACAGCTTTAGAAAAATCAAAGTGGACACAATCTAATTGAAAACTCTTTTTATAACCAGTAAAAATATACCCCCAAATTTGAGTGAAAACTACTGATGGCCTAAAATCCCTATTTTTTGAAAACAGAGTTTAAATAGGACAGATCTGAGCTGAGAGAAGAACAGAAAAAAATAATCTAAAAATAACCAGCCACTATTAGCCGTTGCCAAACATGCCTTGGAACTGTAATATAATTCAGCCTGGCCTGGAACAGAACCCTTCCTGCAAATCACAGTCCCCAGGTGCCAAGGTAATAATGAGATACGTTAGAAATCGTACAAAACTAAAAAAATCAGATGATACCATGGGCACACTGAGCAGGTGCAGAACTAATGACACTTGGAGGACTCCATCTGAGGATATTCTCTCCACACAGCAGAGAACGACACTCTGAAACCTGTACCTGATGAACCAGGTATTCACCACTTTTTGTCCATTTTCAGGCAGATTTGGATGAATCAGTAAGGCAGGGAAAACTTGGGAGTTCAGCAGCTGGAGAGGCTAAAATGGGTTCTTGGAGATATTTGGAAGTCATTGAAGAGGTGGGAGTGGGAGAAAAAGTTAAGGGCTCCTTTCCCTACGGCTCTGTGATCCCGGTTGTTGCAGGGAACTTGAAATAGCAAATTGAAATTCACTCATAGGCATTTTCTCTGAGGGCAAATTTGAGGAAATAGGTTTGTTATTCTCGCAATTGTGATGTGTGTTCTAGTTACTACTTGTAACTGAAGTAATTTGAACTTGGAATTCTGCACCTGGGAGGGTATTCTGCAGCTGGGAGGGTGTAATCCTGGATGTGTGTGTAGACTGGGTGGCAAGAGTCTGGAGTGCTCCCTGCAGAGAGGTATCTGGGGGTTTTGGTTGACGGTAAACTCAATATGATCCAAAAATGCACCCTGGCAGCCAAAAGGGCCAACTGTATCCTGGGGTGTATTAGGGACAATACAGCTAATGAGTAAAAAAAAGGTGATTGCCCCACTATACTCAGCATTGATGTGGCCTCACTTTGAGTACTCCATGCAGTTTTGGGCTCTACAGTGTAAGAAGGGTTTGAAAATATTGGAGTGTGTCCAAAGGAGAGCAACAGAGATGGTGGAAGGAGTAGAGGGCATGACTTAGGAGGAGTGGCTGAGGATACTGGGTTTGTTCATCTTAGAGGAGATCGAGGGCTGACTTCAGTGCTGTTTACAACTTCATCAGGGGGAGTGGAGAGGGAGGTGCTGATCCTGTTTCTCTGCTGTCTGGTGATAGGATGCATGGGAAGCGCTTAAATCTGCATCAAGAGAAGTCCAGATTGGACATGAAAGTTCTTCACTGACAGGGTGGTCAAGCACTGGAACAAGCGCCCCAGGGAAGTGGTCAGGGTCTCAGGCTTGTTGGCATCTGAGAAGCATTTGGACAATGCTCCTTACATACATGGTTTAACTTCTAGGTTTCCCTGTGTGGAGTGAGGAGTTGGACTTGATGATCCCTGTGGATCTCTTCTCAGTATATTCTGTGATTCAGTTCTGTGATTGAGTGACTGTATTTCAGCATAGCTGTGGGAAGGGGGTGAAATCAGGGGCCCACGGTGGTAGACACAAAGTGAGGGAACAGCCTGTAGTCTGAAACGTTATAGTGTGGCAGTCCCTGAGCGGAGCTGGAGGTGAAGATCTCAGTTCAGGCTTGTACAATGAGGTGTCTACAGTGCGAGTGTCTATGTGTGAGTTTGGTGGTGAGGGTGCCATTACAACCAATGGTGAAATACTGTAGGATTCAGTTGACTAAAAACAGGCTCCTAGCACTGTCTGAGATGCCTCCCCACCTCTGGGCCAGCCATGCAAGACTTTGTGTATGACACAGGACCCCCAGGGGGAATTTACTCTTTTGAAACAGCAACTAGATGCTAAACAAGGTAAGATACTTCTTGTGGAGACAATAGGCTCGGTGTCTATGAGTTTTCCCCATGTCTCCTGGAGAACCTGCCCTTGCAGTGGATGTGTCTAGAGGACTATTGAACTGATGTCAGTGTCTGCATTCCCAACTGCATTGACTGGGGTTTGGTTGCCTAGACAAGGATGTCTGCATGAACATTAGGTCACCCTCATGTATTTATCTAGTGCCAGTTGAGGTGTGCAGGGTGCGTTGCCTCAGCAAGCATATTTATCTGTCATTTCAGAAGGGCACAAGTCTCATTGAGGTCCTGTTCCATGACTTCCAGCCTTGTACACACCTTGGATTTCCTAAGGCATCTCAAATGGTAATAGAATCATGGAATCATAGAATCATAGAATGGTTTGGGTTGGAAGGGACCTTAAAGATCATTTAGTTCCAACCTCCCTGCCATGGGCAGGGACACCTTCCACTAGACCAGGTTGCTCAAAGCCCCATCCATCCTGGTCCTGAACATTTCCAGGGAAGGGAAATGTGTATAAATGGAGTCCCTAGCCCAAGAGCATCCCGCCTGGCCTCTAGCAGGATCTTTGCCCTGCAGCAAGACACAAATCTCCTGTGAGCTCTGTGTAATAGCTGCCCTTGGGAGTCTCAAATAGCACAGATCACCTATGATTTAGGAAGCTGAACTGACCCTTCAACCTCCTTTATAATAATGGTGCCATAGACAACTGCCTCCTCATAGACACCTACACTGTACACACCTAAATTTAGGTGTCTGAATCACATCTTATAAATGGATGCTAATTCCATCACTAACGCTGCCTTCTTTAGTTAGAGCACTCCACTGCTCCACCTCAGTTCTAGTATCTGTACGGCACCAACGTTACATAAACCATTCGGAGCTCCAAGTTATCTCATCAGTCCAGCATGGGATCTGTACACAAACACACAGGGTAAAAGAGAGAGTTTGGGAGAGAATCCGAGAGCCAGTGTGTGAGTGCGTGACTGGAAAGCTAGCTGCAACCAAAGAAATTCAGGAAATGTTTCTCTTGGTTAAAAAACCCTGCCTTTTCCTGGTATTGTCCCACACAGTTAATGAAACAAATGAATAGGAAGAGCTGTATATAACTAACATGCAGTGATGTGTTGGGATATGAGCTGTTGCACAAGTTTCTTCTAACTTTTAGAAAGTGTTTTGAAAGTACTCGTTATTATTCAGGTGTGACAGAAGGATTTACCCAGCCTGGCGTGCTGTGCTTCCTTCCCTAGAGATCTGTTGGACAGTCACACATTGAATCTTCCAGCTGCTCTCATTAGTGTAATTGTGATGCCATATTTCATTTTAAAGCTGCAGGAGGTGCTTAGCAGAACTTTTCTTTCTGCTTCTGGAGGGACTCATCTCTCTCGCAGACGGGAAGGGGACTTGTTGAGGCACCAAGAACTCACCTGCCACAGCTTGAGGGGAAAGAACCGTAAACACTCTCTGGACTATAGGGAGCTTTAGCTTTTATAGCAGACTCCAACCAGCAGAGACACAACCTGGTAGAGAAAGGAATGATTAAATACTGCCATCGCCTCAACACCACATAATCAGGTGTAGCTGCACATGGGACTGCCCAGGTACACAAAAATGACTCAGACCTGTGCCCTGTGGTATGTAGGTATCTAGGCCCTCCTAATACAGTGAGATGGGTTACTAATCCAAATACTTCTCAGAGCAGAAGAAGCAAGTTAGTCAAGCTAATTCCCATCAGTAGTGGCCAGGAGGACTCAGTCCAGCAAGATGTCTCATTGGAGCTCAGCAAATTGTCTCATTGGAGCTGCTCCCCTACCTTTGTGTCACTCTTCAGTGTTGGGTCACCAACACTGTACCAACACAGATGCAGTCTCTGCCAGCTGGTCTGACACTCCCATAAGCTATTATAACTTCCAGATATGGCTTTGGTGGTAGGTGTCTGGTACCCAGACAGTAGATGTAGTGGAGCAGGGAACTACCATCCAAAGTTGTAAGATGAGCTCTGCAGTGGCGAGTTAAGGTGACCAGTTAAGTCCTTATGGCAGCTTTATGATGATGAAGGCAGCAGTGCAAAGCCTTGCTGCGGGACAGGATCTATCCCTTTCTGTTGACTCGTCCAGATGTAACATACAACAGTTCCCCAGTGAATGGGTAGTAAATTTATTCTGCCCCTAACTGGTATTACCTGTATCTCCATCCCCTTTCAGTGTTCTAAACTATTCCTCAAGGATAAGAGATCACACATATACACTGACAAGATGTGTGAACTTCATATAAACTCAGAATTTGTCCCAGCTGAAAATTATGGAGTGAGTTCTGAAAGAGGCAGGCTGATTTTTTCAATGTTCAGTGTTGAACACTGGCAGGGCTCTGTAATGACAAATTTAAAGTAATGTAAATCTATTGGAATTCTGTTCTTAAATTGATTAGAAAATGACAGGGAAAAAAAATTAAAAGCATGTCCTATAAAATTTCTGTCGCCCTGCTATGGACATCCCAATAGGTTTAGAGAAACATGAAAGACTTCTAGCTCAGTGAGCCTCAGAACTTCTGCACATTTCTTCATTAATTATTTCTACTTATTAAGGCCTTATATTGTTTTAAGACTCTAACTTCTAATGAGTTCCTTTTTATTATAAAAGCATATAGAAAGAAAATATCTCTTCTCTGAATAATGGTTTACACAGGTGAAAAAGCCACATGTTGTATATTTTCTGTGTATTTTCTCTAAATAGATGATCTGTTGCAAATTTAGAATGACTCAGTAGATGGGGCTGGAATTATTTCCAGTTAAACTAGAAGCCCAGTCAGACTCCATATACTCAGCCAGCAATATGTTTGTGGGAAACTCTATTTTTAACAGGATTTCACAAGAGATATTTGGAACTACTTGTTGTGTTGTGCAGATGACTGTGTGACAGAATACTGCTGGGCTTGGTTTGAACACAGATTTTGGAGGATTTTTACCAGCTCTTGGGCTCTGTGTAATTTCTGAACAACAATTGAGCTGATCTGAGTAGTATGAAGAAAGAATAACCTGCAGCTGTCTTGTTAATACCTATATCACAGCTTCTTCAGCTGCTGTGCTGATTTAGCATGCAAAGTCAAATGATTTATGTGAAAGTGCAATCCTGAAAATTTAATGTTAAATTATTTTTTCTCAAAACTTAAAAAAAACACCTTATGAAATAATTAACATTGTAAAATATATTTTCTAAGCAAACAGAGCTATCCGGGAGCTGATTTATCTAGGGCATACAACTTGCAAGGGTTTGGAATTGCAGTTTAGTGTCAAAAATTGTGAATGTGCTGAAAAATACCAGCAGTTTCCTCCTTTTGAATCGAAAAAAGAAAAAGAACCACACCACAAAACTTTGTAAATTTCATGGTATGTGTAACTTGTAACCTGTGCTGGGGTTGTTTAAATATTTCTCAAAACTTTCAAAATCCTCGTGATTTCCCCCTGCCTCCTGTGTTTCTCAGCTGTTTCTGTGATGCAGCCTTCTAGGAGAAAAGCCATATTCTTCACACTGTAGCCTTTGCACCTACAGTTATTCCCATCCTTTCTTAGCTTTCTACATGGATTTTTTTTGTTGGCTTGGTGTTTTGAGCAGAACTGCTTGTTGTTATGCAAATATAAATATATCGTCTAGGTCAATATGGTGGCTCAGATTCAGAGCTGAAGAGGAAAGCCGTATAGTACACTTTTCATGCCATGCCATGCCATGCCATGCCAGTAAATGGGCACCCTCAGTAAATGCCCAGAGTCTTTGGACAGCTGGCTGTCCAAAGTGTGTAACTGTGGAGAGCAATGGGGACAGGAATAAAGAAAGCAGTGACAATGTCCAGGCACTGCTGCATGCCCAGAGAATGGTTCTGGGCTCCCTGTGCACAAACGCTGCCACTTCTGCCCAATGCTGGAGTACAGCCGGGAGGTACAGGGGTTAGGCTGGGTCTCCTGGGATGAGGAGACCAAAAAAGTGAGGTGAAAGGAGGACACGACTCCTGTCTTTGTTATGCAGCTTGTGGCATCAGGAAGCCCAAGGTGTGAGAAGACAGGGTTACATTGTCTTTGTGTGATTTTTCTACAAGTCTTCATTAGTTTTGAAGTTCTTCAAGAAAGTTCTATAAAATTCACCATAAGTTTTTAATTCAACTGTTAAAAAGAATCACAGAGCAATAAAAAATAGAGGCAACTGGATTATTCCCTCTTTGTGTATTTTCATTTATGCTGAGCTAGAACAAATTGTGGGGATCAGCTTTGACAACAATTCAGAACCTGTGTTTGAAGCTCCAGGAATTCCAGCACAAACAAATTATTTGAGTTAATAATTTGAGCTTTTCCCTCTCAAATACACTCCTGATTTGTGAAACAGCTAAGACAGACAGAAGGGGCTGGGATTTACTTATTCAGCTAATGAACTCTTTTAAAATTTGAACTATTTTTAAGAGAATGTTTATTTAGCCGTTGTCAATAGAACTTGTTTGCCCTACTGTTACAATGAAGTCTTTTGCTGCTTCATGGAACTTTGCAACATAATGTAATTTTCTATACATATCTATGCTCTTTACTTTATGGTAGGAATTAGCTCCCATCTTTTTCTTCCTAGTTCCATGAAGGCTTAGGCATCTCTCCTGTTCATGACCTCTCAAAAGGTTTATTTTAATTGGGCGGTAGCTGTTTTTGAAAGCCATGTTAAGTTTCAAAAGCCAACAAGGCCACTGAAATTCTTTCTTTAACTCATTCAGTCCAAATTTTTGAAATGATCCTCTAAAAATATATGTAAGGACTATCATGATTAGAGACAGACTGAAACAAGTGAACAAATGCTTTCCCAGAGCAGGGCCTGTTGTCCCTTAAGCAAATCCATTTTTAGGGCTCATTCTGTGACTACATCCCACAACCCCGCAAAAAACCATGCTCTCAGAGCATGTTACAATGTAACTTATAAAGTGACTAATTATGAGACACTTGCAGTTGAATTTTATATTTGCCTTTAAGTGGCTGTTTGCCAAATCCAGCAAGTTATAAAACTTGTGTTTAAGAGCCAGAAATCCTCAAAATAGGCATGCTCAGATGTACATGGAGTTAAACCCAGAACAGTTATTAAAATGTGTTTTTGTCAGTTATGGTTCTAAACCACATCTTTCAATTATTACTGAAGTAAGAAACATAACGAAACAATGGTATGTCATAAATAGGGCTTTTGGATAAACTTTTGGCATCCAGGATTACATGATTTAGCCTCTAATTTCCAACATCTGCTTTAGATTGATTAGCAGAGATAGTCAATACTAATTATTTTGAGGTTTAGCAGCTATGTAAAACATAACTGTGAATCTTGATAATTTCATGACCTTGGCGTCAACCATAGTTGCACCAAAGACTGGAGGCAGGGTAAAACAATACGTTTTATGGCTTTTTGCCAGCTGGCAAATGTAAGCTTTTGTAGGACTTAATCCGTATGGATGAATGTGGAACTAGGCAAAGTTAAATGATACTCTTCCTGGGTCTCAGCCAGAGGAGGGCCAACATGTGATCAGTTTAATCAGTGCAAAAAGTTATAGTAGGAGGTAAAAGTAATAAAGTTCATGGAGGTGTCTGAACCCTCTCTTTTAGCAAGTACTCATCAAATTAGAGAGAAGTGTTGCTCAGTGTGTCACCTCCTGGTGATGTATGAGCTTGTGAGAAGCAGATCCACCTCTTTCACACTCAAGTTCAGAACGTGTCTTGTTTCTACTGATTATCTTCATATAGAAACTGCAGATCCAAACTCGTAAATCCTGTTTCTCAGAGGTAGCCCTTGAATATGTAAGGGTTCTCACCACAGAAGCATACTCGTGAACAAGGAGTCATATCCCCGTCCCCAGTATGGCTGGTGATAAAAGAAGCTATTTAGGATTTCCCTGCTGTTGGAAGTGTTATGGAATACAGATTCAAATTCTGCTTTCCATCTGTCTTCAGGAACAGTGCTTAGGAAATTCTTTTTAGCGCCACTACCTTTAAAATCGTCAGAGATGGGTATGACACAGGTTGACTCCAGGTCAACAGTCCCAAGACTGCATTACAGCATTGGTGGATAAGGGAAGAGCAACTGACATCATCTACTTGGATTTGTGCAAGGCATTTGACACTGTCCTGCATGACATCCTTGTCTCTAAATTGGAAAGACATTTGATGGATGGGCCACCTGGTGGATAAGGAATTGACTTGACGGCTGCACTCAAAGCGTTGAGGTCAACAGCTTGATGTCCAAGTGGTAAGCAGTGATGAGTGGCATTCCTCAGGGGCTGGTAGTGGGACTGGTACTATTTAACATCTTTGTTGGCAACATGGATGTTAGAATTAAGTGCACACTCAGCAAGTTTGCAAACGACACCAAGCTGTGTGGCACAGTCAACATGCTAGAGGGAAAGGACGACATCAAGGGGGACTTCGACAGGCTTGAGAAGTGGGCCTGTGCGAACCTTATGAAATTCAACAAATCCAAATGCAAGCTCCTGAATGTGGGTTGGGACAATCCCAAGCACAAATACAGGCTGGGTAGACAATGGATTGACAGCAGCCCTGAGGAGAAGGACCCTAAGGAGGGTGTAGGTTGATGAGAAGCTCGACATGAGCCGGCAATGTGCGCTCACAGTCCAGAAAGCCAACTGCATCCTGGGCTGCAATCAAAAGAAGCATGGCCAGCAGGTGGAGGGAGATGATTTTGCCCCTCTACCCTGCTCTGGTGAGACCCCACCTGGTGTACTGCATCCAGCTCTGGAACCCCCAACATAAGAAGAATATGGACCTGCTCAAGTG
Source organism: Tringa tobata (assembly GCA_033628505.1). Lineage (NCBI taxonomy): Eukaryota > Metazoa > Chordata > Aves > Charadriiformes > Scolopacidae > Tringa > Tringa tobata. The sequence continues at coordinate 15,028,908 of JAHREE010000073.1, read as the reverse complement.
GGTCCACCAGAGAGCCATGAAGATGATCAGAGGGCTGGAGCACCTCTCCTATGAAGACAGGCTGAGAGAGCTGGAGGTTGTTCAGCCTGGAGAACAGAAGGCTCCAGGGAGACCTTATAGCGGCCGTCCAGTACTTAAAGGGGGCCTACAAGAAAGGTGGAGAGGGACTCTTTTTGAGGGAGTGTAGCAATAGAATGAGGGGTAAGGGTTTTAAACTGAAAGAGGGTAGATTTAGAGTAGTTATTAGGAAGAAATTCTTTATTGTGAGGGTGGTGAGGCACTGGAACAGGTTACTCAGAGAAGTTGTGGATCCGTGGAGGTGTTCAAGGCCAGGCTGGATGGGTCTTTGAGCAACCTGGTCTCGTGTGAGGTGTCCCAGCCCATGGCAGGGGGGTTGAAAGTCGATGGTCTTTAAGATCCCTTCCAACCCAAACCATTCTATGATTCTATGATAAGAGCTGAGGGGGCTCAAAGCTCCTGAGAGGAGAAAACCACATTCCATGATGGGGAAAGCAGGTGTATGGAGTGAATCCTTATCTCAGCAAGGTAATTGTTGATGCTCAAATACAAACATTATTACATATAGAGAAATGCAGCTAGAGACAAAAATAACCAGAAATGAAAAATCTAATATTTATACTATATCATAACTCTGTTGTTTAATAGAACATTACAACTCTCTGCAGAAAACCATGTATCCAGCACAGTTAGAAAATGATAAGAAAAAACATTTCAACTCAAATGAAAACGCTCAAATATATATTAAACATTTTTTTGTATGCATCATTGCTTATTAAGACCTTGTTTTCCTCTAAAACATAGAAAAAAGAGAAGGAAAGTATAATTAGATGTCATGGAGCTGTGATTGTTTCTAATTCATTGGACAGACTACCTGTCAGCAAGGTAAATGAATTACCCATAGATAACTCATATTGCCATATTTATGTGAGTGGGATTGAAAAAAGAAAAGTAGTGAATAAAAATTAAATTGAAAATGAAAATATGGGTGCTGGACAGTTTTCCAAATGCATGCGACGAGAAAACAAAATGTGATAAAAAATGCAATGTGAAGTCTTCCAGTTCTTTCTAGTATTGTTTATATGTTTTATTGTTTCATTGTTTACATGCCAAGCATCAGCTCAGCATGTTGGCTCATTATTTTTTTCTGTTTCTTATTTAGACATGACATGAGTGGTACGGGTACAAAATGGGTAGATTTTTCAAAGAACTTTTACTACTGCTAGTAGCAATGGAGACACAAGTGTAAGCTGAAGCAAGACACGCAGTCTGGAATAGATCCGGGCATTTATACCAGACATTTTTCAAGAAAAAAAAATTAAAATCCTGTCTCCTTAACACAGGGTACATTATGCTTAGCAAGTGGGAAGGTGAATAAGAGATGATCAAAATACCTAAGAAGACTAACTGAGGGATGTTGGGGAGAGAAATGGTGAGACAACCGGATCGGAAGAGAATAAAGTTCCCATGCTTGAGCAACAGAAAATATCCCAACCTCCTTTTCCCTCCAGTGATGCGAAGGAAGCATAGGCAAACCTTGTGCAGCACTACACTGCCCTTGTCAAATCTCCTTGACCATATTTTATCTTTCTAAGTAATCTTGTACTGTATCTTTATCTTTCTAAGTAATTTTGTTTTCTAACACCAAATTTGAAGGCTAGTCTGAGAGGCTTGAGATGTTACACCCATAAAACAAACAGTCAGAAAACAGAAGTTAGGGAAGAACATTTCCTGTGCTGTACGCTGCTGAATACGTATTTGTGTTGAAGACTCAGGAACTAAGAAGTCTTAAGTGTGGGAAGGGTCTGGTGCACCACAGACACGGAAAATGTCTCCAAATGTCCATCACTCCACGTAAGTACCTCTATAGCCCAATAGCCACCTAATCACGGTGCTGAGTCCAAAGGAAGCAGCAGAGGGGATGTTACATTGCATTACAGTCCATCGCACAGGAGCTCTGGAAGAGAGGGTGTAGGAAGTTTGAACACAGAATCCACCAGTCAGTGAAAAAGAACTTTAAAAAGGCCCTAAGACCAACGTTCCTCTGTGTGGATGAATCAGACAGTAACAGAATTTCTAAGGGTTATTTCTAGTGGGTAGCCTTACAAATCATCAATATAATGCTGAATTAACTTGCTTCAAAACCATATATTTTTTATATAACGAGTGCTGCTTGTTCTAAACATCAGAGGCCTGAATCTGATCCCACTTACCACGCAATGAATCAATCTCCCAGCAAGATCCACAGAATCTCTTTAATGAAGAACGAGTGAGTGACAGACGGCATCCTGGGCTCATCCCGGGAGTGGAGCATGTGACCCATAGTTGAGTTTTATTCGTTAATGGTAAAAGGCTTTTTGAAATCCATTTAAGTCTATTAGTGCTCCCAGAAAATTGTGCACTCACTCATTTTCTCAAAATAAATATCCTGGACTTAATGGAGCGTAGTGTCCTTTCACTACCAGTACCCAAGAACTCAAATTATGCATTATTAAGCTATTAAACTGAACTGAACGGAAAGAACTGGCACTTACTGGCAAGATCACTGTTCTAAAATGCTCGGTAATAAGCTACGGAAAAATTAGCAAGCGGTTATAAAACTGCCATCTCCTACCAGCTGATAGCATTTTGTTTTCCCCAACAGTTAGCACGTATTTATGAGCACATCTTATGCATGCACACATATACACGGAGGAAGGAGCACACAGAGGTCTACATAAGCTGTCACAGGCTGTGAGCCAGCTCGCTCTTGAGCATGTTGTAGGCTGGTTCCTGCAGCATTTCCCTCATAAAGACAGTGTCTCCTCTGGAAGTCTCTAAAATACTCTCAAAAATCGGACAGCACATAAGGCTCTACAGACGTTAGGACGTAAAGCAAAAACATTCCTGAGCCCCCAGATAGCCAATGGTGTATTTTGATAACAAGTGAATCAACACTGGAGCTTCTTTCTGTTTATTGTTCCATTCGGCATGCAGGGAAGTTGGAAAGGGTAAAAGTCAGATATTGTAAACTTGTTAACACTCTTGTAAGGCGATATGACCCATAAATTTGGGATTTCCAAATAAGTAGCTGTTGGCAACATTATAAAAGGCTTCAGGGACATGCAAACGTCACAAATGATCACCTAATGCTTCACCTGCTTAAAAACTCAAAGAATAACTAACTTGTTGTTGATTTCAATGCTAACCTACTCAGTCACTTCCTCTATGCCTCTTACTTGGAGCGCTGTTCAAAATCCACAGCCAACCTTTGTGATCTTTGCTTCACACTGGAGATTTATGGTAAAGCACCGCCTTCATTGTTTTGTCTGCAATGCTGACATCCATTATAATATATTTCATATATTTTATTACTCTTTCTATTTTTACTTTCTGCCATCGATTCTATAGGTGACAAGCATTGCCTTGAGTTATGACTGAGTTGCCTCCTCACTCTTTCCCCAATGCATGCATTAGAAGCACATGTTTGGATCTCCTTGCTCAAAATTGACACAGTATGGAGTGAAAAGAGCAAATAAAAATGTTAATTAATTATGCAGAGCTGATGGTGGAGCTAAGCCAGAGCTACTACCCCTTTCTACTTTTAGCAGCACAATGCAGTTCATCTCCATGGAGGTTTATCATTAATGTCCCCAAGAAGAAAATACAGTCTCCTGAAAGGGTGCAATAAAATATAAGTTTATATCACACCATATAAAGTTGTAAGGAGTTCACAATGAGTGTGCTGACTGCACCAATAACTAGTTACAGATTCATGACTGCAAATACACTTTTTTCCACTCACGAATGAGCTCAGCACCCGTTTCATGCAATGCTTCTATGGGCCATTGCAGCCTAGTACAATGTACCAAAGTGTAATCCGTTTACCTGCCAGACTGAAGGAAAAAGCACTGAAGCCTTTCATCCACCTTGATGAAGGAACTGGCTAGAGCTACAATTTCCAAAACACCATCCCTAAGATTTGATACCTGAATCCCTGTTTGCATGCTTTAAATATAAGTGATCTGATCACACATCTGCTGGGCATTTATGGTCTTGTTGCTGCTATTGAAATGAAATTGCCTTTACCCACATTTGTTTGCATATATGGTCAGCAACTCTGGGTTTTGGCTGGTGCCACTCTGGGATAGGGTAGGGATGCTGGCTTGCAAGGGCAGCAGCAGGTGAAAGACCCAGCTGGACTTCTCGTCTTGTTCCAGAAGCCTTTTTTGCTGCTTTTTCTCATGAGCCTTTTTCTCATAAGGGAGGTGCTCCAATCCCTTAATCATAGAATCATAGAATCATCTAGGTTGGAGGAGACCCTTGGGATCATCAAGCCCAACCAGGTATCATCTTAGCTGCCCTATGTTGGACTCTCTCCAGTAGCTCCCTGTCTCTCTTGAATTTGGTTTCTGGTGTTGCTGCACCTAAGAGTTTGCTGGATGCTGCAGAAGAGCCCTCCTGAAGGAGCGTCCATCCACTTTTTGGAGACCACTGGGAGCATGGCAGAGAGCAGCCCGTGACCTCCACGGGGTACCTGCACACCTGCCCATCTCTTGACCCTCAGGACTGGCTATGGAGGGCCAGGCATGGCTGTTGGGGCTCAGGAGGCCCAGGTGATTTCGGGCTGAGTGATGAAAAAAATCAAGAGTTTTCACAAAATTAGTCCCTCCTCACAGCAAAGATGCTGTCCCCTGTCCCCACCACTTCCCCCATGCTGCGCCTTCAGTCAAGTGCTTTAGTCACGCTCCTCTCTTTGGCCAGGCCTTTGACAAACGGGTAAATGTGCATCACCTGAGCCTACCAAAAAACCTCAAACCCGAGATAACTTTGCCGGGGGGCCCTCCGGGGGCCAGACACCTCTCAGCCTCGGCCGTCCCGGCTGGGCGGAGAGGGGCGGGCGACTGATCGGGGGACGCTGTTGGGCCCATCCCGCGGCAGGCAGCCCGCTGCCGCCTCTCACCGCTCTCCTCCGGCCCCACCGCCCTGAGCTGCCCCGTCCCCGTCTCCCCGTCCCGGCGCCGACACGAGAGGGCGCCCCAGCCCCCGCCGTGCAGCCGGCCGCTGGCTGCCTTGCCAGCGCCAGCCGCCGCCGGGGTCACGGCTCGGGCCTGACCAGCCCTCAGGGGATCGCCCGAGGAGGCCGAATCATAAACTCCACGCAAATTCACGCGTTGGCTTGCTTCCTCCCCCCCCTCCCCGCCTTTTTCCAGCGTGTGTTGCCATAACGGTGGGCACAGTCATGGTACCAAGTAGGGGAAATGATGGCCTGACTTCCAAAACTCAGGCCGTTAGTGGCTTTCCTGCGGGAGGGAGGCGAAGGCTGGGCAACACAAAGATGTCCACCTTCGGGTGACCGTCAGGGTGTTGGCAAAGGGAGGCGCAGGCCCATGGATGTCCTCTGCTGGGTTTTGGTGGGTGCCTCTCGGCTGCCCCCCTGGCAGGTGGGTCACACAGTGGCCAAGGCCACCAGCTCCAGGGGCTCTGCGGGGATCAGGAAGTTAGGCTTGCAAAAATAAAAGGCCCAATTTTTATTTTTTTTCCTCCCAGAGGAAAATTTTCACGGGGGCCTGGGCCTAGGGGAGCTGTTAGAGGAGTTTTGTGCCATGAATGTCAGTGGGCTACCCGCTTGCCCTCTCGGGACTCGCCTGAGGGGTGAGAGAAGGCAAGGTGAAAAGGTGGCATAAAGCCATTTTAGCCGAAACGCGCTCACTGGACTGAAGCAGATTGAGAAGCAGTCCAGCCTTATGTACGTATAGTACCCATATATATATATATAATGTGGTCTAAGGACATTACTGAGATTTACACACAGGGGAAAAAAACCCCACATCTATGCTCTTTTTTTTAATCACCCTTTGTCTTTGTACCCTTCTGTGGCTTCAAACACAGGCAAAGTAAGGCCTAACAAAATCTTTTGCTGCAAGCAAAAACCAAGGAGCGCTCAGAATAAACCTCTGCGCTTCCCCGCTGAGTTTGCTTTTCTTATCTGGGCTGAGTGAAAACTCCGTGAAGTTGTCAGTCGGGTCTCTGCTTCCCCAAAATCTCACTGTTTTACCTTTGTGGAGGGAAGGAAGGAGTGAAAAAGAGAGGGGGTTGTATAAATGCTTCACGCGGCAGGGGTGAAGTATGGGCAAGGCAAGGCGGGTGCAGGAGAAAGGGGACTGTGTTGTTATGAGAAGGTTTTTGAGGTGACTGTTAGGAAGCCGGGAGCAGTGATGCCCTGGATGCCGGCCGAGGAGGATCGACATCAGGTTTCCTGCTGCTGAGTCACTGCCCAGCCACGCCTGGCACCGGGAGCTGGGGCAGGACGTGTATAAATAAACACAGCAATGACTCCACGGATGTGCACGGCTCTGATAACGGCCTGGTTGAAGCCGTTGTCCTAAAGACCCTGTGCCAGGAAAATCAGAAAATGGGAATTTGGATGTAATCTGGAGATGCAACAAAATGTGGTATTTTGATGGGGAAAGGCCAGCATTAGTTGAAATCGGCCATAAACAACTTATTGACATTTCCAGAAAAAGCCGGCTGATTATAACATTCTTCCCTGCCCTTCCCTGAGTACAAAAATATCTCATTCAGCTGTGCAGATCTCCCAACTGGAGCCAAACCTGGAGGAGCTGTGGTAGTTGCAGATATGTTCTCATTTGGCAAGGGTGGAGCGACGTCCAGAGCTGGATTATGTCAGTCAGACTGACAAAGCAGAACAAAGCAGAACAAAGCATCACCACAACAAAAAGCTCTGCCCTGTTTTAGGTAAAATGTTGTTTGCTAGGCTCCTGGTGAGGAGAAAACCCCAACAGACACTTAGTAGTGCTTTAAAGAGAGCCCTTAAGAGGTTTTTTTTTTCAGCGCTGCAAGTTATTTTCGTTAACAGGCTAGTTGTACATGTTGTAACTTGCCTAACAGTAATTTGTTTATTAGTTGTTGTTATTATACTTTGCTGGAAAAGTAATATGGAAAAGTAAGATATCCTACACCTTTAAAGGTCTGGCAAAAGGCAGATGAATCTAGTTACATGGTGTGGAATTAGGCTAACAACACGATCAACGAGAATTTAAACAGTGAATGAAGCAGGATTTGATATGGAGCCTTATCTCAAATGTATCACCATGCAGCTCTCCCCCCCTCCCCTCTCATCCCCCAAGAGCTTCTTTTTCAGTCATAGGCAAAAACAGGGAAGAAAATCTTGGTATATTCTTTCAGGGCATCATCAAAGATTTTCACTACATCGTCAAAGGAGGGCAGTCTCAAGTAAAGCAAAAGACTTAAAAAGCCAACCCCCTATGAACTTGAGTGTTTATGAAAAATCCTGATAAAGATGCTTCGTCTGATGCTGAAAAGTCACTCTCGGTTCAAACCACAGTTACATTTTCCACAGCCATAGGGATGAATGGTCACTCCCGCCCCTGAGTGCTTTTGTAGAAGATGGTGAAACAACGCAAAATCATAATGGTTAAAGCACAATACATAGCAGAAAACAGAGATGAGATGAGCTGATATGCTAGTGAAAGGAAGAGTAAATAATAAACAAGACTATTAAAAAACATGAAAAACATAGGCTATTCTGTAGCTAATAGATAACAATGACAGTACCCTGAGGGTAAAGGTAGGAGAAAGCAACTACAATGAGTCTTTTCATAGCAGTATATCTTTTTGTAGAATAAAAGGCAACAAAATACAGTAAAGAACCCTCAGAAGACAAGTTGTCTGTATGTGTTATTAATGTTGGAGAAAGAATTGAAAGTGTCTTTGGCCCCAGAGAGAGATCTGTGTGCTTCACCAGTCTGCTAAGAATAAGGGCAAGATAGGCAAGCCACTGAACAGTGTGAGGAATAATGGATGAACAAAAAACCTAGACATAAATCTGTTAGTAGGATGAAGCATGAGGCAGTAGTGGCATCTTGCTAAAATTAAACCAGTGAATCTGAACATTAAATGTATCTCTGGTGCACCTTACTTGATTCACTGCGAATACACTTGGGATGCAGTTGACAAATGGTGTTTATTAGTGGGGTAATAGACTCAATTTGAACAGAGAGAGGGAAATAAAACAAATGATTGACAGCACTGAGCATTTTCTCATGGTAGTTACTGTAGGACAGAGTGACTTAGTGTATGCATCCTTCAGATGCAGGTTGTTTAAGTCACCGAATGCTTCATACCAAGAGGCAGCGCAAACGTCCGCTCCTCCAGCCTCAGCGCCTCCGTGCCTGCCCTAGGGAGCAGCTGCCAGAGCTGTGCCAGATTTATGGTGTGCCACCCAGCGACTACATCAGTTTACAGTACAGTCACCTCTAGGACCCAAAAGCCTCAAATAATTTGACCATCCCCAAATCAATGTTGTATTTTAGGCAAGATTTATTTGTTTGGTTAATGCATTTCTTGACATCTTTGAATTTATTTTAAAATAAATGCTTTATTTAGACTACAGGACAACTCTAATTAAAAATAAAAACATAGGGCATGGATGAGAAAGCAAGAGAGCCTGGGGAAAAGCCCAAATGCAAGATGTTAAACTCTGTGACAAGAATCCAGATCCTATCTTAAATAAATGTAAATAGTCAAAGCCTGCTGTAGGCATATACAGGTGTATTGCTCTATGGGGTTCCTTACTTCTTGTATTGTTTCTGCTAAAGATGACTTTCAGAGACAAGACACCAAACAAACCCAGTTGTTACTGAGGGTGACCATGTTTTTACAACCATACCGAGTGCCCCTTTGCAGCGGCAATCAGGGTGGAACCTGTTTGGTTTTTTTTCCTTTATGCAAGAGCACCCTGGAGGTGGTTGAATACAGGTTGGTTTCCATTTTAAAAAATCCCCCAGACCTGAGCGATGCTTTTGTGTGGGACAGTGATGCTGAGCTGTCTGAATGAAGAAGAGCTTCCCTGGCGGTATGCCCTCTCTCTCTGTATCTCCTACCTAGTGAGGCAAGGTTTTCCTTCCCAGCTTCCACAACAAGAGAGACCTAGAAAGCAGAAGTTTGTAGGGAAGTTTCCAGCTGTCTAAAGGCACTGCCCCTCTGGAGTCTCACCTCTAACTGTCAATTTATTGGTGCAAATAGCCCACTTTTTGTTTTCTTCTTCTTCCAAAAGCCTCAGGCTAAGTGGTTTGTGGAGCAGGATTCCAGCTCAGCCTGATGCAACAGGTTTCTCTCTACAGCTGCATCAGAGCATTGAGAGCAGTTCCATAGCTGGGTGTGCTTTCTGGCTTACTGACTTCCTTGCTTTGTGTCCCAAGTGCATGTCTCTGCTCAGTGCTCACATTCAGGCACTTCCTAGAGGTTTTCAGAGCTTCCATACCTCTGGATGGATCACTAGTTTTTTCCTCTGTCCTCTGGGCATCCACATCTGTTCAGGTGGGCCAAACAAGAGAAGCATGACAACTATGTCTTCTAAGTTCCAGTCCAGTGTGTGGACTTGGAAATAATTCTCCATGTTAGATATTAATTATTTTAATAAAGGGACCATGGGGTATAGTTTCAGACTTCTTGAAGCTCAGTTGTGGAGGAGTTTCAATAAATTTCTCCTATCTCATTCCCCATTGACAGTGTGCCATGGGCCTTCTTCAACTCTCAGGCTACTTCTCATGTCATCTGTAATTCCTTCTCCCACATCACATAACTGGACAGTGGCTAATAAAGGAGAATCCCAAGAGAAACAGAGATTTAGCTCTGCGGACTGTAACTTTTCATGTAATTGGCTAATATCTCTATAATCACGTTTTGTCCTAAAGCCAGATCAAACTAAACTCACTGGGGAACGGGTTATCAAAAATGAATAAATGTATATCTTGGGGACAAAACCTCAGGTATTGTTTAAGAAAAAAAATACAATAAAAACCTCTTTTTAAGGTGTTATTATGATTAAAAAAAAATGATGGACAAGAGAAGGTATAATGCCAAACATTAAATTTTTGTGTGATGTTGTGATATTCTGGTTTCCATGTTGCTGTGAAGCGAGAGTGGACGTATCCCTTACACTGTCTCAGATCAGTAAGGGACTCAGTGAACCTTCCTGACAGGTTTTTTGTGTAAGTAGCCCATATAACTAACCTTGAAAATTTTCTTAGAGAAGATTGTTCATGGTTTTTCAGGTGTGTGCAAATCTTTCTCTTTGCTGCTCTCTACATTGCTACGGGTCCATTACTGGTTTCCTTGGCAACTGGGGGAAGAAATGGTGATAATTTCTGGGAAAGCTCTGTGAAATGCTCTCTCCGAGAAGTTTCCATTATAGGAGAGTAGTTCCACAATTCCTTTTTCCTGGAAGTGAGCTAGCTGGAGCTTGTGAGTGAAATCTTCAGTGGGAGAAGTTGGAAGTTGCCACTGGTGGATTTTACATGTAAGTAAGGCCACCAGTACAATCTGCAGCGCAGGGCCTGTCCCTTGCTGAGCGGGGGTCTTGCCTTTCCCTTTGCAAACACTGGGCAGGGGGTGGGCTGCCCAGGGCTGGGCTCCCAGGCTGGAATTGCAGTAGGTTATGGAGCCCTTTCAGTTGAGCAGGTCTGAGCAAGAGCTGGATCTCAGGAGGGAACACAAACACCTCGGGTGGAACCAAACACATTGAAAACCGATCTCTGCAAGTTCAGAAGGACGTGCATGTAGATGAGCAGTCTTCTGAGGACATCTATAGAGTTGCGACAAAGAAATCTGATGGGGAAAACATGATGTTACCTTGCAACAATTACCTCTTAATTAAACACCACCTTGCCTCCTTACCCATTCCTTTTATAAGATTTATTGATTTCTAAACAGACCTTTGTAAGAGTCATTTAGGAGACTGGAAGGAAGAATTACCTAGTGCCTGCCTGACAATTTATATTGGTGGATTTCAACAGGAGAGAGGACAGTAAATTGTTGCGACGAGCTACAGTGCCGTGAGCAGATGTAAATTGCCAGCCCACCAATACTTCAGAGCCATTAAGTGCCAACGCTCATTGATTAGTATGCACTTTCTCCTGCTAATGGCACCAATTTGTGAACAGCCGGGGTATGATTCTGACATTCATTATCCTTTCAGTGACTTGAAGGGGACTCAGCTAATTTTGCCCTTGACTTCCACAAAAGTCCTTCGTAGTATCACTAGTCCCCGACAGACCTGAGTTACGTACACAGGGACTAGAAGCTAACATCAAGGCTGGTACCAACCACCACACTGAAAACGCAAACAGCAGCTGTGTGTAATAAGCTGTGCATGTCTGTGCGCAGTTAGAGAGTTTGTTCAACAGTAAGAAGAAAGAATAAGGAATAAAGGCTGACAAAGCTTCTTTCTTCCCTGTCCACTCCCAAACCCACACAAACTCCAGTCATTTTACACTCCCTCTTGTGCCTTGAAAGAAGTCTTTTAGCTATCAGCCAGCATCTTACCCTGTAAAACTTCTCAGATAAAACAGACTTCATGTTTCTGTTCCCCGAGAAAGGACACCATGGATCCCTTGGCACTAATGATTAACAGCAGACCAAAGACACTAAAATAGACACCCCCCCCTCAAAAAAATAGTGGGATGAGATCAAAACAGTCTTTCTGAGCCATGGCTACAATCAGTTTTGTCCTGTGGTCAGCCACATCTCCTCTTTGTCTGGCAGAGGATGGGCTTGCAGAAGCCTGCACTGAGAGTAAAAAAGCCTGAAAGAAGTTTTGGCTCAGCTCTAGGGTGTATCTGTGCCAAGAGTTTCATCTGGAGGGCAGGAGTCAGAGAGTCCAATGAGGCTGCGTCTGCGGGAAGGGAGCGGGGTTTGGGTGGGCAGGAGTGGAGAGAGGCTTAGTAGTTCCTCCTGTCTGCTCTAATTGAACCCACCTGGGGTGCCCACATACCCTGCCCATGGCAGAGGGTTGGAACTAGATGATCTTAAAGGTCCTTTCCAACCTAAACCACTCTATGATTCTATAAAGAAGAAAGGGATCTCTTCAGGCCAGGCACTGACCATTTATGTTGGGTTATGAAACTGTACAAGCCCAGAGATTTGTTATCTGGAGAAGGGAAAACCTGAATTAGAAAGGGAGGAGGCATAAAGCGCTTTTGCTAAAATCAACCAATAACAGCTGTAAGGTGCTAGACAGTGTGAGAAGCTGGTATAACAACTAAATACATGGAAAATGGATAATAGCTCCTGTTCTGGCACTTTTAAAATTCTTTTATAACTATTACTTAATTTTATGACATAAAAAGGTCAAAGAGATCTCATTTTATGACTTAGTGCCACCATCTCATCAAACAGTCAATTTTATTTTACAGAGGGCTTCATTCCCTCTTTACAGAAGTTCAAGTAAATTCAGAAGAAAAGAAAAATATTTGTTCTCACTTGTCATCACTCAAGACTTGCAAGAGCCTGAATATCTACTGACCTCCTCACCCTCACAGATTTATAAACAGAAAGCTTTTTGTGTTGAGAGCAAACAGACTTTCTGGAAAGAATAGAGAAGAAAAGATTGCTTTTACCTTTGTGATTAACATGGTCACTCTTTCCCTAAAAGTTTTCTCCTTTAAAATATGTGGGAAGTGTGTGGCTACAGAGAGAGGTCAGAGACAGCTGAACAGCTGAAGGGTGAGACAAAGGTCTAGAAGTCCCATTTTGTCAAAATCTGCAGTTTCACAGGCACACCCGGTCATGTACCTAATGATTCTCCAGTGGACAGCAAATCATAGTTTTTTTAAAAAATAATATAACCTTGCCATAAACTTTGTAGAATGAGAACAGGAACAAAAGGAGGAGGAATAACAGCAGAGCTACATAAGCAGAAATTACCCTTAGAACTGCGTAAGAGCTTACCAACTGATGGCTGATACCAAGTCACAAAGTAGCTGAGCCACTGTGGGTGTTTGGAACTCAACTGCATCTGCCACAAAATACATGGGAAGAACCTTGTGCAATTTTTTGAATGTACAAGGACATACCCTTGGGGAAACAATGGCCTTAATGATGAAGCTTTGAGGGAGTGAGAAAAATTCATTAGTCATGAAGAAATCCTGTTGAGCCACCCAGTCACTCAGGAATTTAGGATCATTCTTGTTCCCAGTAAGAACGCATATGAATTTCAAAAACATGTAAGAAGAACGAAGTGTTGCAAGAACTGGATATGAAGGAAGGAGTAAACAAAGGGAATTAATGTTTGCATTTTTAAAGTAAATTAAATCCCCTGTTGGACTAGAAATCTGACAACCGAATGGTATGACAAATCAATGCATCTGCCTTTCGAAGGCAGTTCTCCATCTTCTTTTGGTTAGTCCCAAAAAAGATGCAAATCAGCCTATGCAAACTATTTCCCAAACTAAAGTGCGATCTGGCCACAGGACCTGCATGCCGTGTTGTGACCAAAGGATAATACAGCTCACAAGTCACTGTGCTGTGCCCGCTCCCATGTACACCTTTTGTTCAGCTCTTCATTCATCTCTTTGTTCTGGCAACTTGAATTGCTCGGCACGTATTTGGGGCTTTCAGAACAGGCTGATACCTTGTTGGAAGATAAATGATGGACATACAGATTGAGGTCATTCACTCTTACTTCACCTAATTCAGCGCTGGCCAAACCGAGGAAAGCGTGCATCATTATTTTGACATTTGGTTTTGTTCCAGTTTGAAATTAAATCCAATTTGTCTAAATTTCTAGAAGGAATTCTCTAGGAAGAAAAAAATTACACAGCAAGTACCAACAACATGGTATTTTTGCAGTGGAATATGCCTCCTCAAGGGGTAGGCATGCAAAGCCATTTGCCAGAGAAATGTGGAGAAGGTGGTGCTCCAGACTTGGCGTAGTCTGAGAAAGAGGCCTTACGTGAATCCAAAAGCTCTTCACAGCTTGAATTTGGGCACTGAAGAGTTTTGGTTGCTGCTGTCAGGTTGCTGACAGAAAATCTAGAAGTGCTGGTGGAGCAGTCCTGCCCTGGGGTACCATGCGCTGCAGAGAGACTCCCCATAGAGACATTACGGGCTCAGAAGGCAACTTCCTGAACTTGAATTTTAGTCTGCAGAAGTCCTAGTGGAGAACAGCTCCACAAAGTCTTACGAGTTTTATGAATCAGGATTTTGAAATTAAATGTTGTTTAAAATATTAGCCAGTAATTGTTGTAATTGCTCTCTCTGTATTCTTACACAGAGAGAGCCCCTTCACACTAAACAGAGAAAGCGAATGGATGCATTGGTTCTCCCTTCAGAGCTGCACCAAAATTTGCATCTCTTAGTAGTTCTCTACAGTCACAGCATGAAGTTAATTTACTCATCCCATGCTGATCCATTCTGCTCTATATAAAAGCTCTCCGGGCCTGAAACACACCTCTCCATGCAGGCACACAGCTTCCTTTCCCTGAGCCTGACTGTCAACAGGCAGCCCTGAGCGCTGGGTTGTGTGGCTTTTTGGGGCAGAGTGGGTGCATAGTAGAGACCAGGCTCTTGCACACTCTTCCCAAGACAAATAAAAAACACCAATAAAAGGGAAGGAATTGAGATGAAGTTGGTGCAGGGCCTAGCCTCTGTAGAGAGAGACTTGGAAGTCCTCCCAGGTGGTGGACAACAAGTTGACCGTGAGCCAGCAATGTGCCCTTGTGGCCAAGAAGGCCAATGGTCTCCTGGGTTGCATTCAAAAGAGTGTGGCCAGCAGGTCCAGGGAGGTCATCCTCCCCCTCTACTCTACCCTGGTGAGCCCACATCTGGAGTACTGTGTCCAGTTCTGGGACTCCAATTCAAGAAGTACAGACTGGAGAGGGTACAGCAAAAGGCTAAAAAGATGATCAAGGGAATGAAGCATCTCTCTTATGACAAAAGACTGAGAGACCTGGGCCTGCTTAGTCTGGAGAAGAGAAGACTGAGAGGGGATCTGATCAATGCTTATAAATATCTAAAGAGCAGGTGTCAAGAGGATGGGGCCAGACTCTTCTCAGTGGCGCATGGTAACGGGACAAGAGGCAATGAGCACAAGCTGGAACACAGGAAGTTCCATCTCAACATGAGGAAAACTTTTTTATGTTGAGGGTGGCAGAGCACTGGAAGAGGGTTCCCAGAGAGGTTGTGGAGTCTCCTTCTCTGGAGATATTGAGAACCTACCTGGGATGTGCTCCTGTCCAACTTGCTCTAGGTGAACCTGCTTTGGCAGGGGACTTAGACTGGATGATCTCTGGAGGTCCTGTCCAACCCCTGCCATTCTGTGATTCTGTGATCTCCATGGTCAGATTTTGGGTTTTTTTGGCAATGTTTCAAACTAAATTCTGCAGAAGACTACAGAAAAAAATCAGAACACAGACAGGAGAGCTCAACAATGCTCTTTGTCCTGTTGGGACCAGTTGTCAAACTACCACTGGCTTGGTGGTCAGTTAGATGAGTGTAGTGTGCTTCTGAAAATACTTTCATTGCTCTTTCTAGAATGTCCAAGTTTATGGAATATGTAGTTTTGTCCTGGTAAGTATATTTTGCTAAATGTTGCTGTGCTAATTCCAGAATAGGCAGGCTTTTTTAACCTGACTTTATAAGAAAATGTAACTTTGTAGGTCATAATTGCGTATGTGCTGTAATATTTGAATCCATATATAAATTAAGTCAAAGCTTATGTAAGGTAGCCTTAAGTCCTGGATTTTTTCCTTAGGATAGGGAGAGAAAAATTGTATCGGTGTCCACAGTCAAGAACAGATCGGTGTGAATTCAGACCTCATTTGGGGAGAGGGATTAAGTGAAGGAGGAAGGAAGAATGAGGGAGAAAGTGATTATCGGAACCTTGATTTGCATAAGGCTACAAATGGAACTTGGTCTTCGTTAGACATTAATGAATCAAACCTTGATCATCATTAAATAACTTTGAATTTTTGAGAAAGATGTGAGAGAAAAGTGGGGACTGCTATAAACATATTTTATGTTACTTTAAGTAATGGATAAAGTGAAGTGGTTGTAATGAGGCTTTCTGGCCACTCTTTAAATATTCTACAATATACAGTATGACAGCACTATTAAACTACATGTACAATTATTTTTTGATAACCTGTAAACATTAATTTCCTACATTTATGGAAAATTGTATTGAAGGGAATCAAAGCTGGCAGATTATCCTCCCCATTTAACAACATCATGAGTGTTGATGTATCTCAGTTATACACAATGCTTAGTAAAGAGAAAAGACCATGCAGCAACTGTTGCTCCGTCCATTAGATACTTGAGTAATGAGATTTCAAAAGCTTTTTGAAGGCTTGGTGTTAGCCTGGAAGATCTCCTATCCGCTCTTTGTCTGCTGGAGATAGCGCATTTCTTTTAATTTACAAAATGGTTTAATGCACAGGGCTTTGAAAGAGATGGAGTAGACATCAGCAGTGCCAGAGAGAACTGCAAACTGCAGATAGCAAGAGCCATTGAAAGCATTTCTGCTACACAACTTGCCAGGCTTTTTTTTTTTTTTTATTAGTCAAATATACCATGACAAACAGTTTTATAAATTTGCAGTTTTAAGCAGCCACATGTAGAAAAACATGTGCTTTGCAAATGCAAAAAGAACACAAGTTCTTTTTTTATGATGTTATGATTTTATTTCACTTAGGAGTAAACACCAGGTAATGAGGATAACACAATTCTACATCCATTGCCAGTAGATCATATGAACATGCAGAAGGCACTTAACTGTCTCTGCTTTGACAGATAAACTCTGGGACCTTTCTGCAGCATCTTAGGAGATTAGGACCTGCAGTCCTGCCCCTGCTTCCCCTTCCACGGCTGGCAGATGACTGGAAGCAAAATGCATATGATTGATACCTGCCCATTGAGCCCAAATGGGAGCTCCAAGATCCCATGTGTTTAAAATAGATGTGTGTTAATGTGCACCAGTGGCTGCTCTGAGGTGTTGTGAGGAAGCAGCATGAGGCTTATAAGATGGCAAGGTCTCATATAGTCTAAGTCCTTGATTGTTCTCATGATTGATTGCAGTCACTTGGAGCCCTGCGTTATTCTCCAGATTCGGATAGAGTGTTGTCATTATTTCAAGGGGAGCTAGTATGACTTCAGGGTGGAACAGGATCATAAGTCCACTCCAAGTTACGCTTTTGTCCCATTTCAGAGTGATCATTCTGGTGTTTCCTGTCCTCATTTCCCTCCTTTCTATCAGGGATGCTTACAAAGCTGTTCGGTCTCACTGATTCTCTGATGACTCTGCTAATTTAAAAAGAAAAGTTAGAGTTTTTAGCAAGCTTTAGGGACAGTAAATTATGTAGAAAATGTTATTGTAATGCATATGGCAGACACAATAATGTACAAATGACATGCTTATTGTAGGCTAAACAGGGACCTTTCCTCACTCAGAAGTATTCAACACTCAGGCCAGAAGTATTCAACAAAACTCTAGGGTCTGCTTATCTTGGGGTATAGCTGATGGATTGCAATGGGATTTAAAAATGCTCTTTAGTGTTTTACTGGCTAGGAATTAATTTATGCATTATTAGGACCAGGCAGTCAGAACAATGGGTTAAATTAGTCGTTGAATGTTCATTCAGCTGAGATTTGGCAAAAATGCTACTGCATTACAGTAAACATCTGAGAGAGAGATGCCTCCCTCCGAACTGGGTCTATCTACAACAGGTAACAGCCCTGACTGAAGTCCAGGGGACAGGAACGCCCCTGCAAAGGCTGATTCTGCAGCCATGCCTTGGGTCTGCCTTAGGAGTACTGTTGCTGGTGAGCTGCAAGGGATGATGATTAGCAAAGTCTGCAAATTAATCAGGGGCATTTTTGTTATTTGTGTCTGGAGAGATTAGTGAGCAGCAATACAATCAGTTTATTAAACAATAAACAGGGGAAACGGTGGAAATGAGGAAGCCTGGTTTTCTTTAAATCCATGTCTGATTTCCAGCCTTGATCTCACTGCAATAATTGCAGCCTCCCCGGCATATCATTTATGAGAGCCTTGTCATTCCTGCAGTTACCTCTTTACTTAATCTTAAGCCTCTTCCTTCACAGTATCTCCAGGCCCTTCCACACCCACACCTACCAGTCTGAAAGAGCCAGTAGCTGCCAGTGGCCAGCTCGGAACTGCATGGATGCTGCCAACTGGCAATTTGCAGATGACGGATACATGTTCAGCTTTAAGCTATGGCCGTTAGCTCAGCAGGCAATGGAGTTTCACAAAGCTCGTTGGAAATTAGGGCAGGATTTAGGTGCCTAGACATTTATGTCATTGCCTAAAGCTGGCGTGCTGCCCTAGAGACTTCCAGGTGGGACTGGAACTGTGATACAGAATGGATTGAAGACCTGTACCTCTCTGGAGCAGCAGACAAAGGGTGCACGTGGCTGTCTAAAAGAGCTCTAGATACTTGTCTGAGCAACTGATTTATCTCCTATTAACATATTACAACCTCTACTAAGTGTCAGGTTTGATGGAAGTCAGTATTACTGGGACGGGCAGATAGACATCCAAATGCTACAGAATAAACTTAATTTCCTCAGTAAACTAAAAATTTCCTCAGTAAGCTTAAATGGTAGTGAGTAGGCCCTGAAAGTGAACATTTGAGCTACCCAAATGTATCATTGCTTGGTAATTAGTTAGTGAAGAAAAGTAGCTGGCTCTAAAGTCACTGTGAGCTGCTTCAAAAATGTAGTCCATTTGCAGTGACATACTTGAAAAGGATCCCTCTATTGTTCCACATTTTTTCCAACTTAACAACTTTTCTCCGTCAGACTTCTAAGAAAATACATGTATGTCAATAATGTCCCCAAAACGGTTGCATCTCTAGACAACTAGATGGGGAACATTAATGTTCAGGGTGAAATTAAACTGAGATAGTCTTAAGCTTAATAGGACAGAGTGATCTAACAGTAAGGTCTCTTTATTTCCAGATTCATGAGTCAGTCTTCCCATAAGAACATATGTATAATTTTAGAATATAGTACGCAATAACTGTTCTTTTGAATTGTCCCCAAAATCTTGCTCAATTGGAATGATTATATGGAAAAAAAGGAGTCTGTATATACTAAAGTATAGGATAAAAAATTACATGAAAATGTGGCACGAACACTGCAATATGAAGTCTATCCTTCATAGAAGGAGAAGTTTTAGCCTCTGCCTGTTTCAGCTTCTCTCTTTCTCTTGGTTGTAGCCTCTAGCCCAGGTGGAGACACCCCTGTTCCAACACCATGAGCTAAACTGAAGACGTGGCAGCCACTTGCTCTTTCTTACTGTATATATCCTAATGGCTCAGCTGGCTCAGTTTCTTCATCTCATGAAATTATGAAAGGTACTTGTTAGTGCCTTGTTCCATTAGGACAGGACCATTAAAACGCAGGAGTGATTTCTCCAGGGCTATATCTATATGGCTGGCCAGGACAGAGAGATAGGATTTATTAGTATGCAGTGTACAATAAGTAGCAATCAATACTTCAGTCTTGGCACAGTGTAACTCTGCAGAACAGTTTGAAGACACAGTTCAGGCCAAATAGCAGCATAGGATTTAGTGCAGTACAGATGTATCTGGAATATTTTAATAGAAAGAGGGGTTATGGAAAACATTTGGCAGTTTCTGGAGCATGCAGCAAATATTACATTATATACCATCTATAACAGTATAGCTGAGCATGTAAAATGTGCTAAAAAGATGTTGCATCTACATCCTATAAGAAGTTTCACCTTCTGTAAAAATATGCCTATTTTTAAGGTTTCTAATAAGGCCAGATTTGTTTGGTTTGGAAATAAAATCCCATTTGTGCTAAGCTTGAGTTATTTAATATCCTTGAGATAAGATATAAAACTTCTTAAACTCTTTGCAAAAAGCTCTGTAGTCTTCAATTAAAAATGTTCCTCCTAGGACAGGAGAAAACTGAATTCTGGACTCTGAATCCTAAATGTTTTTGCTGTTTTCAACTGTGGCAGCAGAAAAAGTCTTTTTATGCCAATTAGCCAGCTTTCAGATTAGGCAGCATTTCAAAGACTGCCACTACCATGATGAAATCACCTCCTGAGCTCAGTCATTAAGCTAATGCAATGCACAAAACATATATGTTAGAGCTTATCCCTTAGTGTAGCACTTAGAAGGGCTACTGTATTCCGCTCACCATTAAGCTCCTTGGGTTTCTTGGTGGTACAGACAGTTGAGAAGACACCCACATCTGAGAGGAGCATAGACGGGACAAGCTGGCGCAAGGAATGTTCCATACCACAGATGTCATATATATATGGGGGTTTGGCTGGGGGGAAGACTCTGCAATCACTGCTTGGGACAGGCTGGGCAATCGATCATCAGGTGGTGAGAGCAACTTGTGTTGTATCACTCCTTTTCCATATTCTTTTACCATTATTATAATTATTATTATTTTCTCTTCTGTTACTGTTCTATTAAACTGTCTTTATCTCAACCCATGAGGTTTTTTCCCTTTTGCTCCCTTTTCTCCTTACCCTGCTGGTGCCTCCTGCTCCTAATTGCCAGCTGGAGTTAAACCACAAGAAGTACTTTTCCCCAAGCCATTAGGGATGAAAGAAGACTGCTGACCGTCATTGCCTTCATTCAAACTTGAAATACTGTTGGTTTCTTCACTCTTTTCAAGGGTGTGAGCAACAGTAGAGTAAGTAACATTATAAAATCTGAAATAACTGTGCAAACATAAACTTGAGCAGAGATCTCTTATTTACCAAATTCTGTTACACCCAGTTGTATTCATCTGAATAAAGTTAATCCTTTCCAGATCAGATCTTTGCTGAATGCTCAAGATGGGGTCCCAGTGAAAAAATATAGTGTCGTATGTCCCCTTCTCCTTTGGCATACTGCAGCCCTAAATGTGTTAATCTCAGCCTTGCATTGCTGCATATACATGAACAGGAAGGTTACAGGGTCTCCAAAACTTTCCACACCTGCTGTGGGAGTCACTGGGGTGTTGGCAAAATATTGACATCTGAAGGAGCAGGGACTGGTGACATATCTGCTCTGGAAAGGCACAAAACCAGCAGATCACATAGTGTGTTCTGAATGCACTGCAAAGCTTGGAAGTAGATCTGTATTTCTGTGGTATGGTATGAAGGTGATTATGGAATGGGGGTAGTATATTGGGTCTTTCATGGCCTGTTCTCATTCATTACAAAATGGTTGTGTCAAAAGAACTATTGGGCAGTATCTCTTCAATGGGAAGCAGGGAGGTGCTGCTGCTGTACCCAGCGTGGGCAGATGTGGTGATCTTTTAAGTAAAATTGGACCTTGGTCTGACACAGGTCTTTCTCCTGATCTTGTGCCCTTTGCCGTTTTTAATGTCAAACCATTTCCAATGTCCATGCAGTGCTGGATTCCTACATATGTGAAGACTGCCAAGAATCAAAGTCCTGTTGGAATGATACTTCACGGTGAAGAGCCTAAATTTTATTTTCTTTCTGGCTTACTGGCAAAGCAAGTAGTATAATATCTGGAACAACAATGCCAAACTAGTCACTCAATTTTGTGTAAAGAGTCATATTTTTCTCTTCTACTACCATAAAAGAGTTGCATGGCATAGACATTCCAACTTCAGTGCTTGTAAAGTAGTTTCATGTTTGAAGTATAGTCTCTTACAGTATTTACAGAAAGTTACGTTGCATGATGGATTGTGTTCTGGTTTATGTCATGGTTTTATAGCTGTATAAAAGTCAATGAAGGGCATATAACAAATAGTTGGAAATTCATTCTCTAAACTAAATCACTCATTAAAGCAGAGGACTGAATTATTTAATGTATAGTAAGTCAGCAGTATAAGTAAGTAACTTCTTTATAGAAACCTGGAAATTGCTAATCTTTGACCAGCTGTCAGTACTTTCACTTGTTAAATTTTAGTGTGCAGAGTTGGCTTTGCTTTTCAGAGTGGTTTTTCTATCTCAAAATATTTTCTCTTGGAAGCCCTGTAATACATGCAGTGTGGAATTTGCATGATTTTTAACTTTTGACCTTTAGATGAGATATCATTGGTAGTAATATTCCTGAAATACTTGGTCATGGTAGTGATGTCTTATCTAATGGTGAAAGAAACTTTCATTAAACGCACTGGATGAAATTAAGGAACAGCCACATTGCTTGGACATGTTCCATTTCCCCATGTTATTTTATGGCAAACCATTACTACAGACAGATTTAAAACAAAATGTCTGTGCTGACATATCATATAAGAGCCCTTCTGGAACTGCAGTAACATTGAGACAGATGCTGTTTCTGATTATAAAAGAAAGAAATATTACAATATGCAAAAACTGAATGCAATATGTAATGGGAAAAGGGAAAAGTAGTAAGAATTTGTGTTCATACATATACATACATGTGTACAAATGCACACACACATATGCATCCTATGCATTTGGGGCTACACCAGGAAGAATTAGATAGCACCCTCTCATTTTCGTATCAAAAACCTTCCAAACTCTTAGTCCTTATCCTAGCATTAATTACTTGAGGACTTTTCTGGTGGAAGTACATTAATTGAGTCTGTCTGGTAGTTGTGGAAGAACATGTCGAAGTATTAATGGGAAAGACATGGTCATTTTTTCTATTAGCAATCAGTGATAAGACTGGTATAAGTGAAAAGGTGAAGGAAGCTTCATCTGGGAGTGTTGTTCAGCAAATATAAAGGTATGTCTCTCAAGCAGGGCAGAAGTAGGGTGAGGAGGATTTATGAGGAAGAGAGATTTGTGTTTGATGCCATAGGACAAGAGAGGGCTGAAATGGCAGAACCCAGAGACATGGCATTGCAAGTCAGAATGAACTGGAAAAAGAGGATGAAATATTCAAGAAGTGAGCTAAAGCTCACAGCTGGAACTTTCCTACCTGTGCAAACATAGAAAGAAGGTTGGGGTGTTCTGGAGGAAAAAAATAATATGGAGGAAGATGGCAGCTTGATATACTTACTGTGTAGTACAAGAGCTGAGCCAGAGTTAAAGAATGCCAGTTCACAGTCTTGGAGGCTTAGGGTAATGAGGGCAATCAGGAGTACCACACTAATAAAACTACAATATTAATTGAGTGCCACAAAATCCGCTTTGAAGGAGGCCTATACTGGAAGTTGTGTTCCTTGAGGCCTTGGAAAAAAACCCTTTAGAGAAATGTCAGCTAAATATTTCAAGTAGCATAAATGAAAACAAGGTTGGGAATGCCAGTTTATGTACTGAGTATGAAGTAGGCCTTTATTATCCTATTGCATCTGTGCTTTTGTTCATTATTCCCCTGCATTATTTTTCTGAAATGTCACCATAAACACAACCATAACAACTCTTCTGGCTGTAGGAGGCTGTTTGGGATGTTTGAGTCGGGGGTATCTATAGTTACTCAGAATAAGCTACTTAATAGTCAAATCATTCTGAGAACAGAAAATTGCATGAGAATTGTATTAATGGTGTGGAAACATGAAGATGGTATTTTTGTGTAACAGGAGCTGAATTGAAATGGCCTCCCCCACTCTGTGCACTGTAGCTCTTCAGACAGACATTTTCGCTGTTCTGGGCTCACTAGCAATTAAATCACGGTAAATTAAATAGTGCCAGAGAACGTTTCTTGGCAGTGAGATTTGGCCTTTTATGCTATTACACATGTAAAGGAGTCCCCATCGCGGCTGTGATCCAGGCCAACTAGCATTTCCCCTGCAGATTCTCAGGTAACTTTGACAGGAACATTCCCAACAGGACTACCCTGCTTTGAGGGCTCCCACTCTTCAGCTGTGTGGGTGCAGCCTTTCCAGCTGCATTGCCAGAGGATGGTCCCAGGGACATTTCACTAAGTGAAAGTCCTTGCTGACTGTATCTAATCAGTTCCAGTATGCATCTCCATTTATGTTGGGGCACTGGAACTCCTTTTAAATTAAGAGCAGCTTAAATGTATGGATGATATTACCAGTGATAATTCTAGGCCGTTTGTTCATCTGAGCAGGTGTCTGACTCATTAAGCCCTCAGCACACGTATTCACTATAATGCACACAGATGGACGTGGTAGGTACCCAGCAATTAGGCTAATGCAGAATTAAATGAAGCTGCACTTGACTGTTGTGTACACGCAGAGATAAGAGATAGTCCAAAGTAGGACTTTAGTGTCTTGTTTTTAATATTTTATTTCCATAAAGTGCCTAGAAGTATTTTATTTAGGAGACCTGATACCTTTTCTTTGGAAAAGTGAACATTCAGCACTTCAATAATAAAAAGTATAATGTGCATCTTAAAAATGCTCTTCATGTGTCAAGTTGCTAAGCCCTGCAAAGCTGCAGTGAGGAAGGGCAGTATTTCTGAGGAGTATTTCCAGATGGAGGCATCAAAGCTGAGAAGTCCAAAAGGATTTTAAATAGGAGTAGTGAAGTTAAAGCTATTAGTCCTGACACTGAACCCACCAGAAGAGAAACCATCTTTCGCTTGACAGTCCCAATCCAGAACTTCTTCCCCAGATATGCAGCTTTGCAGGACAGAGAATCATAATGTTTGCGTGTAGAGCTTAAAGGTGGGTTGCAGTAATGTGAGTGCAGAAGCAGGTGACTCTTTCTGGGTCACGGCTTCACTGCAGAATTTTGCTTGTTTTTTTCCTCCCTCTATCGTGTGTATGATCCATTTTCAGGACCTGGTGAATGTAGCAGCAGATTTTCTAGGATCCATCACTGGAGATGGATCTCCAAAAACTGATTACTGATTATTAAGACTGTACTTTGGATTGTGAACTGTACAGTTTTGAAGTAATGTGTGCTCATGTAAATCTTAGTGAAATAAGCATTCTGAAAAGATTAAATAAGGCTGTATAACTTGAATTTTTATATTGGAAATAGATTTTCTTCAAGAGTTTCCACAGATTCCTGTCCTGCTAGAAATTCTCATCTTTGATCTTGCCAAAAGACTTATTATCTCTTGTTTCAGCTACAATGAGGGTGAGATCCTCAACAAAGTGCAGTTAATGGTAAGAAAAGATTAACACAGGGGTAGATGGAGTGGCATTTTTTTAAAGCTACGTAAGGCTTTTTCTATGGAATTTTTTTGATATCAGGCAATCCTGATAGCACTGGGAAGAGCTAATTCTCTCCAGAACACCTGCACTTTATGCAGCTGCTTCGCTGACTTCAGGGTGCTGCTTACTCATCCAAATGCCTTGTGAATTCAGAGGGAGAATGAGGACTATGGTGATTTCATCCAGAGTATGTGCCAGTTATTGCAAGCAATACCAGTGGGCAAATTTCTACTGCTGAGTCCATTGATGTTTTCCACCTTGGCAATGAACAGAAGGTCACCAGTTGCAGATCCATGGTTCTATCCATCCTTGAATGGAGAAGGAGAGTGGTTGAAGCAGAAATAACAGAGCTTAGAAAAGGAAGAAGAGAAGGTCAAAGGGTTATAAACATACCCAAGGCTGCCTGGGCCAAATCTGACCACAGAAGCACCTGGACATTTCCACAGCAGGCATGGGCCTACTGAAAACAGAGCACATCCCCTGTGTTTGACATGACCAAACATTTTCCTCTTGTTCTGTTGTCCTGGCAGACTACGGGAGGCCCGTCAGGGAGGCCTTGGCTTAAGGTGCCTTTCAGAATTCCTGATGTTTGTCCAGGAATGGTTCTGAAGTACTTTAGGGTCTTCCATTTTTTAGGCTTTGAGCACTTCATGGGCACTGACACAGGGAAGTTTTGCAATCATTTGTGCCTAGGCAAGTGTGCCTATTCTCTTGAAAATGCCTGGCTATAGAGATTATTTATGCATCTCAAAAAGGTGGAATCTGAACTTCTTTCTTCCAGTACCAGTCCGCCAGGAGACACTCATGTGTGAGAGCTGAGTTTACGGCGAGTTGTTTCCTACTTGGTTCCCTCTGCAAAGTGTGTAAATTTCTTTACTGACACTGAGATACACAACATTCTTAGCCCTAAATCTCATTATTTATAAGGTTTTGTGTATGTTCTCCAGGCATACCATTTGTTTTGTTTATGTATAGGTAGAAGAACACACAGTGAGATTTGGGCATTGTCTTCCATGGGCTACAATGTAGCTTAGAGAAAAGTCTTAGATAGGATTTTAAGGATCAGATTTCATAATTTACGGGCTTTTTATTGAGGACCCTTTTTTCCCATGACTGTTCCTTTCCCTGAGGAGCTTAGGCTACAGAAGAGGAAGGACCCTTCTGTTTATTAAGCCTCGGACCCCACTTTAATGTACAACCATGTCACATAATACCATGCCCAAAATTTAATCAAATAGTGTCTTAACATTGCTTCTCGTGCAAATAGCATTGTGTGCAGTTGGAACACACAGCAGTGTAGGACACATCTGAGCTTTACTCTCTCCATGAGTGTTTAACATAACAAAAGAAAACTGGTTGAGTAAGCTAATGGAGAACCATGTGTTTAGTAAGGGAAGGGAAACAAAGAGCAAAGCCTCCCAGCACACGGCATGATGCTGTCCCATTCAGCTCCAGTTTGATGAAAAAAGTGTACCTCCTACTTTACAGGGTCTAAAACTGCTTTTAAAAGGGAATGCTTATAAGAAATGCTTGTATTACATCAAGAACGACTCTTTTCTTACAGAAGAGGTATAAAGGAGATTGTTTGAAATTGTACCTTCAAAGTGAATGTTTATGTTCCACTGGGGAATGGAGCAATTTTTTTCTGACAGGCATTTCACTGAAGAGCATGAAATAACTGTTTCTGATGCAGATAGATTAATCTTTGAAGCAATCCCTGAATGTACACAGAAATGAAATTGGACTTTGGGAAGCTCAGGTAGGGTGATTTATTAGTTTTATCACATTACTTTCACATGTTATTTTTCTTTGAATATTACATGTTGAGATAGAGGAACCAATTCCCACTGAATGATACCGATAACGTAAAAAAAAGCAGAGACATTTTAAAGTGCCTTGTCTGTTCATATTAGCAAAATAAAGTATTTGCTGAATCTGTATTGTTAAATTTAATGAGCCATTATTGAGTGCAATAACAATGAAATTGGGAGGTTACTCAGCCCACTGGCTTAGCTAGGTATTTGTGTGCCACTAGAAATTACAATCCAGATTCTGTCAGTAAGGTCACTGGCTTTTCCTGTGTAGCAATGCCCACCTGGCACAGGTATCTCTGCAAGACATGGCACTGTGCCATTTCCGAAAAAGATCGCTGCCTATGAGCCTGGCCCAAAAAGTTTTGCCTCCAGCTCTAAGGTAGGTCCCCATGCAGTAGCTAAGGCATATCTGCATTGCGCTGCCTTACGCTACGTAAACATACGTCAAGCAAAGTTGCACTGAACTAAGGTCGTGTTTTAAAAATCCATTTCATGTTAAGGCTTAAGTAGACTTATTTAGCTCAGTCTAAGCTGTCTCGTCTCACTTTAGGATACGTGTCTTGCTGAGGCAAGCTAAGGCAATATAAAATAATTTTAAAGCTACACACACACACACACACGTGTATGCATTCAGCTTTGTGGTGGTTTACCTAAAGTGTTCTTTAAATCAATGCAGTTAAATTAGTACAATCTTTGTGTTTTGACAAGCAGAGAGATCCCAGTGCTTTGAAGTCAGCTGGACCTTTGCCAGTGTAGTCAGGATTATTTGTAAAATCTTTATGCTGTGCCAGTGCTGGGAAGTGCCATTTAGAGGAAAGAAGTTACAGACTCAAAAGCCTATCCATAAATTGAAAGAAGGATCTCAATGAACATTATCAATGAGCAACTTGTGCCTTTACAGTAATTAAAATCTGTGATAAAATGGTGGGCTCATTTCAAAATTGAACTCCTCCCAGCACTGCTTCCCTATGAATGTCTGATAAAAACAATACAAACTCCTAAATCAGAATTAAAAAATCTAAACTGCCAACCTCATGAAACTAAAAACAATCAAACTTTATGGAAAAAAAACCCAACAAACAAACAAAATAAGCCATCTGCCAGTAAATCATTGATCTAGACATGGATAAACCACAGGGCAAGAATAAAATATTCATAGTAATTAGTGGTATAGACAGAAAAGAAACCTCTTCTTTGCACTTGCCGTTGTTATGGTGATTCTTCCTCCAAACACTCTCTCCTCCCCCCAGATGACATTGGCTCTCTCCATGGCTTTCCATCTGGCTCTTGCTTTCTTGTTTATCCCGATGAAATTAGCTCAACTGCTCATTTGTCACCTTGGAGGTGTAGTCACTGTGAACATGTGCGGTGCGAGAGAGCAGGACAAGCAGATGGTACTTGAGAATAGATAAACAGACAGATGCATTAAAGAGACAGCAAAATTGTTGGTATGAAATAGTGTCTGGAAGATGATGAATTGGGTTTGTGTTTGGGGAGGCATGGCCAACTCCCGCATGCAAAGAAGTGTTTTTCCCTCATCCTTGTTTTCTTTCAGGCTGCTGGCACATACTGAGGCCTCTCCGAATTGCTGAAGCTCATGGATAAGAAGAATCAGGAATACCACGGTTCAGATAGTATGCTGAGGTTTCATGTGAATTGCTGGAAAATGTGACACATTTTCCTGGCGGCTTCTCCTTAACAAAACGAAACACATAACTCTATGAATTCGCACAAATCACTTCTGTTATTAAAATGTCTGCTCTTTGTCCTAGAAATACTAAACTCACTGTTGCCATTTGTGATTTCTGTGGTATGTTATTTATATGTAATGACCATGTGTATAGGAAAAATGATAATTTCATTATACATTTATTTAAATGCATTAAATGCAGGGTTGGTCTGGATTTATGTCAGGGATCAAAATCTCTTGTCCAGAGATAAACAATGAGAGTTATCCCAGAAAACCCAGAGGAATTATGGACACAAGCAGAGGGACAGCATAAATGCAGGCAGAACAGAGAAATAAGAATCATCCTCTATTAAAATGTGACCTACTTGGCCCTATCCGCTAAGCCAAAATCAATCTTTTGCCAAATGAGATTTTTAAAAATGAATATGACATGTTTATGTACCAGGAAAAGTACCTATTAAAAAGGATATTGAGACAAAAGCAGGATAATATTTACTTTCAGAAATTAGCACGACACTTGTATTAGTTACAGAGGTCGAATTTCCGTTTCCTGAAACGCCAGTGGAGTGGAGCTGGATACTAAGGTCCAACATCTAACAAATATTACTCCATGGAGATCTTACAGCAAGAATGCCAGGTTGCAGCTCTCTAGACTTACACAAGAGTCACACAGAGTCACACAGACCTACACATAGCCTGGATTAATGAAAAGACCAACGGTGGTGAAGGAGCCCACTTCCAATCCTTGTGCACTGCCAGGAGGCAGGGGTGAGTTGGAGCTAGGGGGGGACAGATAGAGAGGAAAGAGAAGAGTAGGCAGCAAGGCTGGGGTACAGCACACAGGTGGGGTGACCCCATGTCTGTGCATCTCAGATAAGGAGCAAAATCCGGATGTGGGAGGGGAGGGCTCACATCAAGTGTTGCATAGTGTGTAATTCCACCAATCCTCAGGTAGGAGCATATTCAACACACCGGTGCGTTTCAGTCACACCATAAGACGTGGCATTATCCCCCATGGTACAGCAGGAACTACAAATGAGAGGCGGAGTTCAACCTCCCATCATGTCCTTGTCACCCTCACTCTGTGCTTGGAAAATGAAGCACAGCAGATCCTGTCACCTTGAGACACTCTGTTTTAGGTTGGATCTGGTGTTCTCCCTATGCTCTTGACACTACCCTTGCCGAGGGGAGGAACTGAAGAGAATCCTCCCACCTCTCTTCAGTTTTGCACAGAAACTTTGTACCAGACTAAGTTAAGAGTTGCTGAGTTAAGGGTTCTGGTTTGCAGACATACTAGGGGAACTTTACCTCTGAGTAACCAGGAAAGGTATGTTTAAAATTCATAGACCATGGCTGCACTGTTTGGTGACATGTTGTTGTAACTGAATGGTGGGAGGCCAGCAAGCTTCAGATATCTGGTACACAAAAGAGAAAAGGAAACTCAGTAAATTAAATCCAAAGTTTGTTTTAAAATGCAAATGTAGTCAAGTTCTCTTGAAATTCCAGTTTGTCCCTTTCTGTAAAGGGAGCGGCATGTAGACATGTTTTCCATACATACCATATACTTTGTAAAACAGGGATTAAAAAGTTTTTTTTTTTTTTTTAAAAAGCTGTATACTAAAGGGATTTGCATATCTCATAGCTGCCTAAGTGGGGTTACTGGCTCACAAATAGAAAATAAGATCATCTAGCACTCAGGCAATGAGAAGCACTGGACAGTGGAACCACAGTAGTATCATTATGTTGATGCATTTAATTTTAGAAATTAAATGATGGGCTTTTAGTTTTAGGGTCTTTTTTTTTTTTTTTAAGGAATTACAAGGACAGATTAAATGGGATGGAAAGGAGCAAGGAAATGTTCAGGAAGAACACTCTTTCAATCACGGTTTCCTGCAGGGCTTAAAATGATATTGAGGATTTCCAATATTCTTTCAGACCCTGCAGGAGAAAATAGACTTCATCTTTTAGAATGAATTTCTATATTTATGTAGAAATACATTTTTCATACAAATATCCTTGCCTATGGCCCAGGCACAGAAGCAAATTCAGTATGAATTTAGAATCTTAATCTCCAATAAACCAGCAATTATTATCTCTTGAATAATAGGGATATTAACTGATGTTAGTAGTCCATGCTAAACTTCTATGTAAGGCACATAATGGAAATGTTAATTACTTCATAAAAACAGGTAAAGCTTAGACAGGGGAAGGCAGGTGAGGTGCTTCCCCTTACCCTACTGAGAATCCTCAAGGGCAGTGTAGGATCCGTACCATGGTCTGATGGCTCCACCACTTTATGCCAAAGAGAACAAGAAGTACTTTTAGTGAAATTTAGATGAATCTTATTTAGTGTATTTTCCCCTAGATAGTAGAGGACCAACACAGATGTAAGAATGAGAAATTAAGCCATTCTGTAACCATCACATTTTAGGAGGGAACAGATCCTCCTGTATTCCCAACTGCTTACCTTCAGGAGAGTCAGCACTCAAATAGTTTAGATTCATAAACTTAATGATTCAACTTTCAACTCAACAACTGTCAGTGCAACAGGAAGAACTCCAGGAAACTCATGGCTTGTTTTCTGCTGCGGTGTATCACACTTGATTTCATACATGGACATAAAATAAATTTACAGAGTCGGCTGTGCACGTGCAAATCATGTAAGGGCAGAGAAATGTCTTTAAGTCAAGACTTAATCACAGTTTTTGTGTGTTCACTCCCTCCCATGAGGGGAATTATTTCTTTCTATGCCTTTAGCCTGGCTGAGCATATGATCAAACCTATGATGGGAGGCCGTGTCCTGCTAGTATTTTACTCCTCCTGATGTTCAACAGATTGGTCCATACTCCTAAATGCTGCAAAACTCAATGGCATCTAAAAAGAAAAAAATGATTTTGTTTAAAATTCTGATGTTCTTCAGGTACAAGCTCGTTCCTATATTAGTATGTTACTTCTCTGTAAATCGCATGCCAAGTTGAATTTGCTGTATGAGTGTGAAAACTAAGAGGATATGTCATTAGGGCCTGTGGAGAGCAATGTGCTGGGGATAGGTGAGGCACGAGAACAGCCTAATATCAACTGTCAGGCCCAAGGGTCATAGTCACGTCCTCTTATAGTCTACAATTTTCATGTCCTCCTAACCTTTTCATCTTCTGAAGAGAGAACTGACAACATCTGGCAATTGCTGAAGAGTATGTAGGAACACAGATGTTGTCGCATCGGATAAGATGGTTTATCTGTTTGTGACCAGCCGTTCTCTCTGCAGCACATACGTCAGCTCTTTAACAGCATCCCAGACCTCATGCGTCAGGGGCTGGAAGCCTTCTATAAGGCAGTGGTCTCCATGGGATCTGGTGAAACTGTGAGATCTTTGCTGGCGTTGCTGAGCAGTGACTGACTCGCATGAATCATCCCAGTGATTTCAGCTGTTGAAGACCTGCTCACGATTGTGAGAATAGGCTTCCCAGTTTCACGTTTTTTGCTGGTTGATGCTTGTTTATCATGCAGTATGTTAAATCTTCCAGGTGAGTTTGGTATAGCGGTGTTGTCATGACAGCTCTCCGTGGAACAAACCAGAAAGGACAAAATGAAAAATACTGAGGCGTGTGAGTAGTTTTAGATTGTTTGATCGAGGGCTTACAGCAGCAGGTCCTTATAGCACTGCCAAGCCTCTCAAAACATGGGAATGCTAAACTAAATGAGAGGTTATTTAGTCAGTCTTCACCATCTGCAGAAGATGATTTTAAGATGACTGCTCTTTTTAATGAGTAGGTGTGATGCTAGAGCTTGAAGGTACAGCAAGAATTTGAAACCACAACAATGACTCAAAGAGGAGAGAAAAATCTAATTGGGAGAATGAGGCAGGAGGTTTCATTTCTGCCATGCCAAGGGCTTTCTTCTATGCAGAGAGTGGGAAGCTAGAATGAGGCCAAGGTCTGTCTAGTCTTAATATCTGTGTGTGGAGTGTCCTCACCTTTAGCCTTCTTACTATTTCTGGTCAGTGAACCAACAGTTTGATGAGCTACTGAGGCAGCATTTACCTTTTGGTCTTCTTTTCATCCAGTCAGCAGAGTAGGAATGAAGTTGAGGCCAGCTGAGCCAAAGACTAACGTGAAAGTGAGACTTGCCTAAGAGCAGGATGCAGGGAAGTAAAGAAATTTTCTCAGCTCCTTTCAGTAAATAAACTTGCTCACTGTCTTTCGCAGTTTAGAAGTTTTGCTGGAATACCTGTCCTTAGTGAATGCTTAGACATAAAGTGTCTATCTTCGGAGCAGATTGCTGTAATGCAGTCTTACATGGAGCTATTTCTGAAGACTGTGAATGTAGTTTTGCCACCTGTTAACCTACCAGAGAGAATAACAAAGGAGGAGATATATATTTTTATATGGACTTGGAGAGATCTTCTTAAGCAAGGAGAAACATATCAGAATACATGTTTGCGGGTCACCATCTGATTCCCAGTTGATACTTTTTAGGTATAATGATCTATTAATTTTTTCCTTCTATCTGTCCCAGAGAACATTCTCTCCTAGCGTAGTTCCACCAAAGTACTTCATTGTTCTAATGCAAGGAGCACCTTTATTTTCACTGTTTCTTATGCTCTTATCTTCAACTAAATTGGGTACTTGCCAGTCATGTCAATTACTTCTGTCCTTTCCTAAGGAATGGGTTTGAAGAGTAAAGTAGGTCAATTTGAGAGTAGTTTGGAAAACAGAGTTTGTAATGATAGCATGAGAATATGATAGTCTCATTAACTGCATGTGTGGCCTTCAGCAAGAAATGAGATTTTTAAAGCACTCAAAGTAGACAAATCTGAAAACTTGAAAACACCCCAGATTTGTACAGCTGCAGTCTGGTGACTCAATATTAGCAAATAATTAATGATTTAATCAAACCAAGTCACTTTGTCTTTTTGCTAAAGAAATTTTCCTTTTTAGTGCATGTACATTGAAGATTTCTTGGATTATCTGTAAATTCGACCTACCTAACGCTTAAAAGGGATCATTCAAGTGACTAACTCTCAAACTGAAAATGCGTACTATGTTTGTTCAGTGCTATTGCTCATCTGTTATTGTGGCTACATCTTCCATAGGTGAATCACTGGCATCTATGAATTTTGGATTAAGCGTAGTTTAGAATTCATAATTACATGTCCGCTGTGTTAAAGGTTACCATTTTAATTCCAGAGAGTAGTCAGACACTGTTCAAGTATTTGTGCCAAGACTTACAAGATACCAAGATTCTTGTACAGGAGAAGACACACAAAAAATTCAGTAAAGAAAGAAAAGCATAACTTTTGCCCTCCCACTTCTTTACCTGGATGTACTAAATAAAAAGAAAAGGAAAATAAACCTCACTTTGAAAAGGATGTATCTGAGAAGAGCCTAAAAGAAATGGGAAACTGGACTGGAACTACCCCAGAGATTTTCTCCTGGAAATAAATCTTTACAGACAGTTATGTCTTTAAAGTAAGTTTGATTGTCCCTCTGAAAGAGCATATGAACTACATTACTGCATTTCCCAGCTGGTTTTGCCCAAGAGATCCTAAGAGTGAAATAGCCCTTGGGGATCCTAGGCAAAAATACCAGGTAGTTAAGTCTAGCTTGTTTCTAAATAGTTACTGGGGAAGGTTAGGCTGTTCTGCAGACCAGTCCAGAAAGTGGTAAACACATCACTGAAATGAAACGAGGAGAAATAGCACAGCTTACCCTAGGTCATCCAGGCTGCAAACCACATAGTAAAAGGGAAAGAGAAAGATCCTCCCCTCCTCCTCTCTCACAGGGGAGAAGTACACTGAGAAATCAGTGATGATTAACAAACATTATTCAGACATGAGGTAGGAAGACAAGCAGCTTTCCAAGTAACTCCCTTTACTACAGTAGCCAAGTGGAAAGCAAGTCAATTCCTTTAATTAGGATATGATATCTTGCTCGCTTGTTACCTCATCAGCCAGCTGCAACTTATCATAACCTAGTTTATTAGCTCCCAAGGATGTAGGCTCATGCAGTACTTACTGCTACAGAACCTGCTCTATAACTGACATTGTAAACACTATTAGTACCACTAAACCCAACAGGATAATATGGTTCGGAGACAATATTACCCCCAGAAAAATGTATGTAGATATAGAGCTAACAAATTAGCCCAATTATATTCGAACTTAATAATAAATCCTAATGAAAGCAGGATCAAGAAGAAAATTTATTTCCTTTTAGCTCATGTATAAGATGGCAGAATGGTCATGTGATGTGTGAAAAAAACCCCAGGCTTATGCAAGGTCACGCTTACCCACGGAGCTAATCTTGAGAAAAAACTAACTCAAACAAAACCAAAAATGCCTTCTGGAATAGCAATGTCATGTGCGTTGCAGAGAGGGGCACTTCCCTAGCTTTTTGAGACACATTATACGTTATTTATTGCCCATGAATAATTTGCTCAAGCAGTCCCTATGCACCTTCTCTTACATAGGCAGCACTGTTGCTGAGAACATTTCACCACATAATGTTCACCTCTTGGGATATTTGAAGAAATGAGTAGGTCCCTGGCCTGTTACAGAGCCGGGGATTTTTACTTCCTATTTCAATAGAGTAAAATCTAGGGAACCCAAAAATGAGGTATAATTGAAAATAAATCTAGCTGTGCACAAATTTGCTAGTCTTTTGAGGTGATCTCTGCTCTGTGTGCCAGTCTACAATTCTTGCGTCATCTTTCCTTCTCCCTGTTCCAGAGATTTTGCTTTCAGTCTTGCATGAGAGCAGTTTGGCACATTGAATGACTCTTGCATTCCTGGTCAAATCATAAAGCGTACCTGTCCTCATTCTGCAGGAAATATTAAGATCAAGGAAGCATTTTTTTCAGCTCTTTACAGCTCATCGAGGTACCTCCTTATAGGGTTGGATTCATCCTTTCTCCATTTCTTTCCTTCAGCTTCCCAAGCCAGGACTTGAAATTCTCAGGACTTCTGCATCATCCAGTTACCAACAATTTCCTCAGGAGATGAGCTCCATCTGACATGATCAATATAAGCTCTCCTAACCCCATTTGGAACAATAAATAATTTCTTATTCCCCTTGCAGCTCCAGAAGATCCTAGCTTCCTAACGTGTATCCAAAAATAAACAGCTTCACAACTGTTTCCAGGTCTAGAACACAAATCGCTTACCCACCTGAGGATGGATTTTTATCATTGCAACTATCTTAGAGCTATTTTTATCACACTGTCTTTGAGACAGCTTACAAGATCCATTTGTTTTTCAATAACGTTGGGTACTCAGCTCAGTTGTGGGAAGCAGCAAGTGATGGAGGTGGTAAGCTGAGATGATTTCCAAAAGGCCAATTCATCCT
Organism: Tringa tobata; assembly: GCA_033628505.1. Taxonomy (NCBI): domain Eukaryota; kingdom Metazoa; phylum Chordata; class Aves; order Charadriiformes; family Scolopacidae; genus Tringa; species Tringa tobata. The sequence continues at coordinate 14,993,182 of JAHREE010000073.1, read as the reverse complement.
TTGTGGCTGTCACAAGGTCTCAACATCTCTGCAGATAACACTTCGTCTGACTGACTTAACATTATTTTGGGGCCCAACAGTGATGACTAACTTGGGAAAAGAAGTGACCCTACATAGCACCTTTTGGAGACAAATTTCTGCTTAACACACAGGCTAAAGTTGGAAAAAAGCATGCCTTGAAACCAGCAGCTTCATAAATTTACTTGACTGCTGCTTCTTGGCTTTCTGCCCCAGATTTTAATTTTTTTTTTTTTGCTAAATGAGCCTTTGCTCTGAAGAATTTGTTTTCACAGTGCACTTTGATATTCATGTAACTCTTCTATTTTTATTGTTTTCTCCACTTGTTCTTACAGCCATACATGAAAAGAAAAAGCATCTCAGATGATCAGTAAGTATATATAACCATTCTATGATTCTATATACTATAGTAGAACCTTTGATAATTGCACCATGAGGAATGCTGGATCTTACTCTTTGTGAGGAAGCTTGAGAAATGAATCAGAAGAGAGAGACTTGAAGTGAAAAATCAGCCAGTGGCAGGATTCCTTGTGCAGATTACTGGGCCTGAAGAAAGCATGACGGAAGCAGCATGATAGATTTCTTTAGACGTAGGATTTAAAAATATATTGTATATCTATCTTGTACATATATACCACATAACGTCTCTTCTGGAGATATAGCATCATTTTCTATGTTTCTAGCTGCCTGTCTGTTGAAAAAAGGACATTAGAAAGGTCCTACAAAACACCATAAAAAGCACCAGCTTCTTCTGTTCTAGCTGCAAGGAGGAAGCCATTAGAAAAAAAAAAACTCTGGGAAAGACTTCACAGGAAAATCTCAGTGGACAGTGCAGGTGTAACCCAGTAATCAAAACAACAATGCTCCTGAGCAACTCTAAAATCCTGAACCGCAAGGCAAGGGTCCAGACATGGTTAATTAACAGCTGCATAGAGTTGATATCCGCCTGGTGAGCTGGGACCTCTTTTTCATTCATACTTAAAAAGCCTTGAATTATGTTATTTGAAACGGATATAGGCCATATGAATATAGTTCTTTTAATTTCAGGTCTTTGCTTTTAGGTTTTTGGTATGAATTCCCTATACGATGTAGACACAAATGAAGAGTGTATGTCTGCACTATCAGGACACATTTTGCCTAGAAAACAGCGGAAATAAGTTGTGCTAAAGAAAATCATCTCATCTCTACTGAAAATGTTACTCTGCAATTAAAATTGCTTTGCAGCTTTTTTGCTTGTTTGTTTTTTTAAACTATTATAAAGACCTAAGTTCTCAGGGGCTAGTTTCTCAGGAGATTACTGAGTAAAACATATAAAAACAACAATATGTCAAAAGATGATATGTAGATCCTACACGTATAAAGTGAGATCAACAATATCTTTTATGTCAGAGAAAGATCACACCTGTATTTATCTATAACAACATTTATTCTTCAATCAAACACCAAAAAAGGTTGTGATTCTTTTTGAGAGGTGGAAGAAGGGACTTCAGCTTCCTTGCTTGCAAGTTATATGGCCTCAGGCCACTTGAACTTCATATGACAAACACATTATGGGAAGGAAGAAGAGCGTGAGTCCTGGTGGAGTTGTGTGCATTCATCATGGGAATCTAAAAATACAGTACAGGAAAGAAAAAATAGGAATTTGTGATGCCTTGAAACTCTTGAGCTCTGCTAAAGAAAGCACCAGAAATGTAGGCAAGTAGTTGCTGCTTGAGATTATGTTCCCAACAAGCCATCATTTTTAGTGTGCCTCATTTTGTTTTTCTGGGAACTTTCTCAGGGAACAAGAGAAGAAAAATATCAGCATACAGGTTGCAATGTGAGCAATCACGCAGGAAGGCAAAATGTTGCTGTAAGGGGTGAAGCCCCTCCTCTGTTCCTCTATTCCTTTCCTCCACCTGTGAACTCTTATTTGGTCTTGGAGGAGGAACACATCCCAAGAACAGTGCCTGAAGTCATGCGATACAAGTCCATCGTTACACCAGCAAAACTTGCCAAGCTCAAGATACAACATATTGCTACCAGGTGTTTGAGCTGAGAAGTGAACTTGGCTGAGAGATTGGCTACAACTCCTATAAATGAAAAGTTCCCCACAGAGTATGGAAGCTTCCCTACACTGAGCTCATGCAGAGGGACTTTTGAGGTCTCAGTCTCTGTTACTTATACTTAAGGCAGGAGGTGGTATGGAAGAATAGTGTTTCTTTCCACCAACCATGGCTTTACCTCTTAAAACTTGCAAGAAGCCATCCTCGGAGTCCAGTGAGGGCTGTCTTCTGAGAGTGCCAACCCCCTTTATATTAAGATGGCTTGGAGATTGTAGAAGTCATATAGAGTGGTTTGGCATCTAATGGACAAATTTGCATTTTGTTTTCACCAGAGCCAACATTTTGGATTTGGTGTCTCACCAGTCTTTTAGCAGTGCTTCAAAAGGGAAAGCTTTGGCATTCTGGGATTTTGCACAGAGCTGTAAAGTATCTCTACCAGCTGTTACTTGCAAGAATGGCTGTGGGACCTGCTCATTCGCATGAATACCTCTTACTTGGCAGCACAAGCTACTCCTTTTCTGTCCAGCCCCTGTCATCCTCATAGCAGCCTTCCAGTACCTAAAGGGGGCCTACAGGAGAGATGGGGAGGAACTCTTTATGAGGGAGTGTAGTGATAGGACAAGGGATGATGGTTTTAAACCAGTGGGTAGATTTAGATTAGATATTAGGAAGAAATTCTTTACTGTGAGGGTGGTGAGACACTAGAATAGGTTGCCCAGAGAAGTTGTGGATGCCCCATCCCTGGCAGTGTTCAAGGCCAGGCGGATGGGGCTTTGAGCAACCTGCTCTAGTGGGAGGTGTCCCTGCCTATGGCAGGGGGGTTGGAAGTCGATGATCTTTAAGATCCCTTCCAACCCAAACCATTCTATGATTCTACGATCCTTGTGCATGTGCAGGCATGCTGGTTCCTCGCTTCTCCCTGGACATCCTGCAGCAATCTGGGTGGCTGCTTCAGGAAGGCACTGGACTCTAAGCCCACTGGGTTTCCTGCTCATTTATCTCTTCCCTGACACCAGACTTCCTGTGCAAACAAACCAAAAACTTCATTTAACAAGACCAGGAGACCAAGTTACAAGTTAAATCAGTGTTAGACACAATCCAAGCCTATTCACAGTAGAAATTCTTCCTATCTGTCTCTCACTTAGAAGCCCTATGGCATCTTTTAGCTTTGTGCAGCGAAGTTGCCAAGGTCTTTACAGTCATTTTCTTGTATTACTACTCAGTCCAGCTGCAGCTTCTGAAATGTTCCTATTATTTTACTAGATAACAGTTGTATATGTGTTCTGTACAGCTCTAATTCTCAGCTGGTTTTTTTCCCAGCTTTCTATAGACCACACAAGATGTTATTAACTTCAGAATAGGTTGTGTTACTCTTCTGTGTTACAAGTTTATTAATGAGGACTGAGATGAGGTCCCTTCTGGGATGGTACCTGCCTTTTCCACAATAGTTGAGACAGTACAAATTGTTTTAGGATAAGAAGAAATAACTGAAACTGCCGAGGGATTGGAGCATGACTGTAATTACATCAAGCAGAGCAATCGACATGTAAACAAACATTCGGGCTGTCAAGGCTTCCTTTCTAAAACTTTGGAATAAACTCATTTAACATCTTATATATGACTCAAATATTTACAGATCTCATGTTGTGTACTAAGGATTTGAAGCAAAGCCTAAAGAAAACAGCTACATAATAAACAATTCATTTTATAGATGGGGCTGGCACTTACTTTTATGAGAACATATGGTGAATATTTAGAAGACAAATCTATGCAATTCAATTTCACCTCCAATATGCATATTTTCCAGTGCGTGGCTTAAGGCCAAACAGGATAATATCCCTTGTGGAATCCCCACACCACTCTTAATTGATTCAAGACAACAAATTTAACGTGGGCTGCTAGTCATTTGTGGATTCTCTAAGTTGAATGTTTTCCCAGATGTTAACCACCGTGGGACTAAGCATTCTCCTCTCTCTGGTTCACTGGGGAAAGCTCCTATGATAGCTAGATGTAGTATTTCTGATATGATGCTAATTTATGGGTTTGATATTCTCAGCACATAGAGCCTCTGTGACATCTTAATATGTAAGAAATCCCTTCTGTTTGCAGCAGCAAACTGATAGTGTATTGACTCTTAGCAAGCGTTAACAAAAATCAAAGCATTTTTGTTTTTAATGGTATTTCTCCCTGTAATTCTGCCCTATTTCTCTTGCTTTGAAACCACAGTGCCGTAACAGGATCAGTATGAGTGGGTGCCCATGAAAACCCTCACTTGGAAAAGCTGATTGCAAAACCAGGATTGCTCTTTACCACTGTTTAAGAGGTTTAGAACCTATATTGCTCTTCAAAGCATTTTCTTGACTTTCCTTGACTGCAAGGACCAGTTCAAACCACTTCTTTTTTTTTTTTTCAAGTTAAAATTCATCATCCTTTTTACTATAAAAAAGGAAAATTCTATCCCTGACAGAATGAGTTCCATCCCCAAGACAGCAAATATTTTTTGGGCTAATGGCCCAAACATAGGAAAACAATTGTTGTCATGATGTATTATCATATATATTTATCGTTAGCTTTATTTTTATCATTATCATCTTTAGTATAACATGGGTGAAATAATGCAAGTGTGCTAGACAGTGAACAGCTGACAGTTCCTGGAACAAAAAACCTTACAAGTCTGATAAATTTTATCTCTAACTCTAAAATACCTCTCACCAAAATCTAACATTTTAAATATGATGAAAATAAGGGGAAGAATTGTACCTCTGGGTATGTTTGGAAATGGAGTGGAAGGGAAGAGACCCTTGGATAACTCCTGCTCTCCATCTGTAAGGGGGTTCCTGCAGACGTGGCTGGCAGTGCCCCGGTCACTGTGCCTTTCTTTTCCCCTGCGTGTGGGAAGCACGGAAGTGGTACGGAGCTGGAATATCCAGGCTGGACTCTCTGCCTGAGTCACCTCAGTAATTCTCAGTGGAACTAGCAGAGTAATTTCTGTGAAGAATTTCACCCACAAGCTTTTTACACAGATGTAAATGGCTTCAGAAGTCACCAGGAGGACCAAGCCTTGCTATATATTTGTTTGCCAAAGTAATCGGTAAAATTGTCCGGCATGAGCCTGCATCTTCGTCTGGATTTGAAACATGTGTGCTCTAGTAAAAAATGGGGTGTGGATGAGGATTTGATTTTGACTATGTGTAAACCTGAGTTTCTGGCTTGGGCTTACAACAGAATTAAGGCTAAGTTAAACATAGTCCTAATGCTAAGTGTGGACTCTGAAATAGACAGTGCTGGCCCTCACACTGGGGCTTTGCGTTACTGGCGTACAGGCATGATGACAGTTAGTATTGGGTAGCTCCTTGCCCTAGGTGAGCACAAAGGGTGGAACCCAGGACTTAGCGTGCTGATGCAGGTTCTTCTACAGCTAGAGCAACAGCTGAAACTTTGGCTTGAAATAAGAAGCTGTTTAGGATGGAAGTTGTGGATCTTTTGCCAGCATATGAGAGATGGATGCACCCACGGACGGACAGAGGATGGCATCTGGGGGAAAGAATGGGCACAGATAAAGGTATCTGCTGGGCTAAACCTCATCAGCTGTCTGCACAGCCTCCAAAGCCGAAGTTAATCCTCCAGCACTGTATTCCCTACGCTGCTTATCCTTATCTCATAATGCCAGTTAAGATACAGGCTTCAGATGCACCCACACATAGGATGGTTAAGTTTCTTTTTTATCTGTACTCTTAGCAGAGTTTATATAGCCTTTCTTCTTTTCAAATGTAGTTTAAACAGGAGTATGACACTGTCCTGGTCTGAGGCAAAAAAGAACCAACTTTCTGTTCAGTAATTTTACATCTTAGCTAGGACTCTTCTACCTCTCTGAAATTAACAGCATATTGTGGAGAAAACTGTTTGCTTTTACAGTGATAAGATGTTTGTACTTCATGCCAAGGAATGGTATGCAGAGAGGGTCTTACTTATACTTATTGCTATAATAACCAAGGTCAGCTAATTAGCTATTTCCCCCATTGGAGGGTTGGAAATGGAAAAGCGTAGAGGGGTCACACCTGTGGGGAGGATTGGACAGGACAGGTGACCCAAACCCAACCAACATGGGCATTCTATCCCATCTGCCCTGTGCTCAGTATAAAAGCTGAGGGATTGAAGGGTCGGCACTCTTTCTTCAATGACTGACATCCTTGGAGGATCCTATCTGTTCATCTGCCTTTGATCCCAATCCGTGTGTTCCTAACTCCAGAGCTGGAACCCAGTTCCCATCCATTGCTGAGTCCAGTCTGGGACTTCCCCACTGCCTGCTGGTGATGTCATCCTGGGACCTAGATAGGGTTTTGTATATATTGTATCTATTTCAATATTTCCTTTTTATTTTGTTATTAATATTTCATTAAAGTAGTTTAGTTCCTTCTAAACTCATACATCTCTTTATCTCTCCTCCTTTTCTCCTGGGAGCGAGCCATGGGGGGAGAGCATCTGTCGCCGCCATAGGCCAATTTGGCCTAAACCTCGACAGACGCCTTTGATGAGTGGTCTGGATGCAAATCCCAAAGGCACCCTGAAGTGCCGTCCTTCACGGCCGAGAAAGTTTGTGTCCTGCCCTGGCAGTGCTGCTTGTTAGGAGTGGGGAGCAGGCTCTGTCCCTGGGCTCTGGTACAGCCACCCATTTGCTGCGAGCTCCGGAGAGCTGCCCTAAATGCTGCCGGCCGGGGGCCCAGCAGGAGACCATTTCTTTATCCCTTGCAAAGCGCCAGGGCCTCATCCTGCCTTGCCAAATCCCTCAGGTGCTCTAGGTATACGTGGGATGGAAAATCAGGAAGGGAAGAAAGGGAAACCTGTGAAGAAATTACGGAATTACCAGTACTTCTAGAGCTCAGAGTAATTGGCCCAAGTTACTACTGAAGAGGCAGTCTGTAACGCTCCATATCTGCCTTTGTGTCTAAATATAATTTGAGTACTTTAAACTTCAATGAATAATTATGAAGCAACATGAAGGTGACACTTGAGAGGGCTGGGGAAACATCAATTATTAATACACTGAGAAAAATTATATATAATAATGATCAGTACTTTAAAATCGTGACCTTTCTTCCCTCCCCATCCTTCAAGGCAGAATGCAGCCTCCTGTTGTTGGTGCTAAAGGAGAATATGGTTACAATGGCATAGCTCCTCGGTCATAACCATATCAGGATTATTTAGAAAGCTTGGTCTTTTAAAACTGAAGTTCTGCCCTGACTTTGAAACCTGACCTTATTGACAACGTGTGAAGAAATCATTTGATGCTTTGATATTGCTACAGTAAGCTTTCCTCTTTTCCTAGAACAGCACTAGATTTCCAAGAACAGTTTTGCCACTATTTCCCTCTAGAGGAATCTAGTGCCCAGACAGTCGATGCTGGAGTGGTTTCACAGTGTTCAGCAGATGACAGGCCCTACATGAATCCCCCTTTTCCACCCCAGGCCCCGGTGAGCTGAGTAAGGATGGGACTGAGAAGAAGAGTGCTCTGCAAGTGCTAAGGGTCTCTCTCAGCACCACAATAAAAGCCTGTCCCAGCTGCTTTGCTATACTGGTTCCCATTGAAAAAGAATATATGCACAGCCCCTGGGCAGAGACAAGGAGGCACAGAACAAAACTTGGTGCCATCCACAGAGCAAAATGTGACATTAAACACAACCGACCTTTTTGTTTTCTTTCTCCCTTTTATTTTAAACCCAGGCTTAATCCCACCCTCAGTGCAGAAAGCATAAGGAAATGGATCAGGGTGGTACTAGATTTCATTTTTCCAATCTGCAGCATGATACTTGCTGTACAAACAGCTCCACACAATGTCTCCACTGCTTGCCAAGCTGGCCATTAATTGCACTGGGCGATGGCAGGAGGCCAGCACTACCTTTGAGACTGATGTCACCACCAGTTATTGACATGCCCACAAGCAACACATTTTCATAACAATCCGTGCTCCTCATTCACCACTGAGACCAGTTTTTATTTGTGTTAAAATCCCTATATATGGCAGCATACCACCTGCAACTGCCAGGAAATCCTCAAAGATGTTGGCTTGAACTGAAAGGTGTTTTCCACAGTAGCAGTTAAGGCACATTTCACACTCCCAGCTTGAAAATCAGCTGAAATGTGGCATTTATGATGCTGTTGTTTGATGCTGTCATTCTTGGAAAAAGCAGGAAACATAAATGCAGGCAGATCTGTGAATACTCCCAACTCCAGCTGCCCTTCTCATCGTGCTCTGTTCTCCCTTGTGTGCTGACCACACAGCACAGCAGCCTGGTGGGAAGCAGGTCCTCCTCTTGGCTCCAAGCGAGGCAGCAGAGGAAAGCCCATAGCCAGGATCCTTGCAGCCAGAGCTACTTGTTTCTTGGAGGGTGCCAAACAGCACCCAGAGCTGGTCTCTCAGCATTTTCTCCTTGACCAGGACAGTGCATCCCAGAGGAATCCAGGGCTACGCTCCCCTTACAGTGGTTGGAGATCATGCCCGTGGCCATAATGCCTTGTCCGCTCTCACTGGTGAAGTTTTAGGCAGCCTAAGACATGGCTCAGTAATTTTCTTAAGGTACTTATCAACTAAAATGCTTGTCAATACTAAGCGACCTGCTCCGTAACACCAGAGGGATGCTCTCCTCCTGCAGGCTCACCTTCTCTAATCTAATGACCCCTTCTTGTTTCATGGAAAAATTCATAGGATCTAGAAGCTTTTATTAAACCTTGCCATTGGTCCGCTGTAAGTGCCACGACAGCCTACTAAACTGAACACAGCCTAGGAAAGAACAGGAATGGGTTTTTTTCCAAGCCCTGCTGCACCTCATTAAATAAGTCATTTAACTTCTAAATGCCTCAGTTTCCCAGCTGGCAAAACAGCAACCATCACAGGAGAGAAAGCAAACTGCCATATGTTCCCAAGAAGCAAATGGCTGTGTAAGCATTGTCTGGGCTCGTATAGGATCTGAACAGGGAAAATAGTATCAAAATTCAGACAGGTACTTAGAAAAGAGGCTGAAAGTCAGACACAGTCCTGCTGGGTGCTGGCAGCTTGCATCCTTCGTCTTGGCTTCTGGAAATGGGGTGGGCACTTGTAATTTCTTATGTTAGCCGTCACTTAGTCTTGCTGTGATGCTGCCTGACCCCATTTGCTCAAACCTGCCAAGCTGTCTGGATTAGAAACTTTTCCACTGTTGGATTTCCCATCCAAGTTAAAAAAAAAAAAACCAAACCAACAAATAAATCTTCACAGAGTGCACACACCTCTAGAAAAATGGGCAAGAGCACTCCTGTCCTCAGTCACAGGACACAGCCAACTAAAGGGCATCCAGCCTGCACTGTGGGAATAAATGGAAGTGGATCTTTTCTTGCATAGCACTGCTACTGCATTAATGTATTTCCTGAATGTCTATGGATTTTCCCTAGTCAAGGAGGCCAAGTTCCAAAATATTCCTTGTAAAACTGTTTCTCTCACTGCCAGAAACAGAGAGACAAAGAAATTCCTTGCTCCTGCCCCTACTTGCTCAAATTTAATTAGTACCACAATTTCTTCCTGTACTAAGGAAATAGCTGCTGCTTCTGCAGGTCACTCCAGCACAACAGTATTGCACAGAGATTCTGTCACTAATGCAAAAACATGTTCCTGGTAAAATACAGTGCTGTAACATAGAGAAAACTTTTTAAAACCATCTGAAGAAATCCTGGTATACCTTTTACTGGTCAAGCTCTTTGGCTCTATGTTACCGGGCACTGTATGTAGTACCTACAGCTAAAATTCACGTAAGAGACTCCAACATTTCCATAACCACTCGGTCACAGCGGTCACCAGGAGTGTCTGCTAGAGACGACGTGCTGCAGCAGTGCTAGGGCCAGAGCAAACACCTTCCCAGCACAGCCGTGCTTTGTCCAGGAGCAGGATGAGGTGTGTCTGGGCAGCAACTTCTGGGGGCCCTTCTAGCGCCGGCCCCCCTGCTCCCACAGCACAAACCTTAGCACTCCCTGCCCTGGGTGTGAGGCACCTTTGCTTTCATCTTGCCCTCTCTGACAAAGTTACACGGACGTGTGTGTGCTTGTGTAATTAAGTGGTTTTTTGTGTGTGTCTATGCATAATAAAAACAGTCTCCGCTGCACATGGGTCTTTCCCCAGGGAGAGGATGAGCAAATAAATTTTGGGACAGATGTTAGTCATGGGGCTTATTAAACCATGGGATGGTAGCATTCAAGTACTGAAGTGGTAAATGTGGCAGGGCTGAATAGAAGAGAGAAAATTATTTTTAGGTGTCTGTTTCTTATAACCACAATTTCAGAGGGGCTGAGCACACAAAGCCTCTTTGATTTCATTTGGGACATAGCATTTCATTTCCATTTCTCATTTGGAAAACACTGGGTTAACTGAGGGCAGCCCTACCTGAAGTGAAATTTCCTTGTGCAATGCAGTTGTTTCCGTCAGGTTGCCCTTGGGCTTGCCAAAATCTCGCAGTCAACACTAGTGCTTTTTTAATATTATTGCTGCTAAAACCGATTGCCAGCAAATCCAGGCAATGGATTAAACTCCAGTTAGCTTGGTTTAAGCTGAGATCCGTGCCTGTTTCCTCTGCTTTCTAATTCAGTGTAAAGCACCAGGAGGACTAATTGCTCTTTCTTATGTCTTTTGAATATACTGCTGAGGCTATAGGTGTCTTGGAGAAGGTTTTGCGAAACGTGTGCTCTGGGAACGCAATGCGTGGCTGTTTGTAACAGCCCTCATGCCATAGCTCTACAGTATTTGACAGATGTTTTACATTTTTACAATCCGGTGGCACGCTATAAACCACATCTTCGGTGGGGAAGGATTTACATGCTGTTTGATGTATGTGCCAGCCCGTGGCCTGCTGCTCCCTAAAGCGAAGGCTTATTTGCATAAAACATGCATCAAAAGGAGGTTTACATACATGGTAGCTCACTCAGCTGCCTGCTGGAAAAAGGAAACTCACTGTGATGGAGGTTGAAAGCCAATGTACACATCTCTTGGTAATGTCTGTATGCTTCATCTGATCACACTGATATGGAAAAGAAATCAAAATTTATGTGTGTAAATGATTTAGAAGGAAAAACAACAATAACAAAACCAGCCACAGCTTATACGCTATTCCCCAGACAGTTCTTCAGTCACCATCTTTCCTATTCCTTCATTAGCACAGAAAAAAAACTAGACTTTAATCACAAACACTTCCTAAGTAGATTAAAGGCCAATTTTCACTGTCCATTTAAGTTATCTTTAAAGCTCTGTATTGTATTTATCTTCTTAATCTGAGCTGAGCTTTTATGCACAAATACTGTTTAAAAACAGCAGAGCAAATACGATGTGGTGAGTCAGCTCTTTTATTCCCACGGACCAGCTTTGCAGCAGTCTGCGATTAAAAGTTGAGTGACGCTGATATGGGATAGAAAATGATGCTGAGAGGTGTGGAGAAGTCCAGCTGGTTGGTTTCTGAAGGATGTCTCCTCCACCCTGTCTTGGAAAAGGCCATTTTATAGACCATGCAAAATGTCTGTTATTAGGGGTCTGTTTTTATGCCTGTATATGTACATATACATCTAAAAATTAAAATAGGTTTTCTGTTTCAAAGGTAGGCAGGTAGGTAGGTAGGTGACAGATACACCTTTATCTGTCTTTTTTAGGAGGCTGTTTTCAATATATGCATTTAATTGTGTCATCTTCTGTGACTATATCAGCTGCTTATAAGTGGTTGCTCGTTAGCTGATGTACTTGTAGAAAGATTTAATGCCCAATGTGTTGCCTGATGGGTTTTATTTCTAAGCAGCAGCCACGGAGGTGCTCCCTCTAGGCAGCTGGCAATGAACTTTCTGCATGTAATGCATTATTTTCTGTTTAAATGATTGTTTCTAGGCTGTAATTACTGTGTCTGCACTGCAACATGCACCAGGACTAATCAGTTCATCTGTCAGCATTGTCTGCTACCCTGACAAGAGATTAAAATCATTGCAGGCCTGACCTAATAGATGTCAAGGTTAAAAATGTTTCACTGCTGCTTCAGATTGGTCATTCTCTGCTCGTAAGACTGATGGAGGCTTCAGAAAATTGTGTGTGTGAATTTTTAAACTAGATTTTACTGAGTGACCTGACTCCCACAGAAAGAGTTATTTCCACATATCCAATGCTTTCTGGTATGTAGGTCACGGTAAATTTAGTTAACTTGCTAAGTAGCTCAAATGATAATTTAATTTTGGAGTAGGGTGGTGTTTTTTTTTTTTTTTTCCATTCAGGTCAGGAGTGGCCTCAGGTAACAGTGGGCTAGTTCCTTACTCCATTCTTCATTCTGGCTCCATTTGGTTTCGGAGTTGCCTCTGCCTAACCTGAAGAACCAGCACCTGAGGGATCTTCGGCGCTGGCATTGGAGTGATTTCAGGGTAACACTCCATTGGGGAAACCAGAAACCCAGGTAGTGGGACTGGTTAAATAAACCAGTTCTGGATCTGGGAGCCAGTGGTGGCTGAGCAGAGCCTGTGGGGTGGGGTCTGCAGTGGATGAAGGTTCTCCTGGTTCTTTGGGAAGGATTGATGTGAATCAGGAGGGCTGCTGGTCACCTAACCCAGACTTGCTGACCAAGAGCTCAGGCAGATTCTTCTAAGCAGGGAAATGTTTCTGTGAAATTATTTAGCTCTGTGCTTGGAAGATGAGCTAATTATTTGCTGAGTAAAAGTAACCCGTGTACATGAGGAGGTGTTATACCATAGTGCTGTGGTTTATGAATAAATAATTTTTGCTTCTTTTCCTGATGTGAAAAGGGTTGTATAATTCGGGCAATAGCATCCCACTTTTTCGCCTCTGTTGGGTGTCACTGCACTCTTCGGAACGTCACCTCTTGACACGTCAGTCTGTCCTGCTGAAAACTTGAGGGCTTGTTTGACAAACGTGGCACAGAACAGCTCTGTCAGCTCGGGGTTTCCCTGTCAGTCAAACGCAGACTGATTTTGACAGACGCTGTCAGTGTTACAGACAGGCAGGGTCTGTAACCTTGTGGGGTCTCCCACGCAGTAGCACAACTCAAGGTTTGCTGCCGCCCGGCCACGGGTCCTGAGCTGCTCCCAGGGAAAACAGAATCAGACCCGTTATTTACCAAACACAGTTCAGGGTACTGATTCCCAGGGGCTAATTCTGTCTTTCCTGATTTCTTATTGCTGTTTTCCTCCCAACTATTTCACGGTCCTACTACTTTATGAAAAAACACAGTTAACATGCTCTTTAAATATGACTACACATCAATTCCTATTTGTAAAACATTTAAGATGTCTGTACAATATATTTAACTTGCATTTTATGTGCCCATAATAAAGCTGCGGTGTTGTCAGAGGCATCACAGACTGAAGGGAACACAGATAATTTGTGAAGCCAGGGCTTTGATTTTTGTCTAAGATGTGATTTCCATGACAAACCACAGTGACATTGTACTAAGAAAATACCCTCTCAAAGTCTTTGGTTTTGTCATGGAAATAGCTGTGACAAAATCATGGCCTTTATTGTTCTTCCTCTCAGTCATATATGCAAAGTGGATTTTTCTTCTGTCCCGCCAATGCACCGTGCAGAAAATTGAGCAAGGAAGAACACAATATGTGTCTTCTATCAGACAACATCAGGAATCGAGGCCATATTTTAAAGACAAACACGCTGAAGATGTAGTCAGAGACTTGTGATAAAAGTTACCAAAGTGTCTAAGTTATTTAAGTCTCTTCCCTGGGCAGAAGATCAATGAGATCTATGTTCTTAATTGCCTAAGCCCTTAACATGGCAATTCTTAGTAGCTAAAACATATGGATCACTCCTATATAAAGAGGCAACTTTTTCAACACCCCAAAATTGTGCCCCATTGCCTGTTGCTGCAGGGCTTAGTGTCTTAGAGCCAGTTTGGTTCCAACCAACTCAGTGAGAAAGAGGTGCCTGCTGAGCAGTGCCCTTGGGACGAGCTTGTCCACTTGCACTCAGCTCTCTTCTGCAGCCCAATCCAGAGGGATCACAGCGGGGGAGAGAAGCAGGAGGAGGATGAGGAAAGTACCCAGATCCCTGACATTTTTCTGTGTAAACCTATTCTAAAGTCTTACTGTAGGGATTAAAAAATCCAATTAAGGTATATAAAAAAAAATATCTAGGGATTTAACAGGACAAAACAGAATTTGCTATTGTTGGCCTTTAATAGGATTCACATTGCATAGCCTAGCAGCACTCTTCCCTTTTAGTGCAATATCCGCTTACATTGCTCAGCCAGGATTGTTGCCATTAAGAGACGTGTTAAACTCAATATCCAAACTATCATCTTTCTTCTTCTCATTCAGCTATCCATCTGCATGGACCTACCAAGCACACTGTTTTTTAATTTTTTTTTCTATGACCTTCTCTCCTCAGATACCAATCCATAACCTTGGGCAAGACTAACCCAGGCACATCAGTGCCCCGTCCGGAGCAGGGGAGCTTTTCTGTCACCCACTTCTTGACCTCCTGCAGCTCTAACCTGCAACTGATGGCTGCCAAACCGAGGACTTCGCTGCCAAACCAGGGACTTCTGAGGATCTGCGTTAGGTCTGTGCAGCCCCAGCCCCACCTTTGCCTCCATACAGTTACTCTGTGGGGAGCACTGCCTTTCTTCAGGGCAGCTCTAGGATGAGTGGCTGCACCAGCTTTGCTGAGCAGCCCACCGAGCCCTCCCTCACCTGCAAAATCCTGCCCAGACCACCAAGTACTCTCAGGATTTCTCACATTTTTTTCTAGAGGATCCAGAGATTGACCTCCAGTAGGTGTTTGTACACCAAAAAAAAAGAATGAATAATGAGAGCATAATTCCCAAGTCTGCTCTGCTTGAAAAAAATACAGTGTTTTTCAGCAACAGATGCTAGTTTTTTATTCTTGAGACATCCACAGTAGGGCAGTAATCT
>JAHREE010000073.1:14858386-14973453 GCA_033628505.1 Tringa tobata | reverse complement strand
CTGGAAAAAGGAAACTCACTGTGATGGAGGTTGAAAGCCAATGTACACATCTCTTGGTAATGTCTGTATGCTTCATCTGATCACACTGATATGGAAAAGAAATCAAAATTTATGTGTGTAAATGATTTAGAAAGAAAAACAACAATAACAAAACCAGCCACAGCTTATACGCTATTCCCCAGACAGTTCTTCAGTCACCATCTTTCCTATTCCTTCATTAGCACAGAAAAAAAACTAGACTTTAATCACAAACACTTCCTAAGTAGATTAAAGGCCAATTTTCACTGTCCATTTAAGTTATCTTTAAAGCTCTGTATTGTATTTATCTTCTTAATCTGAGCTGAGCTTTTATGCACAAATACTGTTTAAAAACAGCAGAGCAAATACGATGTGGTGAGTCAGCTCTTTTATTCCCACGGACCAGCTTTGCAGCAGTCTGCGATTAAAAGTTGAGTGACGCTGATATGGGATAGAAAATGATGCTGAGAGGTGTGGAGAAGTCCAGCTGGTTGGTTTCTGAAGGATGTCTCCTCCACCCTGTCTTGGAAAAGGCCATTTTATAGACCATGCAAAATGTCTGTTATTAGGGGTCTGTTTTTATGCCTGTATATGTACATATACATCTAAAAATTAAAATAGGTTTTCTGTTTCAAAGGTAGGCAGGTAGGTAGGTAGGTGACAGATACACCTTTATCTGTCTTTTTTAGGAGGCTGTTTTCAATATATGCATTTAATTGTGTCATCTTCTGTGACTATATCAGCTGCTTATAAGTGGTTGCTCGTTAGCTGATGTACTTGTAGAAAGATTTAATGCCCAATGTGTTGCCTGATGGGTTTTATTTCTAAGCAGCAGCCACGGAGGTGCTCCCTCTAGGCAGCTGGCAATGAACTTTCTGCATGTAATGCATTATTTTCTGTTTAAATGATTGTTTCTAGGCTGTAATTACTGTGTCTGCACTGCAACATGCACCAGGACTAATCAGTTCATCTGTCAGCATTGTCTGCTACCCTGACAAGAGATTAAAATCATTGCAGGCCTGACCTAATAGATGTCAAGGTTAAAAATGTTTCACTGCTGCTTCAGATTGGCCATTCTCTGCTCGTAAGACTGATGGAGGCTTCAGAAAATTGTGTGTGTGAATTTTTAAACTAGATTTTACTGAGTGACCTGACTCCCACAGAAAGAGTTATTTCCACATATCCAATGCTTTCTGGTATGTAGGTCACGGTAAATTTAGTTAACTTGCTAAGTAGCTCAAATGATAATTTAATTTTGGAGTAGGGTGGTGTTTTTTTTTTTTTTTCCATTCAGGTCAGGAGTGGCCTCAGGTAACAGTGGGCTAGTTCCTTACTCCATTCTTCATTCTGGCTCCATTTGGTTTCGGAGTTGTCGCTGCCTAACCTGAAGAACCAGCACCTGAGGGATCTTCGGCGCTGGCATTGGAGTGATTTCAGGGTAACACTCCATTGGGGAAACCAGAAACCCAGGTAGTGGGACTGGTTAAATAAACCAGTTCTGGATCTGAGAGCCAGTGGTGGCTGAGCAGAGCCTGTGGGGTGGGGTCTGCAGTGGATGAAGGTTCTCCTGGTTCTTTGGGAAGGATTGATGTGAATCAGGAGGGCTGCTGGTCACCTAACCCAGACTTGCTGACCAAGAGCTCAGGCAGATTCTTCTAAGCAGGGAAATGTTTCTGTGAAATTATTTAGCTCTGTGCTTGGAAGATGAGCTAATTATTTGCTGAGTAAAAGTAACCCGTGTACATGAGGAGGTGTTATACCATAGTGCTGTGGTTTATGAATAAATAATTTTTGCTTCTTTTCCTGATGTGAAAAGGGTTGTATAATTCGGGCAATAGCATCCCACTTTTTCGCCTCTGTTGGGTGTCACTGCACTCTTCAGAACGTCACCTCTTGACACGTCAGTCTGTCCTGCTGAAAACTTGAGGGCTTGTTTGACAAACGTGGCACAGAACAGCTCTGTCAGCTCGGGGTTTCCCTGTCAGTCAAACGCAGACTGATTTTGACAGACACTGTCTGTGTTACAGACAGGCAGGGTCTGTAACCTTGTGGGGTCTCCCACGCAGTAGCACAACTCAAGGTTTGCTGCCGCCCGGCCACGGGTCCCGAGCTGCTCCCAGGGAAAACAGAATCAGGCCCGTTATTTACCAAACAGAGTTCAGGGTACTGATTCCCAGGGGCTAATTCTGTCTTTCCTGATTTCTTATTGCTGTTTTCCTCCCAACTATTTCACGGTCCTACTACTTTATAAAAAAACACAGTTAACATGCTCTTTAAATATGACTACACATCAATTCCTATTTGTAAAACATTTAAGATGCCTGTACAATATATTTAACTTGCATTTTATGTGCCCATAATAAAGCTGCGGTGTTGTCAGAGGCATCACAGACTGAAGGGAACACAGATAATTTGTGAAGCCAGGGCTTTGATTTTTGTCTAAGATGTGATTTCCATGACAAACCACAGTGACATTGTACTAAGAAAATACCCTCTCAAAGTCTTTGGTTTTGTCATGGAAATAGCTGTGACAAAATCATGGCCTTTATTGTTCTTCCTCTCAGTCATATATGCAAAGTGGATTTTTCTTCTGTCCCGCCAATGCACCGTGCAGAAAATTGAGCAAGGAAGAACACAATATGTGTCTTCTATCAGACAACATCAGGAATCGAGGCCATATTTTAAAGACAAACACGCTGAAGATGTAGTCAGAGACTTGTGATAAAAGTTACCAAAGTGTCTAAGTTATTTAAGTCTCTTCCCTGGGCAGAAGATCAATGAGATCTATGTTCTTAATTGCCTAAGCCCTTAACATGGCAATTCTTAGTAGCTAAAACATATGGATCACTCCTATATAAAGAGGCAACTTTTTCAACACCCCAAAATTGTGCCCCATTGCCTGTTGCTGCAGGGCTTAGTGTCTTAGAGCCAGTTTGGTTCCAACCAACTCAGTGAGAAAGAGGTGCCTGCTGAGCAGTGCCCTTGGGACGAGCTTGTCCACTTGCACTCAGCTCTCTTCTGCAGCCCAATCCAGAGGGATCACAGCGGGGGAGAGAAGCAGGAGGAGGATGAGGAAAGTACCCAGATCCATGACATTTTTCTGTGTAAACCTATTCTAAAGTCTTACTGTAGGGATTAAAAAATCCAATTAAGGTATATAAAAAAAAAATATCTAGGGATTTAACAGGACAAAACAAAATTTGCTATTGTTGGCCTTTAATAGGATTCACATTGCATAGCCTAGCAGCACTCTTCCCTTTTAGTGCAATATCCGCTTACATTGCTCAGCCAGGATTGTTGCCATTAAGAGACGTGTTAAACTCAGTATCCAAACTATCATCTTTCTTCTTCTCATTCAGCTATCCATCTGCGTGGAGCTGCCAAGCACACTGTTTTTTAATTTTTTTTTCTATGACCTTCTCTCCTCAGATACCAATCCATAACCTTGGGCAAGACTAACCCAGGCACATCAGTGCCCCGTCCGGAGCAGGGGAGCTTTTCTGTCACCCACTTCTTGACCTCCTGCAGCTCTAACCTGCAACTGATGGCTGCCAAACCAAGGACTTCGCTGCCAAACCAGGGACTTCTGAGGATCTGCGTTAGGTCTGTGCAGCCCCAGCCCCACCTTTGCCTCCATACAGTTACTCTGTGGGGAGCACTGCCTTTCTTCAGGGCAGCTCTAGGATGAGTGGCTGCACCAGCTTTGCTGAGCAGCCCACCGAGCCCTCCCTCACCTGCAAAATCCTGCCCAGACCACCAAGTACTCTCAGGATTTCTCACATTTTTTTCTAGAGGATCCAGAGATTGACCTCCAGTAGGTGTTTGTACACCAAAAAAAAAGAATGAATAATGAGAGCATAATTCCCAAGTCTGCTCTGCTTGAAAAAAATACAGTGTTTTTCAGCAACAGATGCTAGTTTTTTATTCTTGAGACATCCACAGTAGGGCAGTAATCTCTCTCACCCAAAGCTGAAGACAGAATGTCTCATACCCCTGCAAGATGGATAAGAAGACAATAAACAAGGAAGGGAAGCAGACTTTGCTTAAAGCCATTAAGCCTCTCCAGAAAGCAGACTGGGCTATGTGGAGACTGAAGACATTAGCTGTCATTTCATATGAAAATTATGTGTACTCAGCAGCTTAATAACACTCTAGCAGGTTGCAGTGATTTACATAAAAGGAAGTCAAAACAGGGGAACAAGGAGCAAGCAAGAGATGCGGTACCTCCAAAGAAAGGATGGGGGAGCTTGATGGCTCCAGGTACTCAGGGAAGGAAGTGGGTAGGGGGAAGGTGCGTGTCTTGGGGTACTCTATATGCATGGAGATTTTTCTCTGCACAGAAGGAGATGTGAGGGGAAAGGAGTAGTGGGGAAGGATGGTCCAAGCCTGGTCCTTGTCCAGGCACTGAGGCACAACACAAATGTGATGTTGCCATGTTGTCCTGTTTTAAGTCTTTCTGTGTGGGCTTGGGTAGGTGAGTTAAGAGGTCATACACCATCACCAGTGGTATGTGTCCATGTCTGCCTGGAGAGTAAAAGGGAGGGCAGCGTGTCAGGGGGCGGCTGACTGCAGAGAGGCATGAAGGAAAGCAGGAGAAAGGGACTTTTCTTCCTCATGGTGCCCACGTGGCCACTGCAGTGTTGTGGCAGGAGGGACACCTCAACACCCTGGGAGTGCTGCAGTACCCCCCAAAAGCTGGCTGGACTGGGAGGGATGCCGCAGATCACAGTCCTGCTCCTGCTCCCCGCTGTGTTGCAGGACCAAGCGATGTCCCAGGGCCATCGTCTCAAGCACCACAAACCCCTGGGTGAAATCCAGCTATCTATTACAGCCTCATCAGGCGAAGCTGTGACAGATGTATTCACATCCCCTTACACTAATTTGTGTGGCAATCTGCGGGGCTTCTCCTGCCCTGATTATTCATGAGGCAATAATTCAGATACCTCACAGACGCCGAGTGAGCTGCAGACTTTCCGAAAAGGCTTTTCATTTTATCTTAGAAGCTTTAAAAATAACCTTAGATGGACTACAGACCCGTCATTTATTTTTTGATTTATTTAAGTAATTATGGAACATGCTGAAATTAATGGTGATGGGGGAAATCCCCCAACCCCACCAGCAGGAATATTGGAAGATAAAAGCCCTGGTGTTTCCAAAGAGCCAGTAGAAACATGTGATATTTCTCGATGTCGTTGTATTTGCTAATTAGACTAGAAAGGAGCTTATGTTTAATTAACGTGATTCTTCTTAAGATCGTCTGCAGAATTTCTGTTCGTGCTTAACC
The DNA here is from genome assembly GCA_033628505.1 of Tringa tobata. Classification (NCBI taxonomy): domain Eukaryota; kingdom Metazoa; phylum Chordata; class Aves; order Charadriiformes; family Scolopacidae; genus Tringa; species Tringa tobata. The sequence goes on along the minus strand of JAHREE010000073.1, from coordinate 14,968,151 downwards.
TCCTCCTTGCTGTTGCTTGCTGTCTCGCTTTTGTTTCAGAGATTCCTGCTGTTTCATAAGCACTTTACCTGTCAAGCCACAGGCAGCTGTTTATCCTCACAGACCTTCCTATTTCAGGATGGCCAGCAGCTAATTCTGCAGGCTGGCGTATTCTTGATTTGAAAGGCAAATACCATTTCCTGGTACCAAAGCTACAAATCAGTCTCTTGAATTTTATTCTACATCATTAAAAAAAATAATTACAGCTGCCACAAGAAACAGAACAGCATTTTTACCTGCTGGTAGTGAACATTGTTCATTTATTTGCAACTTTAACTTACTTCATCTAGGAGAAAGAGCTTTTAAAGAAGCAGCAACCCCTCCCGATCTCACTGCAAAGCTGCTCTTGGTAATTAAAATTTAGAAAACAAACAAGGATCTTTCAGCTGTGGCTTAAGTCTTCTTCAATAACCATTGCAACTCTTTTTTGACCTAAACAGTTCCTGCACATGCTCCCCTTCCACTCCCAAACTGAAATCATTGCAGCAATTCAGCAAAGTGTTGCAGCAAGAAGATTTTTCAAGCAAGTAGGGTGGCCATCATGGATGATCTTAAGCATTCAGGCTTGTGGGGTGGATCAACTTAACACTCACAAAAAATGCTAGCAGTGAGGCTTTGGGACGACTGGGAAGGCAAATAGCACACACTATGATTATTGCCGCTCAGGAGCGGTACTGGACACCACTTGCTTTGGCTGGTAAAAAGTATTTTTTAGCCACTGCCTATCTTGGTAAGTGGCAATTTTCATAACGATGACCCACAGGTGGACATTTTGTCCCTGGGTTAATAGCTACAGTCATAACAGCTGTGGGAGAAATCAGACCTCAACTGGCTGGTATTTGGGAGATGACCCAACAGCTCGGGAGCTTGTTCTCATCCAGCAGCTGAATTAAACTTCCTAGAAAGCGTGACACAGTAGGATGGGATGCGAGGGGCTTATCTCTCAGCAGAGCTAGCCAGGACAGCTTCTAGGGATCCCAGATGGTGCTCTTCAACAAATGAGCCTCAGAAAACCTCGGCAAAGGAAATTGAACAGGAATGAGCCAGTTCAGAGATGGGATAACTAGTCAGAGTAGTTCTGGGGCTCCCAGAGAAAGCATGTGGCCAAACAGATGGTCCCAGGCAAAGTAGCTTGAGAAGCTTCCACCTCTTGGAAGCATACGGATTCTCAGCTGCGTTTATTTCTCAGTGTTAGCCACTAGTTTTACAAAAGCCCTGGTTTTATTGGTCTCTGTGTGTAATGCAGATGAGACAAAAGCTTGGATTAACCCAGGACATGTCATATTTCTGGTATTATATTTAGCTTCACTTCCATGAACAACTGAAAGCAACAAGCCATACGGCCTCAGAGGAACTGAGACGATAGATCCCAGTATCTGTATGAGCAGCTGTTTTATGGAGTTCAGTGAGGGAATTTAGAAACCTTCCCATGGCCTGATCACAGGAGTCTGTGGAGCACAGCATAGTAGTTGGCTTTGCCATAATTTATTTCTTATAAAGAAGCATTCTTCTTCCCCTATAAATAGAGGAGGAGTTCAGGAGCTTTTTCCCACCCCCCAGTTAAATGAACCTGGGAAATACCATCAGGAAAAAAAAAATCATGAAGCACTCAAGCAGCTTGTAAATACTGAGGGTTTTATTTCCACTTCACATGGTCTCCAACAGACGCTTAAACAAGACCAGTTACAATTTAGTATGCCCAGAGATCTCGATGGTTTTCCCAAAACGAAGGAAGTTCTCGGTAAACACTGTACATAGCCAGTTGAACTGCTAACAATAATTTAAAAACTCTTTTTGTATAGTCAATGCAAGAATACCAACAATAAAAGTACAGTACAGGTAAATTCACAACAATATTACAGTGAAACAGATTGACTCACATTTATGTGATGGTAGAAGTACAGTAGGAGTATGTACATGCACTAAAGTGCGAGGACCCAGAGGCATGCAAGTCAAGTATTGTAGGTGTATTTTACAGCTAACTCCATAAGACTTTCTGAGGCATTCTATTTTTTTACATTTTTTTCTTGTGTTTACCTGTATTCCCCTCCATCTCAATTAACACGAGTCTAGTGAACTAGCTTAATGGCTTTCCTCACTACTTAAAAGGTATCGCTTCAGACAGTTGAAGCATCTTTAAGAACCTCACTTTTAAAAACCGATAACGCTGACATTAAAATAGAATAAAATTAACTTAAGACCCTAGTTTTACATGAAATAAAAAAAAAAACCAACCCAAAAAACCCCAAACCAAAATCGAAAACGTAACAGTGCAAATATAACCAAAAGGCAGTCAGTATTTGGAGAGAGCGCGAGCACGTATTCAAATTCCCTTAAAACTTAATTTACATTTTATTTTAAATCTTACTTTATATCATTTTTACCCTTTTTTTTTTTGTTTTGCTTTGTTTTTTGTTAATATACTGTATGTAGAAAAGATGGAGACAAAAATAGTTTTCTCAGCTATGAAAAAAATTAAGTTATTACAGGCACATTAACTGTTTCATTCTAGAAACACCTCAGTTTCCCAGGTCGGACATTCAGCAGCTGCGTCTGAGAACATTCTTTGACCTCTCCAAGCGGACCTCTCTCCTTCGCGGCGGAGACGGCTGGCGGGCCACCTGGGGGAGGCGGGTGGCAGCCCTCCTTCCCCCCACCTCTTCCCGTGCGGATTCAGGCCGGCTCGCCTCCCCGGCCGGGGGTCTCTGCCGGCGGCTCCTTGCTTCCGCTCTCCTCCGAGGAAGTCAGGTCTCCGGTGGACTGCGACTGTGAGGCAGTAGGGGAATGTGAAGCCCATCGCGACGGTGGGCGCCGGTTCGCTGGTCTCTCTGGCCGGGAGAAGCAGGGTTGGAGGGACGGGGCTAGTGCAGAACAAGGTAGTTCCTTGGCAGCCAAGAGAGCAAAACAGCGGTTAGTGACTCGCATTAGCGGCTGTCTAGGTGCGCGAAGAATTAATTAACGAAAAATTCAAACCAAAAGCTGGGCACCCGGCATGTCGCGGGACAAAAGCAAGCAGCGAACACCGGGCTGCGTGTGAGCTCCAGGTATCTGTACGTGTGCCTGTGATTTATGGAACAGGTAAGGAGAGAATGAAAGAAAGGTTTGGCATGAGCTGGAATAGCTGACAAACTTCCATTTGCTAATTCTCCTTGTGCTAGAAAGAGAAGAGCTGAAAAGTACATTTGCATGATAATTCAGGAAAATCCACTATTCATCACGGTTTTTTAAGTGCTGACCTGGGATAAAAGGGCCAGGTTTGGCATTTGCAAGTGGGGTGAAAATCAACCACCGACTCCTTTTGTCTGCTTCAGAGTTCAGACTGACAACCAGGAAAGACTTTCTAGCAGCAGAATAATGACTACGGGACTAGTTATGATCTCCAGCTGGATTAAAGATGAGGCTTACCTACAGATTTCCTCTTCCAGAATGTCACTCCTTATTGCCAGCTGCTGAAGCCTGAATGACAGGATTCAGTGGTACTGTGTGTTAAAGTCAACATTCACAGAAATGATAAAAACCCTGAAATTTATTTCTTTACCAGCTTTCTACTGTTCAGGCTTGGTAGCCTGCTTTTGTGATTAGAAACAATCTGCAGCTGTAATTTTTCACCCTGGTACTAGGTTGGTAATTGCTTCTAATATTTCCTGCCTTGCTCTGAATGCTCCTTATGAGTGATTGTAGGAGCAAGTCTGGTATGCCACAGCCAAACTTTTGAATTTCATTGGATACTTTGCATTTTATAAAAGCAAATCAGAGGAGTTTGTCAACCTATAGAAATGTGTACACCGAGGAGCAGTCACTGGAGAGAGTTCAATAAAAATCAGTCTCAAAATCAGAATGCAGACAGGTGATAAATGCAGAGAGAGACCAGAAGCGATACAATGCAAAGGAAAAGCTCTGGCACGGTAAGGCATGGGGAAACCAAGGCAGCAGTAGGAGGATGCAGTAGGAGGCAAAGGAGAAGGAGAAACGTGCCTAGGGATGGAGAATATTGGAGTAGGTAACATGATGTGATTGGCAGTGAACAAACAAGGTGATATGCCATTGAACCCCTCCGTTGCAGTGGGGGGGACCGAACACGAACTTGACATGACAGAAAGACCAATATTGAAGACACAGAGCTGAGGTGTGGGAAATGGAGCCTGTGCAGATGTGTGTTTTGGAGGGAGTGCATCGTCAGACTCGGGGAAGCCTCTGCAAAGGGCGAACCTTGGTGCCGTTGGGCAACACGCAGTCTGTAGGGTGATCTACAGTCGCACACCACCGCTCGAGGCAGAGCTGTGCTCATCTGCCCTCAGCACGCCCAGAGAGGGAGGCCAGGGAGCCATCGCAGAAGCTGGCCGGGGGGCTACGGGGCCTGCACTGCTGTGTCTCTGCATCCTCACCCCCCACCCCCTCTCCGCACCCTAAACTTCACAACAGCCCTTGCTAAAACAACAGTAAAGGCTGAGGTATAAATTGGTGCTAACCAGAAGATTGACTCCGTGTCCTTACTTCACCTTATCCCATTATGCCTGGGGCAACATATGGTCTGTGAAAGCTGCCACCAGACTCAGATTTGTTAAGAGAAATCCGTATGTGCAGCAAAAGGCACGGGCAGCACAACACGGTGAACTGAGGCTGTGAGATTTGCGGGTTTTGCCTCAGCCCCTTTCTAAACAGCGGCTTAAAATGATATTTCTGTAGCGCCGCTCGCTTCTGGCTGCTTTATCCTGGTTTCATAGCAGTAAATGAGAGTCAGCGTGGCGATAACAAAATTTATTTCTGCTGCTGCCTCCCAGTTCAAAAGCCTCTCTCCAGCACGCCCACAGATGGTGGTCAGCTTTTACCAAACGGCAGGGTTAAGCTCATCTTATCTGTGAGGTACACACGCCCAGCACGACGCAGGGCTGCTGTGCTGAGGATGGATGCTGCTCCAGGGCCAACAAGTGACTGGCAGCGGAATCTTAATCGGTGCTGGCTGCTGAGTCAGTCACCTCCTCCCTGCAGGGTGGCTTCCTTGGCGTGTGCTAAGGAACTCCAGCCGTGAGAAAGGAAACTGGCCGGAATGGTTTGTGAAACCCCCTCCTCACTTACCACAGGTAGGCGGCGTAGCTAGAAATGGCTAAAAAAATTTCAATGTCCTGTGGGTAATTTAGTTTGGTGGTTACCTGGGGGCAAGGGTGGAGGGGCAGCACTTCTTAGCCTGGACATTGGAAATGGCATGGATGATTTCAGCTTTAGTTTTTAGCTATTTCCTAAGCCAGGTTGCCAGCCACCATGCTGATGCCTGTATTACTAAATAAATAAAACAGCTTTCTGGCTTTTAGGAGGAGGGGGTGGTCACAGCTCATATCTCCACAGCTTCTTCCCTCCCTCCGCTGTGGCAACCCCAGCCACTGGCCAAAAGTAGGCTGGGAACAGCTTAATGAGCAAAGGTGGTCATCAGCCACAGGCTGGTGCTGGACCCCCTTCCCCAGCCCTCTCCTCCTAATGCCATGGCCGGAGGGAACACAACCCGGGGCAGCCAGAAGCCCTGCCCAATGCTGTGTGTTTGTGAAAAAAATAAAAATGTTTGTTATTAAATCTGAATCCCACCCCAACATTTTTGCATATCTTTATGTTGGTCTTAAATTTTGCCAATTTTTTAAAGTTTACAAAAAGCCCCAAAGGCAACAAATTTCGACTTCAGTACAACCTCTTCATAGCCCATGCAGGACACAGCAGATGTGTTCCTATCCTGAGCACTTCCTGACTGTGGCATACAAAGGACCCCACAGGGAAGGTGGATGCGTGCTGATGATACCTCTGGAACTGTGGTCGTTTATTTCCCTTCATTAACCCAAACGTTCAGAAATGACCGCTTTCGGAAAAGCTCTGGAAACAAGGTAGAAAGGACTTACAGCAGTGAGGCAGGCAGGGTTAGAGTCCCCAGGGGGTAGTTAATAAGACAGTTTGGTTCTGGACAGAACAGACAGAAAAGAAAAAGAAAGCAAGTAGGTTGGAAAGAACTGTTTTAATCAATTATTTTTTTAAAGTGAAGATTTCATGGCAGCAAGGAAGAAGTCTCCAGATGTTACTACCCATTCAGATCATGTTACCGCTGTTATCACAGGGAAACTAATAATCAAAAATAAGAGATAGGCCACTAGCAGAAGAAGATTTAGAAAAGAAGGAAGCAAACAAACCAACCTTTTACAATCCTAGCACAGTCTCAGAAGTGGACATAGCATTAAACAAACCAAACATTTCTACTCAGCAGAGAAAGAGATCTTTTATCCTTTGCCAACCTTGATTAGAGCTAGGGAAAAACCACATTACTATGAAAGAGAAAGAAAGCTTTTTCTTTTTCCTCTTCATTTCGAGAGAGAATTTCTGCTTAGGAATTCTTTAACAAGCAAAAAAGCAACTGATACTTTGTGTTGCTTGTGCTTATGTTGCTCAGGTTTCATGAAAGTCCTTTCCCTCACCCTTCTCCCTTGTTCCTGTTTAACAGCAGTGCTGGATGGGACACTCAAACTAAAGCAAAAGCCCTTTAATTCTGACACCACCTTCCCTTCTTTCCAGCATTCCCCCTCCCATGCTGAATGGGTCAGTGGCAAGTGTGCAGCAACTGGTGAGCGGAGGGCGCAGCAGCTGCCCTCTCCTCCGTGGGTCCACGTGGACAGTCCTTTCACAGTGCTGTCTCCATAAATGGGTCTGACCCCAGTCCAGGACTGTTGTGTAACCTCTATGATTTACACCCTTGCTAGTTATAGAAGAAAAATATTCGTACAGCTCTTACATTGTTAGTTAAATAATGCTAATCTGCATTTTTAATAATAATATTTATAAATCACATGATATGCAAGTAAGATAGTGGTTTAGAGAATTAGCAGATTAAGACACTAGTAGGCTGCATGGGTGGATGTGAATTTGGTTGTAAGCACCTCTAGGCAAGTTAGAAAATACGAAGTGATTACTATTCTGTATGCGTATACACTCACATACATATGTGCGTAAATATATAAATATGTAAATATGAACTACATTTCATATTTGCAGCAGGAATATAAAACAAAATTACGTAACTAAACCACTAAAAAGCTCAGATTAAAGAAAAACCACCAACAGGTGCTCCATGCAAGTCTAGAAGTCATTAATATACCACGCCATGACTGCAGAAACAAGAAGGCATTAGGTGGTGAGAAGGTCACTTGTCTTGACCAACAGGTGAGGGGGAAGCAGAGCAGGGATCTACAGGAGGGTGGCAGGGGCAGCGCTGACAAAAGGCTGCCCCTAGCACAGCCGGCCTCCTCCACGATCTTAAAGTGCTGAATTGCTGCATCTGGCTTTGTACAAAATGTTCTAAGTGGAATTTGTTCAGTGTAATTTGTGTGGTCAGTGTAATCCATAAATAACCCAAGACATCTGCAGACTCTAAAATTATTTGAGGTTTTGTTTTCAGCAGTGAACCCATGCTCCATTAAGTACATCTTGTAGAGCATCATCTCACCTAGGAAAAGCTAAGCTCATGGTGTGAATGCCCACCACCTTCCTTTTAAATGCATATTCCTGAGAAACGACAAGGACCACTCGAAGATCATAACCTGTGCACCTAGACAACAGTCATAACAACTGAGTAAGAGTTGCAAGAAAAAACAAGTCTTAGCCCTGAGGCTCAGAACTCAAAAAATTAGGCAAAAGATACTGAGAATTCACAAAGAGGAGCAATTTTCTGCCAGGCCGATTGTCAATGTGTTTTTGGTAAACAGCACTGACCCAAATCTCTCTGTGCATCAAACTCAGGTACTGATGCTAGTTGTATTTTGCCACCGGCCATTTGTGATGATGTGGGATGACATCTGTTTACTTATACTTGAAATCTGCTGAGACATTTTAAAGATGCAGGAGGAAATCAAGAGTTTCCAGGAAGGCCTTGAAGGCAAAGCTGAGTTGAAGCTTTAAGACTGCAACATGCTTTCTAACAAGGACCAGTAGTGCATTCCCAGTATTTCAAACTAAGGACAAAATACAGAGATAGCTAGAAAGGGTCAAATAAATGAGGCTGCTTTCCACTTTTATTCACTATGAGGTTTGTGCACAAAGCCCACTTTCATTCACTGTTATCTATTATGTACATGTGGTTTCTTTTTTATAGGTACAAACTCCCCTATTTATATCTGCTTAAACTGCATGTAGGGAATATATCCTCAGCTTTGGATCCTTTGTTAGGCAAAAAATAATAAAGTCCTCTGAGCAATACCTACAAAAGAGGAACCGATTGTCCATTAAGGACCACCCACTAGAGCAAGGCAAACTGCAGACCAAAAGTCTCAGCTCTCATGTTCCCACAAACCCTTCAAGCCAAATGTTGACTTAGAAAATGGGGTTTCAACCTTCCCCTGAGGCTATTTGAGGCCGGAGTGGTGAGAGTCAGCCCAGTGAGGCTAAGGTGAGATGTCTGGGGTGTGTAGGGGTCAAGGAGGAGCAGCTGCCCTGTGGCCAGGGCCCACTGAAATATCCAGAGAGGATGATGAGGGGCTCCTGCCCTGGGGACTATCACCAACCGGTAGGGCACATGCCATTTAGGTGCTGTTCCAGAAAGCTGACACGTGCTGGGCATAATTCAGCTTCTCCGGGTTTCTCAGGGCAACACTCTCATGTGCACACAGGTTCAGCAGAAAAAGGAGGCTTGGACATAAATAACTGAAAAGCTTTTGTCCATCATTACACCCTCTTTTTTTGTTGATTGCTGTAGCACATTACTGTACCTGAGAATCTGGCCCCATCTTGGACATACCTGCTGAGACAGATGATGGCTGTTACACTAATAGCAATATATCAATAAAGAATTCATAAACACTACGTGTGCATGTGCTTAGGCTAGTTGATTGTCATTTTCTTTTCTTTTTCTTTCCCTTTTCTTTTTGTGAGGCTGCAACAATCACTACCAAATGTCATGCCATTTAATCACATTCACAGACCCAAGCCAAACTTAATCAAATACGTCCAGAAAAGATAAGCTGAAGGCCCTGAAGGTTTCACTCAGGGTATTGTAGAAGCTATTTTTCACACAAACTTGTTAACACTCGTTCTCGCATAGGAGAAAAAAGTCTACCTTTCCACCCAGCATAAAAGAGAAATTTACTCAAACCTAGAGTCCCTAAAGCATCTGTAACACATTTTGTGTTCTGTGACAGAAAACCCTTATCCCCGTCATTCGGGGGAGAACCATTTTTATCCTGTAAAGGCATCTTTATCCTGTAGAGGATAAAGCTCTTCTGATGCTTTCAAGCCTGATAAGCTGTCAGGATAGAAACTCAATTCTTTAACGAGTTCTTCAGTGACTAATCCAATAGTTTCACGAGTGGCACTTGCTGGTGGTACCATGACAGGACTAGGATATTCATTGTAAGTACTCACAAGAACTGCAAGAGATCTCAAAATGCATTTGTTCAAAGAAGAGTACATTTAGCTATAGGAGGAAAAACAAACAAACTCATTACCTCTATGGACCCTGGATCTACTTTGACAATTTCTCCTGTGCTGTTGTCATTGCTAAGATTTGGTGGGCTGTGTGAAGGTAGCCTTCTCTCTTCCTTTAAGGCATGCTCCAAAAGTTTCTTATTCAAGATCCTGGCAGCATTTTCTGTAAGTGTATACCCTGGAGGAGCAGATAAGTCCTGCCTGATACTTGTCACCTCAGTCCCTTCTTCCTTTTGCGTCTCTGTCCCCAACCGGAGAGGACTGGGTGATCTGCCACGGGCATTTGTACATGGCTCCTGCACTGGACCCAGTTCTGGTCTGGGTTCTGCTGACCTGGATCGGCTGCTAGACCTGGGGCATTTTTGGAAAGTCTCATGAAAGATGGGGCTATGGTCAATAATGTTGAACAAACTGGAGAGGCCATCGTTGATGGTGGTGTGGACAGGACTTTCCCTTGTAGTAGTTGATCTAGCCCAAGCGGACTCACTGAATCCTTTCTGAGGTGTGCCAGGCAAAGTCCGGTTATTTGGCTGGTCTGATTTGGGAAGGATTTTCCTTTGTAACTTTGGAGAGCCATATTTGGGGGAGCAGCATGTGCGTTCAAACTTAGCCTGGACCTTTTCAATGACGGGGGTCACTTGCCTGCTTCTTAGGCTTCTGGATGGTGAAGAGACAGGCGTGGACCCCCCCTTTGGTGTCAGACACTTGTGTGGACTGCTGGTGATATTGCGCAGGGCTTCCGTCTGCAAGCCGACGCTGATCGTCTGCGTGGTCTGCGTCCCTGTTGTTCTCATGCCATTGGTTTGACACGCAGTGTCCTTAAACTGAGGCTCTGCTGAATTAGAGCGTATTGCGTTTCGGACAGAGAAAGCAACCTCCTTCATGTCATCACTCATGTTTTTGGACATCTCCAAGCTGTGCAAGGGTGAGGCAAAGCCCACAGTAGTGCAAATAGGGCGTTCAATGGGATGAAGACCACTCTCCAGAAAATCCTTATGGTGTTTGGCCAGGTCACAAGACCATCTTCCAAACATATCCGAGGAAGCACCTTTTGTCTCAGTGACATTCCCCATCGCTTTGGTCATGGAAAACAGGAAGTCTGGCTCAACCTGGTTTTTCCCTTCGCTGCCAGCTATCACTGAATTATCAAACCTACGGACAACCGGTGGGCTGTGAAAGACCCGAACTCCCATTTTTTCGTTTACACCGTGACTCCTCGTTGGCTGCTTCTGGCAGTGCTCTGGGCTGGTCATGGTGTTAGTTGTCATAGTGACACTGGTGGTGAGGTACCATGATGATGCCTGGAAGGGATCTGGAGCAGGATCATTCCCAGCTTTCCCAATTTCTGTCCTTTCAGTCCAGCCTTCTGCAGGCTTCTCAGTGGCCCCACCATGGTTCCTAGTGTTACTGTAATCCCAATTTTTGTTGAACTCCTCGATGTATTTCAGATCATCAGGAGACAAGGGAGGGGTTATGTCATCTTTGCTGCTGGATGAAGGCATGTTTTTTTCTGGTAGAAATGGGGAAATATCCATCAGGCGCTGGAATTCTGACATGGAAGAAACAGACATCGCCCTGGGGAGGAGAACACAAAAGAGTCACTCATAGGCTTGGAAACTCTCACAGACCGATTTATTTTCATCAGCAAACTAATTCAGGAAACCCGACTTTCACTATCTGCTTATATATAAAACCACTTTAGCAGTCTCTTTCGTTGAAGTTCCCTTTTATTATCTCTAAAATAGCTGTAAAATGCAAGCATTCCTGACGTGTCATTAAAAGTACCAAAAGGTTTATCAATGGCTATTAATTTCCTTCTTTCTCATGGATTACTGCTTGCCAAATGCCTGAAATATGGAGCAGTAGGATGCATTTCAGAAATATGCCATTCATTGAAAATGAGTGTTTGCGACAACACAAGGCACACTTTTCAAAGCAAGCGAGGAGTATTTCTAACTTGCTGGGAAATCAGCAAGTCCACTCCCACTCCTGAGATCGCCCAGGTTGCACAGCTGGTGTGTAGCAATGTGGGACATCCAGCCTAGACGCTGTTACAGTGAACTGGCTTGCTGAGTTGAGCTGGTGATAAAATCCAACCAAAGGGAGTCGCCACATGATAATGCTGGATTCTTGGCTTTTCTGCATTTCGCTAGTTTGTACAAATCACAAGCATTCAGCCGAGCTGTCCTACTGCTTCTTTTTAAGAAAAAAACGAACAAAAAAAGAAGCTTTGTGAATGGGACTACTTAAAAATGCAAATGAGAGTAGTTATCAGAGTCAGCTCAATGAGGTAACTCAGCTGGGTGAGCATTTAGCAAGCAGTGCGTTTTATAGATCAGTGATCTGGAGGATACAGTAAAATCACACTGAGTTTTAATCAAGAGCAATAGCTGCTGATAGAATGCATCTAGGTGAGGGAGTTAGGTGAGATCCGGAGTGTGGTTTTGAAGTGGATCTCCTATTCAGATGCTCTGGTTTGCACTGGTGGCAATCTCAGAGAGCATGGGCTGGGCTCCTTTGGGATGAAAGTGAGCTGGAAGATGCTCTCCAGACGCATAACCAATGCACTCTAGGGTTAAATAGGTATTCAGCCCATGGGATCAGACCAGAACTAGTGCAAAGCAAAATGTTCCTGACATGCAAAGGCATGTCAGGTCCTCAGCAACAACTGTTTCCTTCTATATATTGATATCTATAGGTCTGCAGTACTTGCTAAGGCAAGCGTAGCCAGCAGTGTAAGCTGCAGCTTCACGCACTTTCATACAGTTTGATCTTTATGCACCACAGCTGAATGTGGCCCAAGTTAATCAGAGTAGAACAGAAGCATATTGAGACAAATTAATCCCTGGGTAAATCCATTAATCTGGCTCTCGGGCTGCATAGGAGATGGCATGGCTATGCCCCAGGGCTGTGGTTTGGGTGCCAGAGAGCTACAGGCTCTGGCAGCTGAGTATTTGCTGGCTTTTCCCTTTAAGTTCTACTCACCTTTGAAGATTTCCTTTGTGTGTTTCTTCCTCCTGAAGTAAAACAGAAACAAAGAGGATGTTATTTTTGAACCTGTTGGTGGAATTAGCTTGTGAGTATTTTGTCATGCACTTCCCCTTAGTTGTACCAGGTATGTTTGTCTTTAAAATGTGGCTGATTTTCCCTCTGATAAGGAATCTTAAATTGTTAGTGGGAATATTCTTCTCTTGGCTCACAGACAGCAGACTGGGCAATCCCATCAGGGCAACAGACTGTACAGGGAAAGCCCATATGCCAAATCTACACCAGCCTTGAACTTTGATAGTCCCATGCAATCATAAATGGAGGTAAGCTGCAAATGGCTCTTTTCCACGTGTACACTATATTGGTTTGGACCATATATTTGTGAGTGAATTTGTTCTGTGGGCGTAATCTGCTTTATGCCAGAGACCTAGCTGTGCTGAAATAAGAGATAAACCGGGGTCTTTTGACATAAGATTTCATTTTATGTTCTCTAGGAACCAACAAATGGCACCAGTTGAAACTCATTAAGCTAGCTATATTAAATATGTGGGAAGACTATTACTTGTTTCACAGGGGGAATACCTACAGCTTGCTAAAGGCATTTAGATGTTTTTATGGCAATTATTTCCCTGTGACAATTCCCATAACAAGTTGGGGTTTTTTAGTAGATACTTCTGAAGCAATTGCTCTACAGTTGTTATTTTAACTGTTTGCTTGTATTTCTAATAAACACAAAATATGATCAGGAAAAAAAGAGTATTAGATTTCTTTAATTTGACTTCATGAAGTCACAAACATTACTAACATGGAAGTGTATTTCAAAATGTGACTATTCAAAAAGAGCACATCTTAACTCAGCAAATACCTTTCTGGTATTTATTCAGTCATAAGAAAAAAAAAGGAGTAAACTGATCGTCCTTGCATTCACTCTGGTGTAAANGAACACAAAAGAGTCACTCATAGGCTTGGAAACTCTCACAGACCGATTTATTTTCATCAGCAAACTAATTCAGGAAACTCGACTTTCACTATCTGCTTATATATAAAACCACTTTAGCAGTCTCTTTCGTTGAAGTTCCCTTTTATTATCTCTAAAATAGCTGTAAAATGCAAGCATTCCTGACGTGTCATTAAAAGTACCAAAAGGTTTATTAATGGCTATTAATTTCCTTCTTTCTCATGGATTACTGCTTGCCAAATGCCTGAAATATGGAGCAGTAGGATGCATTTCAGAAATATGCCATTCATTGAAAATGAGTGTTTGCGACAACACAAGGCACACTTTTCAAAGCAAGCGAGGAGTATTTCTAACTTGCTGGGAAATCAGCAAGTCCACTCCCACTCCTGAGATCGCCCAGGTTGCACAGCTGGTGTGTAGCAATGTGGGACATCCAGCCTAGACGCTGTTACAGTGAACTGGCTTGCTGAGTTGAGCTGGTGATAAAATCCAACCAAAGGGAGTCGCCACATGATAATGCTGGATTCTTGGCTTTTCCGCATTTCGCTGGTTTGTACAAATCACAAGCATTCAGCCGAGCTGTCCTACTGCTTCTTTTTAAGAAAAAAACGAACAAAAAAAGAAGCTTTGTGAATGGGACTACTTAAAAATGCAAATGAGAGTAGTTATCAGAGTCAGCTCAATGAGGTAACTCAGCTGGGTGAGGATTTAGCAAGCAGTGTGTTTTATAGATCAGTGATCTGGAGGATACAGTAAAATCACACTGAGTTTTAATCAAGAGCAGTAGCTGCTGATGGAATGCATCTAGGTGAGGGAGTTAGGTGAGATCCGGAGTGTGCTTTTGAAGTGGATCTCCTATTCAGATGCTCTGGTTTGCACTGGTGGCAATCTCAGAGAGCACGGGCTGGGCTCCTTTGGGATGAAAGTGAGCTGGAAGATGCTCTCCAGAAGCATAACCAATGCACTCTAGGGTTAAATAGGTATTCAGCCCATGGGATCAGACCAGAACTAGTGCAAAGCAAAATGTTCCTGACATGCAAAGGCATGTCAGGTCCTCAGCAACAACTGTTTCCTTCTATATATTGATATCTATAGGTCTGCAGTACTTGCTAAGGCAAGCGTAGCCAGCAGTGTAAGCTGCAGCTTCACGCACTTTCATACAGTTTGATCTTTATGCACCACAGCTGAATGTGGCCCAAGTTAATCAGAGTAGAACAGAAGCATATTGAGACAAATTAATCCCTGGGTAAATCCATTAATCTGGCTCTAGGGCTGCATAGGAGATGGCATGGCTATGCCCCAGGGCTGTGGTTTGGGTGCCAGAGAGCTACAGGCTCTGGCAGCTGAGTATTTGCTGGCTTTTCCCTTTAAGTTCTACTCACCTTTGAAGATTTCCTTTGTGTGTTTCTTCCTCCTGAAGTAAAACAGAAACAAAGAGGATGTTATTTTTGAACCTGTTGGTGGAATTAGCTTGTGAGTATTTTGTCATGCACTTCCCCTTAGTTGTACCAGGTATGTTTGTCTTTAAAATGTGGCTGATTTTCCCTCTGATAAGGAATCTTAAATTGTTAGTGGGAATATTCTTCCCTTGGCTCACAGACAGCAGACTGGGCAATCCCATCAGGGCAACAGACTGTACAGGGAAAGACCATATGCCAAATCTACACCAGCCTTGAACTTTGATAGTCCCATGCAATCATAAATGGAGGTAAGCTGCAAATGGCTCTTTTCCACGTGTACACTGTATTGGTTTGGACCATATATTTGCGAGTGAATTTGTTCTGTAGACGTAATCTGCTTTATGCCAGAGACCTAGCTGTGCTGAAATAAGAGATAAACCGGGGTCTTTTGACATAAGATTTCATTGTATGTTCTCTAGGAACCAACAAATGGCACCAGTTGAAACTCATTAAGCTAGCTATATTAAATGTGTGGGAAGACTATTACTTGTTTCATAGGGGGAATACCTACAGCTTGCTAAAGGCATTTAGATGTTTTTATGGCAATTATTTCCCTGTGACAATTCCCATAACAAGTTGGGTTTTTTTAGTAGATACTTCTGAAGCAATTGCTCTACAGTTGTTATTTTAACTGTTTGCTTGTATTTCTAATAAACTATAAGGAATACAAAATATGATCAGGAAAAAAAGAGTATTAGATTTCTTTAATTTGACTTCATGAAGTCACGAACATTACTAACATGGAAGTGTATTTCAAATTGTGACTATTCAAAAAGAGCACATCTCAACTCAGCAAATACCTTTCTGGTATTTATTCAGTCATAAGAAAAAAAAAAGGAGTAAACTGATCATCCTTGCATTCACTCTGGTGTAAATCTAGAATAATGTTGGTGGCTTCAGGGGAGTTACAGCAGAGTAAATCTGGTCTACCCACACTACCAGCTGCACATTTATAGCACTCAGGGAAGAAAATCTAACTGGAACACACAGGTACCTACAGCTACTTAAAATGTAAGAAGGGCAGTCATGTTTCTTGCCTCTCTCAATCTTTTTTTCTCTTCTTCCTCTCAAAGGTCTTGATTTCCCAATCTGTTAGCTCAGTAACAACAGTATAAATCTCAAGGAAATGATTGGGTCAAATTCTCACAGGCACACATGTTCAAGCCAAGGCACACCAGTGAACCTTGTCCTGCAGGGAGCTTGAGGTCTGACCTGTTGACAAACTCTTTTCCATAGTGGTCAAATTTTCAAGCTAGAGTACAGAGACACATCTTTGACTGGGAAGCTTCTGCTTCCCTATTTGCTACAATATGTACACCCATCTGGGAGTTATGTGCTCAGAGCACAAGCCGAATGTCTCACTTATGTGCACAAATCTGAACTTTCAGGCAAGAAGAAAGTACTCAAAACTTGCATCAAGCAATGTGCTGCCTGCTTAATTTTAACTTCTGGCAGTCTCTGCATGCTTCTTGTTCTGTTACAGCCACTAACATTCAAGGAACAATAGAAAGTAAAGGAGATATTAGCATTTTGAAGTCATAACGTGTTTTTAATTTCACAGGAACCAAAGTGTAGAGGCATGGTTAGTGTGAACAGTCTCAGTGCCACTAATATCATATGCCAGTTCACAGGCTACTTTGTACCAGCATATGGGAATGGAGACCCTGGGTTTCATTCAGTAACAATACAAACAAAACTGTGAAGACCTGGAACTGGTGAAAGTAAGCCTGCGGTGGTGCAGATTTTAGCAGGGGACAGACTACATTCACTACAGCCCAATGGCATCTCTTAGCACTGTGTTTTACATCTTTATAGCTTTACGGTGGGACCTCAGGGTAGGTACTTTGCTGACGGAGAACAACTTCTTTTTTTTAACATCTCATCTTACTTACTCATGCTGATCTATTTAGAAGGCAAGCATAATGAAACAATCAGAAATGGCTCTCTGCAGCACTTACTGCTTTACTAACAAAATATAGCCCACTTTCTCCATATATATATCTCTACTTTTACAACTAGAAGAGATTTAAGACCTTCTGAACCAATATGTTGTGTCAAATATAGTTATCACACATAATACTAATGGCCACAATGCGAGGGAATCTTTGGGACCTCTAGGCTGGCTCCCAGTCTCTCAGGTGATTGACACTGGTCTAATCAGCTCATAGCAAGGAGTGAAATCTTGTCCATACCAAATTCACTACTGGGTAACTGCGAACGGTGCCTGTGACATGATATCTCACTTCCTACAGCACGGATGCTGTACTGATTCTGACATAAGAGACAACACACCGGCTTGATGAAAGGTAAAAGAGCACATACTTCTGCTAATCCGGTCGAGAATTTCTCCCGCTCCAGCTGCCGAGACCGGTGCTCGTCAGACTCGTCGGGGGAATCAAGGGACAGTGACTCCAGAAAGAGGTTTTCTGTGGCGCTGCACCGATCGCTCTCCTTCAGCTTAGACAGTGACCGATCATCAAACTGAATGGCATCTGAATCAGAGTAGGACCTTGACCCCATCAGACGAGGCACATGAAGGTTCCCCTGGGTCGTAAATGGACGAAGGTTATTCTCCTTCTGGTCACACAGAAAACCACCTCCTCTTCGTGGGCTCACTTCTTTCTGAAGCTGGAGACAAGGCAAGTTAAAAGGAACAGCAATGACTTATGTAGTGTATCGCATTCTGCAGAACTCATCCTTCCCCAGGAGTGAGGCACCCGTGCCCTGGAGAGACACCATGAGATCACCGCCTGGCTCCAGGGATGCTGGCTTTGCTGTACTGGTCTTTCCACAAAGGCAGATGTCTCTAGGACTTTGATGCTATTACTCATGGGATTTTGGGTGATTAAATGTGCATATGTATAGTTTTGCTTGTTTTTATATATCTATGTATACATATATACACACTGTGTATGTACACATACACAAAATAATGCATCTGTTTCTAATCTGACTTTTAAGGAAACAAATCAACGCTGACTGTTATTTGAAAGCACTCTTGATATGAGATCCTAAAGAAATACAAGTAGAAGCTCAAGGAGGGGTGAGCGACTTGGAGTCTCATCAAAACAAATACATTTTTCTTCTGGTCAGCAATACAAAGGTTGCACTTTTATGTGCATCACTTGCTTCCAGAGGTGGAAAATTCCCCTTAAGAAAAGACAAAAGCTTTGTTTTATAGATGGTCTAGCTCTAATGCATCAAAACATTTTAGGTCCCAAATGATTAAATTTGTACTTGGGCTGAAATCAGTGAGATTTTCGCTTGATTCAGGTCTACAAAAAGGGGAATGCATCTTCAGTGTTTTGCTCATGATACACAAAATCTGAAACAGTTTTACTAAAAGCAGCTAATTTAAGGTATCATATAAAGGCAGGGGCTGGAAGGTATATCAAGGGATTCTGGAGTTAGTTTCCCAGCATATGGGCAAGACCCAAAGCAAGGAGAAATGGTAATCACATGTTTTCTGTATATATAGTTCCAATTGCAAGCCCTTCTGGATTTTCAGAGATCATATAAGGATAATGATCTGGGATCTTTTATGAGAAAACGGTGCAGATACTGGCTCACTCTCTGAATCTCAGACAGCTGACAGGAAAATTAAAGTGAAAAATACTGGCCTAAATGTTCAAGAGTGACTAATGATTTTGAGTCCCTTGAGTTAAACGTATAAACACACAACTTTTCATACAGGTGATTTTGTGGCTTTAAACATTCACCAGTGCACTCTGTGCACAATTAGCTTTAGGAGCACAGGGGAGGGAGATTCTCTAAGGGAAAACAAAGTGACAGTGTACTTAAAAAGAAAAAACCCACAACTTTGAGCTCGGAAAAAGTAGGTCATCATGTTTTTTATATGCGAGCAGTATTCCCATAACCATCCAGAGTAGAGTATATTATATATTTTATGCATTGGTGTGAGCTTCCCCCTTATCATACATGTATTATTCAGGAGCTGTGTGAAAGCAGACAGGCATAAAGCATTAGTATGAAATTTGGCACACGTGCTTCTGCTATCTCTTAGACTCTGTTTTTCAAACATACACACTGGTGTAGTCTTCTCATCCTCTACGTATTGCCATACATGGAATACACACAGAAAAACCCTGGGGAGAAGGACTTCAGAGATACACTAATTGTTTCCATATAAAGCAGGGCATGACTGCAATCTGTGAGGATATTCAACTAAAAGCCTGCAAATATTTGGAAGCTTCCTGTCACATAGGGAAATGTTTGATTATAAGCAAAGATGGAATTATGAAGTTTTGCAGGCAGGTAGCCAAGATTTCAAATGCTATTCCTGATCATTTATTCCCCTGAAATTAGCTTGATACAATATTTTTTATTTCCCCTATCTATTGCTAATTCTGTGTCAACTCTGTTGTACAGCAAACATATAGTTGAAGCCTAGAGGTTTCAGAATAGTAACAAAAGAAATCAGCTCTAGGACAAGTTAAGAGCTATTTTGTAGGCTCTGCCAAGATGACACTGAGAGGTTATGTCACGTTTAAAGAGAATGAAAGGCTAGATAACATTGCCAGGGATTTATCTGTTGCTTCCTTTAATGTGCCCCATTCCCAGGGAATAGAAAAAGCAGTCCTTAACCAGGTCAAGTCCCTCAAGCTATTGAGGATAGATTGAAGAAATAATATTAAAAATACAGTTCACAGGGACAGGAGCATAAACATCTGAAGAGGTACCAAGTGACTTTCTGAAGAGAAGTTTGTGTCCACACCCTGAGTATATTGGGAATTTTTCTGAGGGTTATTTAATTCCCATTGTGCATAAAAAATCCACAGGAGGCAGTTTGGCCACTGAAACTCAACAGTTAGAAACGAGGCCAGTCAAACCACGGAGAGCTTTGCAGCTTCTGCCACTGAACCCTGGAAACCAGGTACTTTTGATGAAGGCTACAAGCCTTCCTAGCTCATAGGTTTTGGTTGTTTTATCTTAGGAGACATGCTATTGGGCTGCATTATAACGGCTAGCTCAACAAGCTGCATGTGGTATACACAAAAATGCTCAGATAAATCAGAGATTAAAAAATCCAGAATATCATTTATTGATATTTTTAAATTTAGAAGCTCAAAAATCACCTTACTTGGTCTGAAAAACCTTCATATTGGTCACCACCCACTCAGACCTACACTTTTAGCAGTGATTTTAGAAATGTCTGTAGAATACAGGATTTTGCTAAGTGCTTCTCTGTGGGCTTAAAAGCCATAGCTTAAGCTGAATCTTGCACTCATAATATTTACAGCCTGGTGTCCTTTCTTTAGCTTCTTGTTGCTTCTTCAGGCATGGGAACATGAGACAGATAATGAACCCTTTTCCAAAAAGTGGTCATGAAGTTACACTGGGCTTTCATCCACTTAACCTGTGAAGCTACTTTGTGCTTCATTCAAGTGTAGTGCTCCCTAGAGAGCATGCACAAATCTGGTGCTGTTCCATTTCTGATGTCCTAAGGACAGAAAGTATTCAGTTAATTGAAGACCCACAATTTCAGTTGTTTTTCTTACTTTTCCTGGAATGCATGACTCAGAGCTGAACAATGTTCAGTCAAAACGGTGTATTATCTCTCCCTCATTAAACTTTTTATTTTTTGTGTGGCTTCCAGCCAGACAATAAATTCACTAGGTATAATTTGTCTCTAATACTAAGCAGATAAAGGTACAGCCAGGCATGAAAAATGAGGGGGCAGGTATGCAGTTATCAGATCTGCAAATGACAGCAGAGGTGTGCACAAAATTCACGTGCCCAAGGTCAGAAGTGTCTTCTGAGTATTTAGTATTGATATCTGTTTATTTCTTATGAGTCAGGACTCCTGATGTTAACCCCCCGGGATACTTTGCTAGAGAAAAAAATTCAGTTGAGACTGAATAGTCACGGCAGCTGCATCTTTGGTGGCTAATTCACAGATGAACAGACATTTTTGGCAGGAAGCCGTATATCAAACCTTGAATAACCCTGCATGTTGGATTGAGCGTTTTAGCATGAAGAGATGCAGAAAAGCTTTCAAACAGAAAGAATCGATGTGACCATGCCTGTCCAGGGTAATTGAAATGAGGCAGGAAATGGCCTTTAACCTGGAGTTGATTTCTCATAAGTGGACTT
This sequence comes from Tringa tobata, assembly GCA_033628505.1. Lineage (NCBI taxonomy): Eukaryota > Metazoa > Chordata > Aves > Charadriiformes > Scolopacidae > Tringa > Tringa tobata. The sequence continues at coordinate 14,947,145 of JAHREE010000073.1, read as the reverse complement.
TTATAGCGATTATGAGCATTTTCCTTTTACTCCCTTGTGTATGTCAATTGTTTTGTAGTATGAGAAACACTGATGCAGCCAAGGAAACAAAATTGTTCCCGTACTACTGCTTAATACAGGCACTTGACCTTGGCCCGAGTGTAGCAATGGTGCAGTGCCTCATGCTTGCAGCCAGCCATTGCTCGCCCCAAGGTGACTCCTTACCTGCTCTATCCGCCTGAGTAGCTCCTTCTTTTGACGCTCCCATTCTCGCCGGTCTCTATCAAGCCTGTCCAGGAGTTCCACCTTTTCCCGGTTCCAGTTCTTCTCACTGTGCTGGATTTGCCAGCGGAGGTCCATCACCACACCATGACTCTCAGCCAGAAGCTTCTTGTGCTCCTCTCTTTCCCTTTTAAAAGCTCCCTTTGCATCAGACGTGAGGCCCGTTTCTCCTGAGGTGTTCTCACTCTTCCCTTCCAGCTGCCATTAAAGTAAAACATTACTAGGACATTAAACTTTCTGTGGTAAAAGCCTGTGTCAGACAATGAATTTGAGTTAAAGACCTAATTTCACAAAGGTAATGGCAAAATTATGACAATTCTTAGATCTTAAGAGAAGAGACTTTTCCCAGAGCAACCTTCAGCAACCTATTGTACAGCTCCTCACGCCTTCCAACAAAAGAGGGTGTTAGCAGCAGGAGGAGACATACCAAGATCATCCCCCATCTCTGCAGGTTCTGGTGTCTGAACTGATTTCTAGGGCAGGTAGCTGATGCTGCCCTCCCTCCCTTCTCCTTCCACTTCATGCTCAGGGCTCAGCTCAATCAGAGCAGAAGAGCTGGCTCAAGGTAATAGATTCATAGGAAAATGCAGGCTCGATGGGGTGTCAGGAGGTCAATCCCCTGCTTCCAGCAGGGTTCCCTCTGAGATCAGATTGGGTTGTGCGGGACTTTGTTGAGTTGGATCTTGACAAACGTCCAAGGGCAGGGATTGCACAACCTCTCTGACCAACCTGGGTCACTGCTGGGCTGTCGTCAGAGTGAAAAAAAGTGCTCAATAGTTTTGTGTAAATTCAAGCGAGTGAAGAATTTATCCCTGAAGCCTGACCTTTTGTTGACAACTCAGATATCTGAGTGACTCAGAATAGGATACATCTCCATCCCCTGGCTCTGCAGGTGAACTGAAGTGAAAAGCAGCAAAAATTAATTTCTGCCTCTGAAGTTAAAGTTGTCCTCAAAAAGGAGAGGCAGCAGGTGTACTGGAATACATGCTCATTTAGCAATAGAGAAGGACAACATCTTCACTTTGCTCTATGTGGAAAATAAGCCCAAACTTCCTGAGCAAAGGGAAGTTCAGACTGGATTCAGGAGTGAAGCTTACTACTGCCTGGAACAGCCTCCACAAATAAATGTCTGGGAGGTCTTGCTTGAGTCATTAAAAATTGTACTGAGCTGCAGAAAACAGCCTGTTACAGCTACTTGCATTGACACAGAAATCTTAAAACACCCATGTTCTCTACCACTAATTTCCAAAGTCCCGTTGTTTTCAACCAACCAACCAACCAACCGACTAACCAATCAAAAAAATCAATTACAAAAAAGCGGCATCCTATTTTAATAAAGTTGACATGACACTATCTTTCTCACACTTATTCTATTTGTGCAATGTAAATTTGTGGGACCTGGAGCGACATGTGAGAGGCTGTCCTGCACACAACTGCATGGCTTGGTGGTGGACAAGTGGTGCCCTGGGGCAGAAATACAAAACATAACAGGAGAGACACCTCTGCGCCGTAGATCCATGATGGGAGACACCATCCTGGGCAGTGTGGCTTCTCAAGAAAGCCAGAAAGCTTTGGTTCCTTCCTACCCACTACCCCAGCACGTTGACTGCTCACATGTTAGTTCAGCAATATGTAAAAATATCACTGCTAGTTTCCAAACTCACTGCTAACTTCAGGTAATGGCCTCTTGCCACCTGCTACATCTTTCCTCTGTTCACCCAGAGCATCGCCAAGTCCCCAGCGCCATTTCATGGTGCTGCAGGAGTCAAAGTTGGTGCTGCAGCCAGGGTCAGCAATGTTGGCACACATTCTTTTAGGTTTGTTTGCTTTAATTTTACTAGTCTGTGTCCCCAGCCCTGGGTCGGTCTTGCAAGTTCCTGCTGGGTTTACTAAGTAGCTGTGACACCAAATAATCTTGAATTTCAGGAGTGTCACTGCAGAGGTCAGGTCAGCCAAAATAATAAGGGACTAATGAAGTAAACTCTGTACAGTTTCCTCACACCTAATCCTGACAGAGGGTTAGTTAGGACTTGTTCTTTGTGATATACACGTCATCTTTCAAGGACCTTAGATGCCCCCACAGATGTCTCTCATCTTGCAGCCTGAGCTCTTAGGGGAGGCTGCTGGACTGTCTGGACTAAATCCAATGGGGCTGGACTCAACCTTACAAATTTTCTGCCTCCTGGGAAATAATGCCACATGCAGCAGTAGCTATGGCTATCATGATAAGTTGCAAAACCACACCAATGCCTGTGATAAATTCTTTAGCTGGTGTGAAGCACGAAAATGCCAAAGGCAACCTATAAAGCAAATAAATGCTCAGTTGCAATAAATACAGTTTGAATGATTATCCTATAGAGCAAATTCCTTCTTCCACTCTTTTGAATCTCAAAAAAATAGCGAGGTGTTGAACCTCAGCAAGACAATCGTTCTCTCTCTCCCCTTACACCACTGGGTTCTTCACCAGCACTGGGTAAATTCTCAGCCTTCCAGTTACCAAACAAGACAGGCAGTGGTGCCTGTGAAGGGCAAGAAAGCTGAGAGGGGCAGTAGTGGGAAGTAAGAACATTCTTGAGAAGACCGATATCCCAAGAATGTATGGCTGCTGTTAGACTGCCATGCCCAAGCTGCCAAAATACAGTAAGTCATCCTGTGCTGGACGATGGGCTCACCTAGATGAGAGCCATCTCTTGGCTCTTGCCCCACTTGAGAAGAAAACAGGAAGTCTATAAGGACAAATATAAGTTCAAAAAAAGAGGCAAGTATATAGTGGTACACCTTCAGAATAATTTCCTGGTGTTCAGTGATTTGGGACCTAAAACCTTCTTCAGTCAGAGGCAGTGTCTTCAGACTCAGAAGTCAGTTCTTGGTGCCTCAGGGAAGTTGTGGACGCACCATCCTTGGAAGTGTTCAAGGCCAGGCTGGATTGGGCTTTGAGCAACCTGATCTAGTGGGAGGTGTCCCTGGCCATGGTGGGGGCATTGGAACTTGATGATCTTTAAGGTCCCTTCCAATCCAAACCATTCTATGATTCTATGGAAGGCAGAACAATGCTTCTGGCAAGGAGGAACTCTTGCCTCTGTTTTGACGAAACAGCCCCAATCATGGAGGAAAGGTCCATTGGTGGCTCCTTAGCATGAAAGTCTAGATGTGACTTTCCTCAACCTGCTAATTGCTATGGGTGGCCAGATACCTCTTCATGTGCACCACGGCTTGTATTTCCCCCAGACATCCTGAAGCTGGACCATTGGTCAGAGTCCTAGGGAAGGTCTGTGTCCTTACATGCAAATTCTCAAAGCGTACATAGGGTTTGGCCTCTCATATTAACTTCTTCCTTCTTCCAAACTTGCCCTGCTGGAAGCTGAGAATTACTGGGATTCCTTATTGGCTCAGCATTATCACAATCCCATACTCAGGAGCAATCTCATTATTTCTTATCTTAAAAACAATGCCTGAGGATCCTTCTTCCAAATAAGATGTACATGCATTTCTGACAGCCAAGACTCTTATTTTTAATGATATATGCAGTGCTAAAGCTCCAAAGCAGCAGGCAACAGTACATTGTCACCTCTGATATGCAGTGCTTTTGTATCAAGAGAGTTTTCTTTCCTTTTCTCCTTTCTTTCCTATACAGACAGTTGAAGCATCAAAATGCAAAACCACTGCCAGTGACTATTAATTTGGAGTTGACTCTCTTGAGGAAAATGCTTGTGTTAGTTGACCTACTGCTTCACAAAATAAATAGTAGGAAACAGCAGCAAAGACAACAGTGGAGAATAGAAAGACCCTGATTCTCTGTGGGCTTCTGGCAGGTTGGCAGCTCTATACAAAACCTACGGTAGGAGCGCTGTACAGCCCACTGCTTCATCACTGCCAATCAAAACAACAAAATGACAACATGAGAGGTCCTCCTACCCACACCAACCTGACAGACTTGGCTATTTAGTTAAAATTGTTGTCATGCCACCTATTGAGCACAGAATAGCAAAGGATATTAACAAGACTGTACGTAACGCTGAAATTTTACACGTTGTTCACTAGCTCCTCCCATTTTGATCCCGAAATTGGACCTATAGTGAAAACATCCCATATTTTGAGTCTTTAACATTAGTTTGAGTTAAATTTATGTTTATATTATTTCTATTTCAGGCTTATTATATTATTATTTTTATATTTTGTGTTTTAATTCCCTCCTTGTAATCACGAGCACATACACCAGACCTCAGTGGGACACTTACATTGTTTTCCCTATCCTAATTGACATTCTAATGATTGATGTGCTGTCTTTTTGCTACTGCATTAGGGACCTGCTTTTGCTGTGGTGTTGGTTTTTATGTCTAAAATATTGACTAGTTTTGTTCTTTTCACTTGCTTGAAAAAAGGTAACGAGTAACACCCATGGCTTAGGAACTGCCATATGTTATATGTTGTTACCAGTGGAGCAGTGGAGGTAGTAAAGAGCCTGATAAGGCCCCCAGAAGGAAGGGTGCAAATTTTTCTTCTCCCTGGGCAGGGTTGGCAGCACCATCCTAGTGCCAAACACCAGCCTGTGGGTTTATCGCCCATGCAAAGGCAAAGTATGCAAGCTCTACATTGGCAGTTTGTTGTCAGACTAACTCTAAGTTTTGTTCTTTGTTGCTATCACAGAATCTTCTAGGTTGGAAGGGACCTTAAAGATCATCTTGTCCAACCGTCAACCTAATTCTGACGAAAAATAAACACCCACAACAAAGTGGTGCTTGTTATCTTGAGTTAAAGGTAAATCTGTCGCCTAGGTTTTAGTTTGGGAGGAGCAAAAATGGGAATGGATTTGGTTTCCTTTTTCAAGTGATGTGTTGTCTGGAAATGTGTGTGCACTAAGCAGCAGCTGAACTGCGAATCTGAATCCACTGAGAGAAAACTTGGCTAAAAAGAAAGCTTCTTCCTTCATTCTGTGAAAGCAGCCTACAGTACCTGAGCAGGAAAAGCAGCGCTCGCATCTCAGCTCTGTGCGTCAGAGTGAGTCTCCGATGTTCAGTAAATTCTCCTAAATGTACCACCAGCCTGGCAGTGAATATTTTTATTATATTTGTCTTCTGCAGAGATGCTCTACTATTATGAATCCTTTTCTCAAGACCTGAGTGTACTAATTCTCCTTCCCCTTCCTTTCTCAATGCTGAAAATTAGATCTTTTATGCCATCAGCTTTGAAAATGAATCCTTGTGAGTTTTTTGCTGATTTGTTTTCATATTGCTTCAGAAACAGTACATCTTCTGTGAATGGCTGTCTATGACACTGAAGCACCTGGCACAAGATTTTACATACATACTTCTAACAGTATCCTGTGGCAGGTAGCTAGAGCTTTCTCTTCAGAAGGGCACCCTCCATCACTAACCAGTAGCTTTGAACAGCTGGTTTAACATTAACATATTGATCTAACACTTCAGTATTATTAAATCACTCTTTTCTCTCCTATGCATCAAGTACTGCAGTTGTTATGTGCCAAGGCACAATGATGAGCTAATTGTGAGCACGCCAACATCAAGACATTTTTCCCTCCTGTAAATGCCAATAAATACAGACACCCGCATGTCTCATTACCGCAGCTGATACGGTACCAGCCAGCTCTTCTGAGAAAATACAGCAAGAAGAGGTTCAGTTCCTTTGTCCTCACCTATGTCACACAGTACCTACTACTTGAGTGCTCGTGTTGGGACAACTGGAATCCAAGAGGCAACTCAAGAGGCAAAGCTTTGCCCAGGCTTCAGGGGGTCTTTCAGGCACCAAGGTAAAACAAATAAATATAGCCCCGTTCCTGGCGATCATAGATCTCCCGTTTCATTAAGCGCCTTAGCCATTCTTTACCGGTGTTAGAGGCGGGGGACGTTACCTGTTCGAGGTGACACTTCAGTTCAGTCATTTCCACCTCCCAGGCTGCCTTGTGCAGGGCGTACTGCTGCTGCAGCCCCTGGCGCTCGCGCTCCTCGTCCCGCAGCTCCGAGCGGAAGTCATCCAGCAAACCCTTCAGAGCGTTCAGGAGCTTCCGATTCTCGCTTGCCTGCCGCAACAAAGCAAACGGAATGCTGTCAGTGGCTGGCTTTAGCCCCCAGTTTCATTTTCGGGTGAAAAAATGCCTGCACACCCACCGCATGGAAGAGAAAGCGCCCGGGCTAACTTTTGCATGAGAAAACTAAGAATAGCAATGCCTTTTCTGTCTACAGCCTGCCCAGGGAAGAGGCTGAATCACCATCCCTGGAGGTATTTAAAAGATGTGTAGACGTGGTGCTTAGGGAGACAGTTTAGGGATGGAATTGGCAGTGTTAGGTTTACAGTTGGCCTCGGTGATCTTAAGGGTTTTTTCCAACCTAAATGATCCTATGATCCTGTGATTCTATGATTCTACTTCTTGTTAGACCTAGTCCTGAAGCACCCATGAAAGCCAAAGATACTTAAGTTACCCTGAAAAGGGCACTAAGTATCTTTCTGGATTGAGGATATCTGTAATAACTTGGTTTTGATACCATAAACCAAAGCTAGAGTATCATTCCTGAGGTTTGTTGGGTAGATGGAAGTCTCATACATACAGTCATTGCTCAGCATCAAGCCTCAAATATTTGTAAACTACATATAAAGAAAAGGGATTAATTTTCAGTGCTTTTGTATTATCATATAAAATTACTTTGGGGAAAAAAAAAAAAAGTGGGGTTTTGAGCTGAGTATCTCTGCTAAGGTGTTTCACTAGTCTGTACTTCACATTCCTGCTCAGTGCCAGGCAGCTGCACACAGATTAGCTCTGCAGCAGCGCCCTGCCTGGTACCGAAGGCACAAATGCCAGGTAGGACACTTTCCCGCTTGCAGATGGGATCAAAGAGCAAACCCCCATCCACGTCTTGTTGAGAATGTCATGGTCATATTGAAAATGTTGTCTGTGCTCTTGTGCTAGCCAGGAGCCAAGAATGGAGTTAAATTAAAAGTCCAGCCCTGAGCTGACATCAGATCTTGGAAAGTACTCAAAGTATGTATAAGTATGTATACTTATTCAAATCTTTAAGGTGGTTTTTTTCTTAGTTTTGGCATTTACTTTTTGCAAATTCTCTGGAGACCTGCAAAACCTCTCATTTTTATGTAAAATATTGAAAAACATTTTTTAAAGATTCATTCTAGATCAGCAAAACAAAGGGTATTCCACTGTTTTTGCAGTCATTGAATTAAGAATCAGAAATATGTAATATGATTTATTTGTCCAAAATTTAAATCAAATATTCCCAGTGAGCCTCTTGAAAACCAGGGAGTAGCCAGAAACTGTATTTGACATGTTATTCTGAATAGAAAAGACTTTTATGAAAATCATACTTGATTTGCAGACACAGCACAAGCAGAAAAATGGGAAAGTTCACTCAACAAATTCAACATTTAATCACCTGGCTCTCATGAATGCGTTAGCTTCCTTGGGAAGGCCTAACTCAAATTAGTTGTCTTGATTCTTATATGAGAGTCTAATTGATTTTATTTTTTATTTATTTTCCCAAGTGGAGGCTTCCTGATATTCCTCTTATCTGGTGTTTCATGAAGTACCTACATGGGGACTGCTTTTAGACAAGTCAAGTAAACAGATGTATGCAAAAATCTAAATAATTTTCATGTGCTTTTTTCAATGACAGTACATATAAAATATTATGCAGACAACTAAGCTTATTTCATATGCTCATCAGATTTTTGGCATCACTGAACCCACCTTACCCACTTTTGTAATCACTAATCAGTCATAGTACAGTGCCTTTTTTCTTTAAAAAACAAACAAATGTGGTCTACTTTTTTCAAGCCATTTGATTCATCAGCAAAAATATGCTAGATGCAGGGAAGTGACTGCAGGTGCTCATTGACTGACCTATAATCTGTTTGGACTAATGAAATGTGATGGTGTACAACATGGGGCTTTATAAGAAATGCACCCACAGAAGCAGAATTAATCCCATTAACATTTAATGCCAATTAGCAGTTTCCTACTATACAGCAGCAGTCTCCATCATGCATATAAGATCACCTACTTTTCAATATGTAATGAGATTTTATGTTTCCACCATTAATTTTCATTCTGATACCCAATTAAGGCTAAATTCTCCAAACATCTCAAGCCCCTTGTGTAGTAATCAGAATAAGAGCTCTTTTGAAGATTTGTCCTCAGTGTCACAACAGGAGCTGCTGGGTACTGAACGCACCAAAATCTGCCCTCATCCTCTTTGAAAACCCTGACTCCAAATGCCTATGAAGTGCTTTCATTCAAGAGCCACGTTCTGTGTTTTCTGGTGTGCTGCATAAACCTTTCTCTGGCAAAGTAGTCTAAAGGCTTCACAAGGGAAATGAGGCAGAAGAAAAAGAAAACGAAGTAACACTAAAGCAAGCTACATCCCTCATTCCTGTGCATATGTTTGATAGCGTTAGAGCCCTGTAAATTTAGGTTTGCAAAGAAAGAAGTGATGGACTAGTACAGAGAGGAGCCAAAAGAGCCTCATTGCAGGTCTGTAGCCTACTGAGATGAGGGCATGTCTTATTTCTAGAGGTATTACATCAATATCACTGTTATGAGGCAAGTACCCCAGGTGCCCCCTGGGCTTGCTGGGTTTTTAATTAACTTGCCGATATAAATCCAATTTTGGTTACATGCTTTTAATTCCTGCAGAGAAGTCTCTTTTGCATGACTTCATATTTGCAGACTGAAGTTGGAGGGTCTGTTTGATAATTTTTTTTCTGTTTTGCCAAACTGGAGTGGTTTTGGAGAACAGACAAAGTACTGTTCAGACAACGTGCTCCGAGATACAACATATACATCTAGACATGCTTTAGATTTCTGTTGGTAAAACTGCAAAACAGCTTCTGCGTTAGAATAAGTCCCACAGATACACAAGGATTGTTCTAGTCTTCCCCTTCCTCCCAGGGATGTTGTACAGGCAGAAGAAACAGGGCATGGCTGTGATTCTCTGGACAGTCTCCCATGCAAGGAGCTGACTCTTTAGTACCTTACCAATTACTGAAATCCAGAACATGGAGGAATCTGACTGATTCACAACTGATCTAAGACAAGTGAGTTACAAAAGCAGTTTAAAGTCTTCTTGTATCCACAGCTCAGGATTTATAGGTAAAAGAAACAACATCTGACAATAAGTAAAAACTTAATGTAGTAAACCTCAATTAAATTCCAGAACTTTGAAGCCTTTACCAAGTTGAGCGAACCCCAGAGATGGGAGCCTCCAGCTCTAGAAAAGTTTGGGACTAGAGAAGCTGTTTGAAGCTTGGTTCTGCTTTTAATCACAATTTGTTTTTCTCTGGTAATTTCACTTAAGAATTTAGCCACAATCTGGTATTACAAGCAGTTCAGTGGAGCAGTCAATTAAAAACACAAGGTCAGAAGCCTAAACGGCGAAAGAGAACTGTGCATTTTATCTAATCACAGATCTAGGCAAAAGTGAAGCTGGATCCTGGTGCAAATCATTTTAGTATATTTAGGTCTTAATTACTATTCCTTTGGGCTTTTCTCTTAGCTAAGCTTTGAAAACAAATATTGTATGAGCAAATAAAGACCTAATTGGGGGTTTTTTTGACACCACCCCCAAGCAACAGCGTGAGTGTATTGTTTTTTAATGCCTTTTCCATTGGACCACAGATGTCTAAACTCTTTTTTTCTTACTCCCCTAATCTTACACCATCCAAAAGGCAGCCCACCCTTTCTACTCAACTGAACCAAAGCTCTTCCTTTTTCCACAGGCTATTCTCCCTGATCTCCTACTACACACACAGAAATGCTGATTTACAGCAAGGCCTCCTCTACTGGGGCACCAGCCTGACTTGCCTGCTCATCTCCTGCCTGTGACCAGACTTCCTGCTTGGCTCTTGGGCCAGTTCCTTGCCTGACCCTTTCTGCAGTGTGCCCCAGCTACCAGCCATGGGACAACACCATGAAGAGAAAGATGAATCGGTCCTTCTCAGACTCCCCATCTACCCAGTCTCTCATCAACTAACCTTTTTCTCCCCTTTCCCCTCAGTTTTGCCTTCATTCCTTCACACACTGGACACATAAAAATCCCAGACAGGTGAGACATGTCCTTCCCACCAAGTCGAGTACCTCAAATCATAATAATATAACATTAAAGTCTGCTTGTTGAAATTAAGGCCTCGGGGTTCCTTATTTTTCTCAAAACAATTCCAGTTCCAGGCAGCGTGAGAAAGTCAGCAGCAAGAGTACAGGCTGAAAATACAAGCCATTAAATATTTAACATTAAATGTTAAAAATAAATAAGGGTTACTTGAAGTTACTGTAAGCCCTTCCTTTTTTCTGACCTAGTTATCTCAGACACTCTTAGACTATTGCAAAATTTCCTTCCTAATGCGAAACGAGTGTTGATCCATCTCATTTTGGAGCTTGCCAAGCAGAAACAGGAATTTAGGGCTCTCCTAGGCAGGTGCAAACCTGGGAGACTTCCAGCATCACCACTCACCCCGAATTCCCCATGTAAAAAAGTGACTTTTTCCAGCTGCGCGCTTAGGTCTGCAGAAGACCCCCAAAACCCTGGGTGTTTTTCAGCACAGGCTGACTAGCCAGGGGTACACTGGGAGGTGAGCACTGCTCGAGATCCACCCCTTCAGGAAGGATGTGCTCTGGGTCCGCTGATAGTCTCTGAGCTTTTAAAATTGGGACAACACAGGAGAAGTGTTTTCTTGCTCTATTTTTGTTTAGCTACTGGGTTTGGGGATCATACATGAATCAAGTGGAGCTGATGTTTATGGGTGAAAGCCTGTAATGTGTGCAGAGCAAGGACCAGGGTCTGTGAGGTTGGTGAGCACAGCGAAGGTCCTGCACGTAGGAGGTTTCAAGCCATCCACCATAGTGAGATGGACAATTCAGGCTCAACTGATACTAAGGAGTGTGAGGGCAGAGCAAGGTTCTGGCAGAGCCTCAAGGGCACGGGAGGTGTGCAGGCAGTTACTCCTCTGGCACGGTCCTCCAGAAGACACTTCTGATGCCCTGATCTATGACAGCATGAGAATCAACCCACATTAGGGCTTCCTATTTCTGTGCCACAGAAAAATCATAATCCTTTCTTGTCATTGACAAATACAAGCCCTGTAGCACTGAAAACCCTTCTTACGTGCCTATCAATAAACATGGTGCTTGTTACAAGATTCCCTAGCGTGAGTGGGCAAAACGAGTAATAGTGATTAAAATGAGAAACATTTAGCAAGCTCCCTCATTCTTGCAGTGTTGAAATAATGCTTTTTTCCTAGTTGGAAGGCAAGAAACCTATTTTACCTTCACAAGCCCGTTTGGATATCATGCACTATTCACTACCAACAGGGGTACCGAGATGTGGTCTGTTCATATAGCTCATTTTTTTTAGCAAGATTAGCTGGAACTGCTACATTACTGCATTAGTACATTTTGCAAGGTATATAAAAATGAATTATAAGCAATCCTACTTCTCATTTCTGCCACCTTAATTGAGATTAATGCCTAAGCAATAATTATTTCAAAGACGATATAATTTATTTGAATGTTCTTGGTAATTTTAAGATATCTATATGGAAAGTTAGGACATGACAGAGTTTGTACTGAGATAGAGTGTTGGTTTAGATTTATTTTACTCATTCTAGATTGTTAGTCTACAGATGGAATGCCGGATGGAATGCTCAGGAGGCTCTCTTCCGTGGCCTTTTTCAGCCTCGACCAAAGAACTTGCTGAGAGGATGACAGTGATGGGTCTGGGTGACTGGCAAGGTAGAACCTTTCTGAATGCCAAACTGATCAAATGAATACTAATTTGGTAGCACACTTCACAGAAAACAATAGCTAAAGAAGTTGTCGGCTAGCACTATAAAAAAGGAGAGCAAAAGAGTATAAATTTAAAGCGGAATGTGACGTAGCAGAAAGACCACATATCTCTACTATTTTTATTCATATAGAAATTCCAACTGAAGTTACATCTTGAACTAGAGAGGTGGGTTGCAAGACAGCCTGTGCATCTGCCAGCACCAGCCTAACCTTACAGGAGAGAGACTTACTGTTGCCCTGCTGCATATCTATTAGACCATACAGATAACAAGCAAACAGGTTGTACATAGTTGTGAGTCTGGGGAATTCAAGGAGAAGAACTGAAATGCAAAGGCACACACAATCCCCAGAACCTGCAGTGAGTCCAGGAGAGTAATGTGGTCACAGAGAGATTTGTCTGAGACCTCACAAGTCAAAGGCTTGAACAGAGATGGGACATGAAGCTTCAAGCCTTTTTTCACTGAATATGTGTTTTTCACAGAAATCTTGCTCCTTCTACTTATGATTGCAAATAATTCCATGTAACAGAATGCTCTCATCTGAAAATTTTTCATTTTAAAAATAGAAGAAGACGCTCCTGAAGAACTGTTGGAAACCTTAAGTCTGTCCCCATTGAATATTTGCCATTATCATTGTTAGGACTGCTGGTATACTAAATGCACAAAGGAAAAGGCCAAGATATAAGGCAGTGCTCTGACACACACAGGCAGGGCACATGAAATGTCAGGGAAAAGTTAGCGTGATTTGCTTTTAGACATTTAAAAAAAAGCCCAGTGACAGGAAGGAATTTTTGCATTGTTTTCCCATCATCTCTAAGGGAAACATTAAATACATGTGCTAGTTTCTTAAATTATTTAAAGGAAATAAAATCACCTCTTCTTGCTAGAAGCTTGACAGTAGAATACAATAGATGTGCTCAGGCAAGAGAGCATGTAAATTCTGCAAACCATCACATACTGATAGATGTTTCTGGGCAAACAGCCACAAGAGGAAATAGGATTTTTCACTGATAGTATCTGCCAACAGGAGAACAGTAATCACGTGGCTCCTGATTAAATATAAATATAATGGATGAAATCCACTGTAATTGCTGTGTAGATAGAATTATTTTTACAAGTATGATTCTAGGTGATTGAACACAGCAGCAGAAGAAAATGAACTTCCTTGGAAAAGCCACACTTTCTATTTCCAGGACATGATAAACAAATGGTGTAGTACCTGCTTCTGCTGCTGCAGTAATTCTGCAGTCTGAAGCTGTGGTCCATGATCAGTGCTCTCTGCGGTGGGACGCTGGGAGAAATCTGTCAGTGCAAACACTACATCCTCTTCCTCCTCCTCTCGTTCTGCATCATCCGCCTTCTGCTCAGACTGCATGCCAAAGTCCAGGAGGGTCTCAGGATGCTCAGTCTAAAATGCAAGAGATGGGACACATCAACACTCTTTTGCCATTTGCCTTGAGGGACAGAAATCTACTGAGGGGGTAAGGGACGGGACTATCTTCCTCTGCATCCCTGTGGTGAGATATATTGACTTCTATAGGCTACAGGAAATGATCTTTGGGTGATATATGACATTGCGTATATGAACACAATACTATGCAAAATAGGAGATCTATGCAGCTGAGAAGATGTATATAACCCATCACGCATTAATGAAAAACTGTACAAGATACTGGTGTATTGTCAGGTGAAGATATGGAGATCAGGAAGTATCCAACCCTAGCACTTCATTCTCTCTAACGCGTTAGCAAAACACATGCCCCCAGTAATGACTGGAGACGGATTGATTATAAATTAACTAGTCAAAAAATACAAACAGTGAAAAAATGAAAGCTATTTTGATATTAGAAGATGAGCTAGTTTACATAGAAGCAAATTAGTACTGCTGAAGTCAAGTAGAAGCAAATAATTTCTAAATAGCTACTCATGTCTTGTTTCTGATTCATTACCACAGCAGATAAAGATGTTCATCCACACTTTATCTAAGAATACAAAACATTGGAGTATTCAACTTATGCACACTCCTACCAGACCTGAAAGGTTACTTGTACTGCCAAATGCAGCAAACACTGAAAAACACTATCCACATAAGTATCAGAAATACTGAGAAAAATTACTTAGTTGCCTTAGCAAATGGTTTCAGAATTGCACGTACCTGCAAAATAAATTTATTATTCTCAATACTTCTGTATAAAATGTCAGAATGGGCAAACACTTATTTTAAACATATTTTTTTCCTTAGGTGAGATTTCCAAAGTAAATGGTAATTCTGGATGTGCAACTCAACACAATTTAGCAGCACCTTTCCTCACAGCGCAAGTTGGCTGGCAGTCACACCCCTGCTGAGATGTGTCAGCTTGGGGATTCCAGGTTGTTATGTACTTCTGAAACTCCTGATCTTAATTTAGTCGCTACTTGGAAAATCACCATGATGACTACTGGTGTACTGCTGCTGACGGTGACAGACGTGTGTACAGAGAAGAGGAACAAACAAGAATGATTCACTGTAAATTCCCACAAGAAGCTGTATAACTCTCCTGCCAACATGAAAACAGAGCTTCCCTCCATCTGTATGGCTGATGGCTTCGTAAGGAACACACTGTGCACACGATGAGAAAAACGACAGCACTCAACCCATCTAAACAAATTTGACTCCATCAGCTCGCTAAAGTTTTTTTTTTTTCCCAAAATTATTCAGGAGTCACACATTTGAGACTTAATTAAATATTCATTTACTATGAGAGAGTTTTTCAGGACCAGATGTTTGTACTAGTTAAGGATATAGATTTAAAGATGGGTGATCTGTAACATACCATGCAGAATATGCACTTTAGCACAAGCCAGCTTAAGAAAAGGCTTCATGTTTCATTTGAATCCTCTTTAAATCTATGTGTAATTATAAAGTTGCTGATGCCACATCATATTTAAAGGTTAAGGGGAGGGACATCCTTCCCTTAAGAAGGGACATCCCAGTACCCCACCGCTCACAACTTCATTGAGTTAATAAGGTGGGACAGTTACCTCTAATATGTCTTCCCCTTCCTCTTCCATTCGCTTGCCTTGCCGCCAATGTTTCAGCAGCCACTTCAGTTTGACATACAGGAGAAAGGTGTCCTGCTTGAAATGCCTGAGTTCTTGCTGCAGTAGACTTTTCTCCTGGCTCCAGGTCTTCTCTTCCAGTTTGTTCTGCAAAGTCAAGCTCTGCACTTCCAAGTCCTTCCTCCGCAGGGTCTGCATATGCTCCTCCTCCAGCTTTAATGGAACAACAGACACCATGTCAATGGGGTGGTGTCCTGGGGCACTCTCCAGGACTTTGTTAAGTGAGACAAACTGAAATATCTACTTTTCATCAGTAGTGAGTAGCTACTGAGTTTGACTCAGTAAGTTCTTCAGCAGTTCGGACTGTTGAGGAAATTAAGAGGACAGCAGCTGCTAAGCTTTGCTTAAATAACCATATCCAAATAACCTGCTGTGGAAATGGACATGTACTTTAAAGATGCACGAGACCTTTGCTGCTGCTTAAATGTTTTATACCACTCATATTTTCCTCCCTCTATTGATTGTATCCCTGCAGTACATTCCCAGCACAGCTACCATCCCACGCTGCTGCACATATCACACCTGCTAAATGCATTTGCAGACATTCCTACAAGGTGGGACCACAGCTGCCCTTCAGACAACCTGGAATATTATCCTTGCCTCTTCCCTCCCCACTCACAGGCTCATCCTTTCCTCTGTGGCTACATCTCCCTCTGCTTCTGGAAGGGCAACACTTCTGAAGGAACCACATCCAGTATCTCAGACACAACCACTAGTCCCTAACTTCTCACAGTACATACTTGGAGGTGTTTGAACAACTCACAGTAAACAGTTTCTCATTCTGATATGCCTAGATCAGGGACACAGGCAGGAACTCAAGAGACAGGAATAGACTGCAACTTGGCATTCAACATGTCTCAGTCAGTACTGGAAGCACCAAGAAAACCTTATTCCTTGGAACACACATATGATTACATCTGTTTCAACACAAAGCCACCTGAGACATTATTCTTTAAATGTGACTTCTCCCTCAATATGTCAAAATCAAACCATGGCATGACTTGCACCCAACAGCACTTGTACAAGCTGGTTGTACATCATCTATATTCTGCATGGATGAGATAGTGTTTCCAATTCAACCAAGCTGTGGTTCATACTGATAAAGAAAAGGCAGATGGAAAATGAGTACAGAGCCACTGCTTACAGATGTCAGTTTCTACTATTTTCCATTCTGCAGAACAACAGTCTCTCCCTTTGTTGACCAGCTCCATAGATGAAATCTATGAAAGCCACAGTACACTAACAACCACAACGACTTAAACTGTAAGAACACACCCTACAACAAACAACATTCACACAGGAATGAAGAATACTTCAAAGATTCTTTCAGGAGTACAGACCCCCTAGCAATTTATACTGCTAAGAAATATATGCTTGATTTTCATGGCAATATACAAATGCTTCTGACACAGGCTACTGGCCCATACTAGATGGCTTAGTAAGATTGTTCCTGATGTTGAAATTATATTCTCTGGCATAATGCAAATATTCAGCATCTAGGCTACCATGCCTTTAAAAGTTCCAGATTAAATTAAAATTATACACAGTGGTTGCTATCTTAAATGGGCCTAAAATGTAGCTTAAAAGTAGTCTGGAACAGTTAGCTATATTAGCCCAAGAAACATACATGCAATGCCTAGTAACAATCATGGAGATTGTACACTGCTAGCACACAGCAATCTGATGTCATTAAACATTGCTAAAAATGAAATAGTAAAAAAGGGGCTTATTTTAAATTTAATTTTTATGGGAAGGAACGAACGGATTTTGTGCTGATGCAGTTCTTCCACCAAATCAAATTATGGTTAAATACACCAAAGATCTGAGTCATTTCCACCAGAAATCCTGGAAGGTCATAAAAAAGGAACAATATCAACAGGACAGGCATAATCTGGAAAAAATGAAGAATCCAGAAGATGCTTTTGTTCTTCTATTTCTACTGGCCATCAAAATGAATAGTTAGCTTTGATTTTGCTGCATTTTGCATTGTTTTTACAAGCTGTAATGATCCTAGTCCCCGTAGTCACAAATTCTTGCAGAAGACCCTGGTGGAGGTAACTTCAGAGAATATTATGCTTTTTCCATGGATAGCTATTGCAAAAGAAAAGACCTTTAAGAGTCAGGCAAAGCTTCCAAAAAGCTTTCATGGCCAAGGCAACCAGGAAGGAAATCAATTTACTGGTTGCCTTCAAAAGCCTCCATGAGAAAGCTCCTACGGAGATCTACTGGAAATTAAAGCTACTTATGAAAAAACTGAGAGATACCACTTGGGCATAATGAGATTAGCTGGCACAAAAATAAAAATGCTATACGCTATGCAACAATTATGCTGCGTTTAGTCTACGAAGTCAATTTAAAAAGAAAACTTCAGTTAAGAGCCAAACCGCCTGCAAAAATTACCAACAGATTTTTTTTGCTCTAGGAGCTAGAGATCACAAAATGATTGACTAATCTGTTCCAGCCTTCAAAAGAGCAGGGGGAGTCCATGTTACAAAATATGATTTATTCACCATTTATGAATAAGAAGGTTGGAAGCATGGGGTGTTGAGAAATACAAAAAGTCCCGATTTGTTATGAGCATGTAACAACTTCTCCGACTTTAGAGAAGTGTTGGATTTTCTTTGGGCTAGGAGGGATCAGAATAAGGCATAGAGCCAAACTATGCTCCTAGAGATCAAACATACCCTTCCCCAGCTCATGGAGAGCTAAAGGGACTGATACAATTCCAGTCCCTCAACTTCCCCTGCACAGGGGTGGACAAAACTTCTCTCCACCAAGCAGAGAAGCCAGATTAAAAGTGGCAAAATAGGCTTGAGTTTACATTTCCCCAACTTCCAGATTCTTCATTTACTCAGATGAGGTCAAACAGGCACAGCCATCAGGACACAAGCTGCCATGGTCGTGACTAACAAGGTCCACGCCACATGTCATGGTCATGCGTCTCTCCCAGCAGGCAGGTTTTGTATTTACCTGGATGATCCTTTCTGTAAACTTTTCTTGCTCCTCTCGGTGAAGTCTTGTCTCCTGCTCAAGCTGAGCCTGAAGCTCCTGTATCGATACATTCTGTACAGGTAAAACATGGGAATCCCTGAGCTGATCAGCAGGACAAAGGGATAGGTTTAGCAGAAAATGTGTCTCCGTGGTGTTAAAAAAAAGGAAAAAAGAAAAGAACTGCAGGACAGACATCTGCACAACTCACGGTTATCAATAGTTAAAACCAAAGCACAGTGTGCAAATAAATAGAAATGCCTTAAATATGTGTGGGAATTTCCTGTGTGGCTTCTTCTGAAAACTAAAGCTGGGATGCTGATTTTACATGTTAGATATTCCCTTCAGGACTCTGCCCTGGGTTTGCACTCAAGTAGTTGAGATAGCACACCATCAACGACATTTGTCAGACGAGCTCCTATTTACAGGATTACATATTTGGTGGTGTATTTTTTTATGATAACCAAAGCTACAAAAAATTAACATCTCTGCAGAAGATGCATCTAATGCACATTTCTTGAACCTAATTATTTATTCATTCTCAACCCTTCTTATTAGGCAATTAATGGAATAGCATTTATTAAATCAACTAAGCATATAAGATCCCTTTCTTCAGATACAGGACAGCTCTCTGCACAAGTTGACTTCATTCTCTAATTTCTACTCAAAATAATTACTCCACAAATGTCATGGTGATAAGCTATGTGAGCCTGAGTTCTGAGTAAAATTCTTAAGTATCTCTCCTTTCAGGTCCAACACTATTTTAATCTTAATACTTTCAACTTTATGTTCCCATTATGTTTGGCAACCTATCCACTTTACTTCTGAAAGTTACTTAATTCAGAAATAAAGACCCAAGAAGGCAGAATCAGACCTCATTATCTATACTATGTTAATTAATCTTGTGGCACTTATTTTTCTGATCAGAACTTTCTATGCCCTTCATTTTGTGTCTCTCACACTGAAGCTAAAGCTGATTTGTCTGTACAAAGGAGACGCTTGGCCAGATGCCGTCCTCTTCACATCTGTGACCACAGAAAAACACTGCGGCACCAAACTCCTACTTCCTGAAGTAAAGCTGCATTTAAAGAAGGGATTGCTTCAGGCTTCAAAGCATAATCCCAAAATCTCTGCTGGCCAACATCCAGCGTGCTCCAACCCCAGCAGCTGCAAAGACCTAACACGGGTCGTGGGACCGCTCTCGGGGGCTGTGTTGCCATTTCGCCTCCGGCATCAGCCCTGGCATCCATCTCCTCTCCCCGAGCACTCCTCCTCCGCTTCCCAAGGGCACAATCAGCTGCTGCCACTGTTTGGGCCGTGGCAGCCCTTGCTGGGACAATTCGGGTTATTTGAAGAGTATTCATCACTGGAACAGACGCTCCTCTCCTCCTCTAGGGAAAAAAAGATGCTAAGGCAGAGTGGAGTATCCCATAAGCCACACAGAGGGCTGCACTCTGCTGAAAAACGAAAGTCGCCCTACATAGACTTTCTGGGGCATATCCGTTCCTTCTTTACTTGGTTCACTTATTGACCTGTGCACATCTGTTTTGTACCTGAGGAAAAGACACTTCCAGCCCTCTGAAAGGTACACATAAAGTGACCAAGAGAACATTATCTGCCTTATTGGTTTCATCTTATGCCTTAACGAGTCTGCAGACATTTTGTATTGTACAAGGCAAAAATTTGGTCTCACAAATAATTTGGAAAGAACTGCTTGTAGTGGGATTTGCCAGTTTTGCACAATCATTTCTAAATCATCAGTTTAATTTTCTCATCCAACAAAGGAAAATTTACTTTTCCCAGAAATGTCTGCATTCTTTTATTCTGATCAGTCCTCTTTAGGAATATGGCAAATAAGAACAAATGTACCTAGTTAATTCAGGAGTAATTTAAAAAAATAATAATGTATTCCTTCTTGTTATGAATTCAAAATCAGCCAAAATCATGCAAAGTTGATCTGTTGAAAACAGATAAAACATGATAACGCTCTTCTGTTTGCAATAATGACTGATCTTAATATGCCCCTCCTTACAGTCATGCGATTAAACATTTAGATATTCAGAAATACTGTTGGTCTTGGGATTCCTGAAACTGGAAGCTGAATGAGAGAAGCAAAAGTTACCAGGAATGTAAGGTTTGAATTTTTCACTATTCACTTCACACTTGCATTTCCTAATGAACAATTTTTTCATAAATATGTAGCCCGTGCAAGGACAAGTTTCAGGAAAGTTGGGTGCTGGCATTATGTGATAACTGTTGGAATTATTAAGAAGGGGTTAAATGCATCATTAAGGCACATAGACTACTACATGCACACTAGACAGTGCAAATCTTTTTACAATTGCTTTGACTCTTTAAGGATGATAGATTTTTATAAATGGTAAAGTAAATGTGTTGAAAATCAGTTAATGCATGGATGCGGAATTGCACAGCTTCTTCCTTCCAGTGCAATCTGAGGACTCTTCATTGTCTGTAATTTCATATAATGTCACTTCTAGCAGAAGCACTGGGATCTGTACTGCTCAAATCAAGGGAGATAAGGCTGCTTAAGCACCTAATAGACTGCTGCTAAACATCTGGATTGTGAATATGTAGAAATGTATCATGTGATATTTGTATATGCAGTTCAGACACCTGATATTGCACTGATGGCCGCCTGTATGTTTATATGTGGAAATCAGACCCCCATCATATAATCAGCGGGGTGTAGTCTGTGGCACAACTGTGGTTTTGTTTTGTTTTGGAAAACAACACTGCTACAAAATGGACACAAAAATTGATAACCTGTTAACTTCCATTCTTTGTTTCCTTTGTTCTTATTACCAAACATGCTACAGGAGGAACGGAAAACACCCTGAATGTGACAGCCACCACACGACAGACCTAAACCACAGAAACAGACACAAACTTTCTACAACAAGACATACAGACACAATATGACAGGAACTATGAGCTAGTGCTACTCCATCACAGCGCCACAGAAGCAGCTACACTTCATCCACCGCTTGACACTGGCTGACAGTTTCCTACAAATCCCAATTATTGCATTTCCAGATCCACTTCCACCTCTGTCCTCTCGGACGGGCAGTGCCAAATCCTTCTGCTGAGTCCTCTTCTCTCACCTGTTATCACTCCAGAAGAAGCTAATCCATGCTGATGTCTTTACCTCAAGAGGATATGCAGAGAAAAGTCATCCATGCTTTGGGGGCTTCACCACTGCTCCCTCATTGCACTGACCCCTTTCTGCCCCTCTCAGCATGTTCAAGGCTTTTCAGGTTACTTTACAGCTCACACAATCCCACATTTCTGCCATGACTTGTTTTCATACATTTACCAATGCACCATGAGGATAGGTTTTACTTCTCTGTTTTCTCCATTTTACCATTGCTAATTGCAATCTCAATTTGCCTGTAAACTTAATCGGTTTATATGCAACAACCATGAACATCAATTTTTATGGAGTCTTTCTTTTTTACCTTTTTTCTTTTCAGGAGGGTTGGAATAAAACAAGGCCTGAGGAGGCATGGTAGAAAGATGCTCTCCAGAATTTGCATGCAATTCCAAGGCAGGCAAGATATGAACATTTTATGTTGCTCATCTAATGCTATGTTATAGTGCTTTGATATTTGGACCTTAGATTTGACTGTGCGTTCTGAAAACTGCTACTTTTTGACACATGATGGTTGATCATCGCAGACATACAATCAACCAGACCTGAGAAGAACGTCCAGTTCTAAGTGAATTATCAGAGGCTGCATCTGAAGATGTCCTCTTCTCTTCTCCCCCTTAAAAATAAATCACATATATTCCACTTGCTAGGGTACAATAGGCAGTTGTGTGGTTACTTGTCTCTGCTTATACGGAGCGTCTCTGATTTTGTGAAAACACAGAATGCTGCTCCGAGTCTTTAAAAATCCAATTCATTGTATGGATAGTATAGAAAGTCTCACCAAGTTCAGTTAGGTCTGGGATATCCAGATTTACATCATAAAGGGTCTTTTAAGCCAGTATATTGTCAACCTTTACAGAATCTTGCATAGGAAGAAAGACTACAATTCATCAAAGTAAATTATTCTTGCTGCCCCTAATCTTGCTGGGAAGGAATACTGTCAGCACCAGTTTGTCCTTCTTCTTCCCACAACTTTGCATTGGAAGAATAGCGGACACTAAGAGATATAACTTTCTAATGTGTCCACAATTGTTCGGGTTCTTGGTTTTGGTTTTTTTTTTCAGAAGAAAGAAAAATCACAATGTATAAAACATGCACTATTTCCTTTCTGGGAAAACAAAATCTTAAATTGGGGCAAGAGAAAAGGACGTGCAAATTTTCAGCACATGGATGGGAGCTGCTGCAAAAGCCATCCAGCCAAAAACTCTCACACGGGATTATGAAAATTGCACAGAAGGAGCACAGACACACCAAAACCAGCTAAAAATAGAACGTTCAAAATATAGACCAAAATTCTCCTCGTATGTCCAAAATGGATCCATTCAGCAGATTTGATTCAAAGCAGGTGGTAAAGTGACTTACCTATACCTTGCACATCACTGTATCTGCTTGGTCCACATTTAACCCAGGTATTACTTTACAGTAATAGAGAAGTTTTATACGTCTTATGGGCATCATAAGTAAGAAAAATAGTTAAACAGACTAAGAAAGGCCTAGAAGAAATTAATCCCCAGTGTTAGCTTTTCCTACCTATTATTAGACCTTGTGAAAGCTTGCTTTTAAAGACATGATCTCACCTTCCCTAGCCTATCTGCTTTTATTTTAATTCTCTGGTTACAACTTGTTCCTTTTAAGTTAGTTCACTTTGGTGATTCGTTTTCCATAACCTGTGAGTGTCAGAGATTTTGTGGCATTTTTCTGCACAGAAATAAATGTGTAAGCTTTTAAAAGCCACCTACAAAAATAAAAACAGTAACTAAATCTGAAATGTAAAGATGACTGCTTTAGCCTTTGGTGATATATACTCACTCTGGTAAGGGCAGAACTGATACCCTTTGAAAGAACAATCAGAGCTATGAGATACACCTCGATTTTAGAGCATCAGGTATCAAACATTGCAATAAACTGTATTTGGTCATTTGAAATAGTGATTTTTTTTCCTCTCCAGAATATCTTTTTGTTTCTGAATAAACAAGTGGAGACTGATTAAGGAAGCTGCCTTTGGTTTATGGATATTCCACTAGTAAAAAGGGTAAAATTCACCAGATGAAAAATTATTTACCATTTTTCCCACTGGTTTCCATTTGTTGCCATAGTAATCCTTTGATTTGTACCAGGCATTTGCTCCATGAAGCATTGTGTTACCTTTTTTAGTTCCTCCCTGTCTTTTAGTCAGGGCAATTCTCACTTGTTCACTTTCTCTTTCTTTGGATGGTAAAGAATGATTTTCCCCTCCCACCATAACCCAGCTCTGCTAAAATCATGAATAATGGATCAAACATCCACCTCAATGGGCTCCAACCTCCCACAACAGCAGCTGAATGGCTTGTTTCAGCAAGAAAACAAAGCCCCGCTCTTAAGGCAATTTTAAGATATAATTTCCCTTGGACTGTGACTCTAACCCACCTCTTTAACATGCAAATACATTCTAATAATACTGTTGCACTAACAACTGCAGTGCAAAGCCCAAACAAAGGCAGATGTTTGCAGTTAGGCTACAGGGTAGTTTCAAGCACAAGTCAGTCTGCATTTATTGTATTTAATCAAACAATTAGGCTCCCACGATGCTCATTTTTAAAAATAGGAGAAATGGCTAAATGGAAGCTGCTCAGCATTGCTTGGGAAAATTTTCATTTAAAATTCAGCTTGGAAAAATTGAATTTAGAAAAATGGGTTTACTTGCTTAAAAATAAAACATTTGCCTCACTGAAATGCAGTGAGTTCTTCTTATGCGGAAAGTCCATACACAGTAAGAAGATCATCAATCAATGTTATCCACTGGCCACTGTGCATATTTTCACTTTGTAAATTAAAGCAGATAAAGGCTTATGTGTAGCCATCTCTGCTGTGGCCATTAAAAAGTTTGAGTCTCCATGTGAAATTTCTGTGGTATTAAAAAACCCCTTTGGTATTTGAATAATATTTTTTTCTGCTCATTCATCTGGCACAAAAAAAAAAAAAGTGCTAGTTTTTGCTAGTGCAGTATATGAAATCAAAAAAGAAAATACTAAAAACGACACCATACAAAATTATTTGGAGGAATCTTCTGCTTCACTTGGGTTTGACTATTACAGATTAAAAGATTTCAATTGGCTTGTCCACACACTGAAAAGTTTAGTGTAAAGCAATGTAATATTCTTTCTTGCTTACATAAACCTGACTGAAACAAACACCTTAGTCTTCAACATTTTCTCAGATTGGGCCATTTGAGCACCAGCCTTGCTCATCTTTTAGCACATGTAGACCGCAGCTGGATATTCTCTACCTTTGATTATAATTACTGCCTTGTTCCTTGTCAAGTGTGGTGTGGAAACTATCCATCCTCTGTTTAAACAC
Source organism: Tringa tobata (assembly GCA_033628505.1). Lineage (NCBI taxonomy): Eukaryota > Metazoa > Chordata > Aves > Charadriiformes > Scolopacidae > Tringa > Tringa tobata. The sequence goes on along the minus strand of JAHREE010000073.1, from coordinate 14,922,490 downwards.
AGTTTGCCGTACACAGTTTACACACCATCCCATCCCGGGAGAGTTAAAAAAGCTGCTGTGCCAAAATTACCCAAATCTCTAATCTTAAGAGGGCTCACATATCCAAGAATCAATATAATAACAAGGCTGATCTAAGGTAAAGGAATTAATAAAGACGACAGAATTTAAAGAGAAATATTGTGAACATTTGCTGTGGTGATTTTCTGACTTGACCTACCATAACTATTGACCAATAAAATTGTAAAAGGATCCATACTCAATGGCAAAGTTTCGCTACTTCATCATCCATTCACAGCTGAGGAAGAAAGACTTTACCTTTCAGTGAGAGACTTACGGTGTCCTGGGTTTATCAGAATTCCTTCCTGAAGTTTATTATCACTGGTAAAAGTGGAAAGTTGGAAAAGAAGCTGCCGAACAAATTAATTATTCTAATACTACCAGATCTCTGCGCTGTCAGGATAGTTTAAAACAAACACAACAAAACCAGCAAGGAATTACCTGTGTTGAGACGAAGGGCCACTCTCCCTTTGATACTCAATACAGCATTGTGCCGCATGGCTACCAGCCACCCCGAAGCTTTATCTTCCTGCCCCTGCTTTCTACTGCTTGTTATTGCTTACTCACAAACCCAGATGTCCCAGCCAGCATTCTCCATTTCCCATAGGGAAACTAGGGATTTCAGATATAATAATGTCTCTGCATGTGTCTTTGGAATGAAAAGCATATTAAAACTCATCCCGCACTAGAAGCTACTCTAACCACCACAGTTTCAAGGTGGATTTGGCTTCCCAGTGGCCAGCAGAAAAGTTTTTCAATGCTCCAAGCTTGCCTTTTCAGAGACAGATTAGAAATTGTTCTCTTCAGGACCAGTTGTAGTGTCTGGACAACCTATGTTCATGAGAAAGCAGCTAAGGAGATGCTTACTGAGGCTGATATGGCCTCTGCATGGATGAAGATTTAAATAAAAACTGATCGATGTTTTTGACAAATGGAAAAGTGCTCAACAACCCAAACAATGGAGAATTCTGCTTTAAGTAAGCTTTTTTTTGGGAGGCTGCAGGGTGCTGTGTTCCCTGTTGAGAATCACCACGCACACCAGCATCAAACCCTCTCCTGTGCAGACTACTGCCAGGCAAAACGCAAAGCTGCCTATCTGTAAACTTTCCAAATTTAAAATACCCAACAAGGTCAACCTGGAAGCATGATCTCACATCAGGGATTACAACCTCTTCCAGAGATCTTTCATTACTATATTTATTTGTGGTGGGTCCCTGAGCCATATTTTCCCAGTTAGCAAAGCTACTGGGAGCAGGGTGATGAGTCCAAAGTCAGGACCAATTTGCTTCTCTGAAACTGCAAGGGGGAAAGGAGGTCAACCACAAATTTCACAGGAGGGGTACTATGTTTGGTCCAATTTACTCCCCCAACCCCTGGCTTCTGTTACTCATCTCCTGGCTAAGGCAGCAGGAGGCAGTGAGTAAGATGGGCTGCTTTGCTGACCTCTAGACTGAAACAGCCCTTGTCTCCTGGCCTGTAGAGTTTAATGTCTCCATCAGCTCTGCGGTGTGGGTCGGTGGTGGCTCGCTGGTGGTGAATCTCTCGCTCCTCTCCACGATCTTGTTTGAGCTGCCACTCCATCTGATCCCTCAGTTTGGACTGTTAGGTGCATGGGCGGTTTATAACAAAAAAACAAAAGGACAGAAGGGAATAAAGAAAACAAAAATGGGTAAGGTAGACGACTGAAAAACTACAAGACAAAGAAAAGCGTGAACAGAAAAACCAACTTAAATACAGTGGCATAAGAAAGTGAAGAGAACAAAACCAAAATGAGGATGAGCAAAATGATGGGCTGAAACATCTGAAAAGCAAAAAAGAGAAAGAGAGGAAAAAAGAACGCAAACACTGGTTATGAGGCGCATGCAATGAGGATGCATGAGTCAAACCAACAGCAAGCATACAAGTCATGAAGGATACGGGACACAAGGCTCTTCCTTCCTTACTTGTGCTGTGCAGAAAAGCCATATCCAGTGTGGCAGTTGTGGCAGTTTACACATGCGCCCACGGGCAACGCTTTAGGCAAGGCAGTCCTTCGCTGGCTACAGAGCTTCTCACTCGCTGCTCGGTTAGGGGAGTGAGCTGTAAGCAGGCTTTTCAAAACACATCACTTAGAAAACTGCGTTTGGTTGGGTTCTTTTGGCAAGGCTTTTGAGAACACGCCTGACCTTTTTACAAGAGAGCATAATAAAGACCTCCTCACATTTCTTAGCAAGGCTGCTAATTTACATTCATCAGAATTTTATTTTTCTTTAATTAATCTCCTCTTTCATGGGGAAAGGCTGCTGTTACAGACAAAAAGAAGACAGATCTCTATAGCACCAGTGGATTAGCCTTTTTGCCACGAGGAACCGCCTCTGAGTCAAAGGAGTTGTGCAAACAAACAAAAGAAAAAAAACCTATAAAGTGTTTGTTTAACATTACACACTTTAATACATCGCGGGTCTGAAATCATAACAAAGCAGCTGTGAGGAAAATTAGCTCTAGGGTAGCGATGGCAGCAAGAAAAAGAAACAATAAACAGAAAGAAGGCAAACAAAGGGCTGGCCTACCTGAAAGTCGGTGATCAACTCCTTCCCCAGGTTACCAATGGGAGAGTCTCGAGACATGGACGTCATTGTGGATAGAAAACTGGAAGACTCCGTGAGATGGGGAAGAGGGGAGAGGTCCTCCATCTGCTCCTTGAGACCCTCCCCAATGTGATCAACCTTCTCTAGGAAGTTCTGCAGCTCCTTCCGGAAAGCTTTCATCCTGGAGTTGATGGTACCCAGAAGCTCTGGTTGGTGCTTATCTTCTCCCATTTCCTCACCACTTTTGAAATCCTGCTCAGTGGACGGGCTGCTGGTTACATGCACCTTTGCGTCATAAATCAAGCTGTCCGTGTCAGTGATAAGACGGTCCACGGTCCTTTCGAGCCGCTCAGCCTCGCGTTTGATGTTAATTAAAGACTCGGTGTCCTCTTTCACTCTCAAGAGCTCAGTGGAGCACAGGTCACTGACTTCTGATGGCTTCCCGCTCCCAAAACCCGACGTCTTCTCATAAACTTCTTCAGAGTCACTCTCACCCCCAATGGGCCCCTCTCTCTTTGGCTGGGGGAGGCGACCCTCTTCACTGTCACTCTCCTTCTTCCCGGCATCGCTGTCAGCATCGCTGTCCCTTGGGCTGGAAGTGCGCAGGCCCAGATGAGAGGCCAGATCATAACGTTGGACATTGGACATCAGGACCCTGTTCTCATACTGGAGCTTCATCACTTTCCCGCTCAGCTCGTTGATTTGACACCTGGCCGACTTCAGCTCCTCTTGCAAGGTGCCCCCGCACTTGGAGGCTGCGTCATCCAACCAGCCTGCCTCTTGGCCCGGCTCAAACTTGAATTTGTTCAGCTCGTTCGTTAGCTGCTTGTTGTGATCCTCGATTTCGGAGATTGACCGCCTCAGCAGTTCTGCTTCCTCTTCCACAAACTGCAGGTGCCGGCGCAGCTCCGTGGCCGACTCCACGGAGTCGCCGTAGGGCGAGGTAGGAATGCTTGAAATATGGTCCCTGCTGAGACACTCTTTTTCGTACTGGCACCTCATATCCTCCATCTCAGCCTTAATCCCCCTGTTCTCCACCTCCAGTTCCACTATTTTTCTGCCCAGTATGTTTGCTTCCTCCTCCACCAGCTTCAAACGAAGCTTCAGCTCGGCCTCCCTGGTGCTGGGTGGGCCCCCTGCCTCCCCCGTAGGCAGGGGACTGTCCACGTCTCCATAGATGGACTTGTACTTCTGGAGCTCCTGCTCCAGTTCATCCTTCTCCCTCCCCAGTTTGGCCATCTTCTTACGCATCAGCGCTGCCTCCTCTTTGGCAAACTGGAGCTGGCACTTCAAATCAGCACTGTCCTCCTGCCAAGAATAATCACCCCCCCAACACCAAGATTATATTACAAGCAAAATCAGTTGCTCACCTTCCAAAATCTCCACCTCCCCACCCTCTGAGCTGTATGTTAGGTATGCAAACAATACACAGACAGAGCTGCGCAAACCACACAGCTGACACATTTCATGGCTTGGTCCTGGTTAAAATGGCAAAGCAGCTTGACCAGAGATAAAGAGGGGGAAAAGAAAATAAATCAGTGTGCCAGTGCAAGTGCTCAGTGATGCAAGAGTGCCAGCACAATGCTTAGTTTTTCTCAAATACCGAGCAAATTTTGTGGAAAATAAGAATGACTCAAATGAAAAGGTGCCACGATTTGTTGGCACTGTCTGTTCCATTTATTTTTAATGATACATTTGCTCGCTTTTAGCATCATGAAACAAAGACTACTCAGATGAATTTGCTCATCGTAATCCCAAATCTCAGGCTTTTTCAGCTGGAAAGCACAAAAAAAAAAAGTGTGCTAAAAGGCATGGTTGCCTTGTGAAGTGAAGAATTTAATTACGGGATCTCACAATGCTGTGAACTAGCCGGAGTGCCTAACTCGCTTTCTGAATAGAAAGCACTACTGTTGTCTCTGCTGCTGTTATTATTAGGATGGACCAGAGTGTGATCACTCTTTCTGATATGGACAACTGTTCACAAGGGAGACCGGTGAAAACTTGTGAGAAAGGAAAGAAAAATTCATTAAACTGTAGTTACACCCAAATCCATCCCATGTGAAAACCTCCGTTTTTCAGGATGCAGCAGGGTATTAAATGAGAGTTTGATTTTTTTGTGTGTGTTGGGCATTTTAAAGCACTGTATCTCAACTCAAATGAAAACTCTAGTGTGTATTGTGCTGAAATAAGAGACAAGGTTAAGTAAATTCTAAGCCGATGAACAATTTCTTTGCATGAATCACTTTCATGAATTGTCATGGAGATACAAGCACTTGGCCTCGTAAGAGACACATTTATCAGCATTAGCGGTATAATGGAAGGCAGGCTTTGAAAGATGATCTCTTGAGACAGCAGATTTCATCATTGTTGGTAGGCCATGTGGACATATGTGCAATTATCTATGGAAACTTCATTTCAGTCTCCGGAGCACTGTTATCTTTCACAAGCACCATTTTGTTTTAAATCCTAACCATGGCAACCAAAACCAGAAGAAAACACGACTGACTTTAATTGTTCACCCAGATTAGGTTATTAAAAAAATAAAAAGATTTGCAAAACTAATTATGGCTCAGTAATCTGAGGAAATGATTTAATTTCAAAAGCACACGTCCTTGCACATTGGTAATGGTGTCTTTTATGTTACCTAGATTAATTTTGCCCCATTCTATTTAGATACATACTAATTATGTCTTAATTTCAGCTATTGATACCTAAACAGCCACAAAAGTAATTGATTGTATACTTCTGAACTCAGTCAGCTTTCTTACTGGTTCTGCTTGGCACAGGTTGGAACTTTAAAACACTAAATAGTAAAAAAAGTTATCTTAAATGTTAATAACATGACAGAGGTAAACAATAGCCAAAGTTTCTGTTAGTATGTGGTCTTCAGTGATAACCATGAGTCAAAGACAATTGCAATCAGTTGATCAGTTGACTGACTAAAACTCTGGTCATTGTGTTTCTGGCACCAGAAATGTGAGTTTTCTATGAATACAACCACGGTGCATAGAATAGATCAGAAGCAGAGCCTCCAGAACATCGGCTTGCTTTCTTCTCTATCACCATCTCGCATACACACACCTCTTTTTCACACGTGTATTTGCAAATTGCTTTTCGCTTTGTAACTCAAACCTGCAAATTAAGTATCAGATTTAAACCTGGCAAAGCTCCACGCAGCCTCCCCTGCAGTCACACTGAATTTTGGTTGTTCTGGCTGGATAAGCCTGTACGATTAAAGCATCGCGTTCGGTCAGGGCTGCCCAATACATTACCTCTGTTTTCCCTCGCACTGAGAATCAGTTTATCCCCTTTGCTTTTAGGGTAATACAGAGATCACAAGGAAGGTTACACGCAGACCACTGCTGCACGTCTGAGCTCACAGGTGGGGTGATTACTCCAGTTTATTCATTTATCTGTTAATAGCTTGGAAATAATCACATCTGACATGTTCCTTATTCTCTCTTTGCAATCCAGCATTCTTCCCCGTGCTTCTTGTCTGCCTTTGGCTGCAAGAGCCCGGCCATCAGTGGCACTAGCTGGTGCCTGGCACCTTCCTGGCCACAGGCAGCTGGACCGATGCCGGTGGGGATGTGCCGGGCTGCCCGCACCCCTCTCCCCTGGCTGGGAGCCCCAGGGGCCAGCTACCCCCGGGGGTGAGAGCGGGGTCCAGCCTGACACCCACTGTGGTTCAAGCAATATAAATAATAGTCGCATTCGGGACAACGCACTCAGCATTTTGAAGCCTTTGAAGAAAAGGAAAGGGCTTCAATGGGTTTGGGGCCAGGGCCCCAGTGTTTTTGCTCGGCATCACTGCACGACTCAATGCATCTGCGGAGTTAGTGTGTTATTACATACAGCAGGACAAAACCATCGTTAACTTCTTATAACGGCATTACTTTATTGCTAGGTTTTGTCTAGAAAAAAAAAGGATCACATTTGTAAGTTCTGTTTCTCACAAGAGCCGAAACAAACCAGATCTTTTTTGTTAAACAAACACAAGCCTCATACAAAACAACAGGGCTGATGGATGTTAATCTCGCCTACTAAATATGGATCCCATCTGGAAAGGTGAGAAAGCTCTAGATCTTCCCTGCTTCTCTGCCAGGGAACATGACTACTGAAAATCCCATCCCCCTGACGTCTTTTTTCTAAAGAAAAAGAATGGTCGGGAGAGATTTATCAGCCAGATCTCAGCATGCCAGAAGGGTAGGACTCCAACCCTCATGCACCTGTCCCTCTGAAACTTTGTGTACAGAAATATCAGTGATTTCTTGATCAGTTGAAATCAAGTAGAAAACAGCAAGAGGGTGAGACACCCACACAAGGCAAATACAGTTTTGACATAGAAGGTAAACTAAGGAGAGGCCATATCACTGAAATTAAGAATTGTTCGTTATTAGTTAAATCACGAATAAAAAGAAGGGAAAGAAAAAAAAAAAGAAGAAGAATACAGTCTTTCCACTGTTTTGGAGGAACAAGAGGCTCAAATCCTAGGAGGTGAAAGCTGGGCTATGGCACAGTCTGATTGTATTTCACATCCAGTATGTGGGCTCTTTCCTAAAAGGTGTACATAGGGCAGAGCGTATAGAAAGAAAAGAAGGAACGACAATGCAAAAATGTTCTTTCAGCCTTCGCGTTAGTCATGGACTTTAAGAGATCATTGACGATAAATGGGAATTAATGATTACTGATAGGGATTATTCACATGCAATAGCATCACAGCTCCGCATGGCACTTCAGAGGGATGTTAATGGGAAAAAAAAGCAGAAAGAAAAAACCCAGATCCCTCCCTACAGAGTCTGCAGTCTAATTTAGACAAATATGGAACGTGGAGATAAAGAAATAAAACTTAAAGGAAAGAAATGAACTAAAATTCATTATGCAATGTAAATGATGTGAGGAGAATGAAGAGCTGATCAAAAATTCCCAAATATGATATTTCTTTTCTGGCAAGAAGACACAAAGATAGAGACCAACACCGTCTCCCCTACCACCACCACCGACTCAAGGGAACTGCCAGGCAGAAGATGGGTAAGCGGTTTTGGGGTTGCAAGTCTGACGACAGGGCAGTACGACCAGCACCCAAGCATCTGGCTGAGGGCCAGGACTCCTACCTTGCGCTGGAGAACCACTTTTCTTTGTGTTTTGCCTGGTGCCTGGTATTTTCCAAGAAGCTCCGTTTTGCAATTCTGCTGAATAAAAACTTTTTTTCTTCAATACTGCCAGAGGCGGGTAAGCGCTACTATGAATTCTGCTTTTACACGACTTCAAGACAATCAGTTTCACAGGTAGTATTTACTCGGTGTGCCCTGTGGTGGGTGCGATGGTCCAGCTAATTCTCATGATGAGCTCCCAGTAAATAAAAAACAACTGGTCTTGCCACATGCCATCTGTAGGCATGTGGATCCACAGAATCTAAGTTTGTGGTTGTTTTTCACAAAATGTGTAATGGTTATTTGATTTATTTTAGGTATTTAGGGCTGTCCCTAAAGAGCAATGTTTTGAATCTCCTGGGCTGTGCCTGTACTAACCCCTTTGGGCCATGTCCCAGGACCTGGCGGCTGTTTGACCAGGTCAGGCACTTGCTATGGTGCTCTCTGGTCTCAACCAGCACATACCTCTGAAGGGATACCTGGGTTTGGGGGGCAGCTCTGAGTAACACCCTGGAGTTGGGAGACAGCTCAGAAATACACCTATAGGCTGGGCCATGTCAATATATAAGATTGTTTCTCAGTCCTTCCTACCCTAAAGAATTGCTGAAGAAAACTGAACGGCCACCTTGCACAGTGCTGTCACAATGGTTTTCACTTTCAAGCCCAAACCCTTTGCTTGCACGAGTTACAATGTGTGTGTACAGCACAAAGGCTTTTTTTTTTCCCCTGGGTGGTTTCTGGGATCACTTCCCCACGTTGTGAGTGGAGCAGAGCTGACCCAGGGTTACTCGGATAATTTTGTGTAGTCCTTTTTAGGGCTTTCCAAGGCAAACTACAGCTGCTGTTAATGCCTGCATTTGGGTGGAGGAAGCAAGCACAAGGAATCCATTCCCTCTGCCACCGATCTTTATTTCCAGGAACGAGGAAAGGAAGGACAGTGCCGCCCACAAGCCCCGGTGGACACAACCCTGCCTTCACCTACCTTCAGCTGTGATTTGCGTGTGTGCGGGCATACGTATTTTATCCATGTATTTTACAGACTTGCAGAAAAACAAACTCTCTGACCTAACTGACGCCTTAAATAATTCTCCACAGCAGGCGCTGCAGGCAGAAAGCCCAGTGCCCCATTTTAAGGTCTGATTAAGCCGTGCTTGTATCAGCTCGGTGGGGATGCTTGTTCTGCTGTCTTGGGAAAGTATGCCGCAGCCCCTGGCCATCACAAGCCCCTGGTCTGCCCCCTCTACCCACTCAGCTGGCCGCCCTACCCACTCAACTGCAACATGATTTATTATGGTTATTATTAAAAAACAATGGATTTTAAGACTCCATCGGCTCAGAAAAAACCCGTAGGGTCTCAGTCGCGTTCCCTGAGCCTGCCGAGGGGGCAGCAGGGGAGGTGGAACCTCTCTCTAATGAAGGCACAGTCTCGTTCTTGGCTCCTTTGGCAGGGAGGCGAAATACTATCCCCATCTCTCCGGCTATAAACAGTAACCCTACGGGCGCTGGGAAAAGCCTTAACTCCTGCAGTCAGCACAAAAAGCAGAGGAAACCGGGCAGACCGCTTCCCTGGGAAGGATCAGCCTACGGGATTTCAATACGACCGTTGTCCAAAGGGAGACCGAGCGGGCAGCTCAGGCCCCGTGCTGTATCTCAGCCTGGGGGGAGCACAAGTTCCCGTGCTGTCCCCCCCCTCCCCGCACACCAGGGAGTGATCAAACCCGGGGCTGCGACACGAGAGCTCGAGAGGTGCCGTTGCAGTGTGTCAGCCACATCCCCTGCCAAGATGCTCATTAGCACAAAATCTTTGGCACCGCGTATAAATTTAGTTAGTCCCTGAGCCGCGATCCAATTACTTTGTGAGGCAAGGTGATTTTTCTCTTCTTGTAGAAAACCCGCAGCCTGAATCTAGGGATACAAGCCCAAGAAACTGCATGGTTTAGAGATCACACTTGTGTCCTAAATTGCTTCTACATTATCTCTGGGAGGTCTCAGTAGATTAAGGCCTAATTGCACTCTAGTTAATGTGCCTGATGGCCCTGTCAACACCCATAAAAAGAAATTTGGACTTTTATCATGTGCTTTTGCTCAAAACTGCATGTTCTTGAAAACCATACCTGGGTAAATGACTTTTTTTCTTTGTGTATTTCTCTGCTGCCTCTTCTCTTCAGGGAACTCTGCAATAGAAGCAACGCTGAGTTATTGATAAGTTAAACAGAAAGCCTGCACTTTTGGCAGGACTCACCATCATAAAACTAATAGAGGAAAATACAAGAAAATTCTCCCGAGCAGCTGGGGAATTATTTTTTTGTATTAATCACTAAAAAAACCCAAGATGATCAGGACTTTGTCAGTGAATTCTTCGAAGCACAAAACCTCCCCCCAAAAGGAATAAAACTAGTTAAAAGTTCACAGAGGAAAAAAATAAATCTCTTTTATTCTCCTCTGGACCACCGCAATTTTTGGCAAAACTTTCTTTTTGCATGGGGTGATGATTTATGTTTGATTAATCCAGGGCAGAAGTCCAAGAATGTTACTCACAGTGGATGTGAAACACATTGTGGAAACCTCAGAAGAAAGCAACCCCCAAAAAAAGGGAAGGACATGCATGTTTAAGCTATGTGGTGCACATTATTGGTTAAGCCTTACTAGCAAACGTGCTGAGAAGCCTCGATAAAGACCAGGTAAATCCCCAGGTATTTCTGAATTTACTTAATAAATTAGATTAAATTGGCTTTGTGAATCTTTATATCCCTTTATAAGTGTTTTTTTTTTTAAGACATGGAAATGATGTCACCACCACTGCTTGGTTTTCAGAAACCCCTCAGCACCCAAAATGGGAAAAGCACAGTTTTCCTGAGAAGAGGGAGACGGAGCACCATCAGGACATTACCAGTGTTTGCACTGACTTGTGTCTCAGGAGCAAGTTCCAACTGGTGAGCCGAGTCTCTTTAGAAAAGGCATAAGTTTGACTTTTGGAGGTTGAAGTATAAGAGCGGAATGACAGATACTGGACAAAAAAAGCAGGAAGCTAGAAACTACGGAGTCATTTGAATTCAAAGCTGGCCATATTGCGGTTTGTGCCCAGAGCCTGAAGGCTGATACTCCCCAGCAATCACCCTGACGTTGGGGCCTCTTTTATTTACTACTTCTGCTTGTATTTACTCTGCAGGGGACAATTTCCAGCTGAGGCGAAGCCTGGGCTGTCACAGGCTTGCCCATGGCGTGCCTCCCCGCTGGCCCACGGGATGGAGCAGCGTGCCCGGACCGGCGCTGGCACTCGCATCCAACGGGCCACCTCCTGGTTTTTGTGACCCACACTAGCCCAGCGCTGCAAACCGTGGGCCCAGCGAAGAGGAAGGGAAAGTAGGGAGAGGCATCCTGTTAACTAGTTAAGTCCAGTCTCGTGCCCGGCCGTCAGCTGGCAGAAACCCCAACGTGAGCGCGGGGACAGGCGCACACACCCCATGCAAATCCTAACCCAGAGCTTTCCCTGGATTTGCGGTTCCTGCCTGTTAAGCTGTGCAGCTACTGCAAATTATAGTTATTGCACACTAAGACAAATCTCTCCTTCTGCTCTTTGTTATACGCAGTTAAGTAGTTAAAACCCACTCATACACGGCACCATATGCCCAAGACATACTACAGTTTATTTTTGCTAATCTGCTCTCCACTTTAATCCGGTGATTTCCTATAACTAATGAAGCTGAGTAAGAGAAATGTTTTTTTTTCTGCATGCTGAAACAGTTTAATGAAAAAAGACTTTAAATGCTAAAAACATCATATGAAAATCTGTTACACAAGCTAAGCCAGGACAAACAGTTACTGTTTTCTCTTTTTTTGGTGTTGTTTTGTATGTGGTGTTATTCTGGAAACAGGTATGTAACTGAAAGCAGTCACCAGTCAGCAGCACCATGCTCTGGTGTGCAAGGTGGGTCACTGTGGCTGAAGAGATAGGGGGCATAGCCCTGGCCCTCACACTCACTGCTCTTCCCTTTGACTTCAAGCAAGAGCAGTTTGAGCAAGAGGAGGTTGTCTGGTTACTGCATTTAATTTGTAAGCCCTTAGAGTCAGGGATGAGTCTCCCAATTCCTGTAGAGGCCTCAACGCAGGATTGTAGCAAAGAGCTACATGCTAGAAATGCAAAACCTTGTGTCAAATCCTAAAAAACCTCTTGCTCTTCACTATCGGCAAAAGGTTACACTTAAGACACATCCAGCTTGAGAAACTAGGGGATATAAACACATGGGCTATGGTGCGCAAGAGAAAGTAATAAAGCCCCTGCTCTGTTGCACAGGATAATACTTGGAAAACAAGAGGAAGGGAATTAAAATTTAGGTAGGAGACATGGATCACAGGCTGAGAAATAGGCAGCTAGTGATCTGGCTTTGGAAGCTGTAAGCTCCAGTCCTCACTGAAAAAATGGATTTCACAGATCCAGACTAACAAGTTTGGAACATACGGTCCTAGATGGGGCCTCGCTTTAAGCATTTTCACACTGTCTTGTTCGGTTTGTGTAAGAACAACCTTCTGATCAGCGCTGGGCTGGGAGATACTCCTTTGTATTTCCATAACGCTGAGACTCAACCTTAGGCTGAGTCTGTCCTCAGTGTAAGAAAAGGAATGGGATATTTACCTCTAGGGGCTACCAGTAGATTACAGGCAGAAACCTCCCTCCCACGTGTCGGTGGAGGACTAGAAACACAGGTGTGGAGGACTAGAAACACAGACCAGAAAAACAGGGCACTGTCTGACCAAACCCCCCTAAGCCCTATGTGAGAGCCAGGAAAGATCTCCGTTTCCCCACCATGGGACCAGGCTGCATGAGTGTACAAAATGCCAACCCATATAGCTGGTGTTTCAGTTGGACTAAGGGCAGAGGGTGCTGCTGCAAGAAGTAGCAGGTGGAATGCACTATGAGCTTAAATGATTTAAAACGTAAAACGGCGCAATAAAGGAGCATTTCTCCTCGCTGTACAGGAGATTGGCACCAGAAACTGATACAAATTAACACTAGAAGGAACATTTCTATACTACTTTTTATACTCAAGAGACCAACCAGGGTTGGCTGTCTACCAAAAAGTCTTTCAGTGATGGTTAAACAAGATTTTATTAGTCCTTTGGTTAGCATAGTCTCTTAGGAAAGATGTTACTCCCTGGAAATTTTCTGCCTTCACAGTTTCACTGCAGTTTGATTGGCGCCACATCTCTCGGCTACCAAGAAGGGCTAACATAGGGGAGGGTAATAAATTACCTAGTGTTTTAAAAAGTTTAACTTCCCAGAAGATTATTGGATGTAGCAACTACAGCATCAACACCAGGAAGAGACACAATTATTTTCACTTTCCCTAGGAGCCTAGCATGGACAGGAAGAGATAAATTGTGTCTTTCAGCGACTTCCATTTTTAACAGGTCCAAGAAGAGTCCTGCAAACTGAGCAGTGAGAGTGAGACTTCCCACGTGGGGAACAGCAAGCAGGAGTCAATGCACTGGAACTAAAGGTTAAGCAAGACATGGATATAAAGTTGGAGTTAAGAAGAATCATACATGTAAACACATGATATGCCCCAAGTTTTCATGCTGAGTGGGATGAGAACGGAGCTGCAAACAGGCAGCAGTAAAGAAGGACTTGGAAAATAAGAAGAGAGAACCAAGAGTCCCTAAGAGCTGCCAGCCTGTCACTTTATTCACTGCTATTAAGAGGAGCAAGTCATTTTGGGTGCAGTCTGGCATCTGCAGGCAAGCGTGGGCTTGCTATCATACACGCATCAAACCAAACCTGCAAAATCAAGTTGTCAGCCATTGAAGTGACAATGTCTGCAACTTAAAAACAGAGAGGCTGGCTTGGAAAGTCCGGCCCTGAAGGCAATTTCTATCACTGTGATGTGTGAGGAATTATGCGCGAGCACCACTGGGGCTTCTGAGCTGTATAAATAATGTTCCGTGCACAACGATGGCTTGCTACCGAATGCTTTGAAATGGATAATCACAATTTTCATTTGCATTCATTAGAAAACACTGCCTGTGAGAGATCTGACAGCACTTTAAAAAAAAATATGCATGAGTGACCAAATCCGCTTGCTCTATATACAGCAGTAGGCGAAGCAGACTGCTTTCAGATTACCAGCATCTGCAAGGCTAACAGCTTCAGAGTGGCACATTGGCATTTCATAGTAAGACCTAAATTTTTGCTAGCTGTTGAGACTCCTCATATTCAAGAATGGACAATAACATCCAGAGAGACATAATCTCTGCCCCACAGTACGTGACTCCTTGGGAGATCTTGCCAATGGACCAACTCTCTCATAGCGGTTACTCTCCAAGAAACACCAGTGATTTAAGTGAAGGTAGTTCTGCTTGGCATGAATGTGAATCGGAAGAAAACCAGATCCACTTGTAACAGATGGTCAGAAGGTGGATTTATCCCCAAGTGATGTAAACCAGCGTTCGTTAACCGCGTCGCTAATCACTACTCAGGAATGCCTCACTGCAAGCATTTTCCAGGCATTGTGCAGGACCACATGGGAAGACTGTGGTAGAGGATGAAAAAAAGCAGGGGATCTCTGTGCTCCTTCTCCAGCAAATCCCCTCCACACAAATCCAGCTTCGCTGGCCACTGCAGGCATTTCCCCCCTCAACTTTTTGCAGCTTTGGACTTGCCGGATCCTGACATTGAGGGGGTGTAAGATTCCCCTTCATCTCACTGCTTCAGAGTTCCCCCGCTTGTCCAGTCTGGTAGATAAAGGCAAACCCTTTGTACAGAGCTCTGTCACTCTCAAATCACTAATGAATAAACGCTTTTAACAAATGCACTACTGAAAGAACATGACCCAGACCCATTTCTTTAGGATGAGAAAGGGATACGTATGCAGCTTCCAGCTACCACACTGCAGCTTTCTGAAACCTCCTTCCCAGTACTGTTGTTTGCCCATTTGGTGAAAAGGACGCATTTCCCATTTCTCTAGCAATATCCCCTTTTTTTTTAATAGTAGGATAGGGTGACTTTCTACTCTTTCTATTGTATGATTCACTTTCTTAAGACCCAAAGTGTCTCTAACTCCAAGTATCCAAGTGAAGTTTTGCTTTGCTGCCATCCCATGCTTGTATTACAATGGCTGTGCAGTGAAAGTACAGGGACAGCTTTTTCCATGCGGACTCTCATACATATCTTCAGGATGGTTAATACAACTGGAAAATACAATGAAATTCTAATTGCTTTTCAGTTGCTGTAGGCCCTTGAAAAAGATATCTCACCAAACCCTGATAAAGCTGGGTTTGACGCAAGTGATCTATATCTGCATTCATTCCCATGTGCATTTCATTTACGAGAAACCTCTAAATACCGCGATATCCATCATTCACATGACCTAGCAAAGCAAGCCATGTCTGAAAAATCATAAGCATTACAATTCAGGATAAAAGCCATCCCTTGAGTAAAAAAAGCACCAAAGCACACTAGCTTTCAGCACCAGCTTAAATTTCCCCAACACAGCATTACTCTATTGTGCTAAGCTTATGAATAGGGGCTTTGGAGGAGCCTCTTTCTTTTGCCTCTTACTACCAACACACGGCACCGGCTGTCTCTCATGGCTTCCCGCTTCCCTTTGCATGCGGACTGATACTATCCTGATATTAGCTGGCTTGATGTTTACAAATAATTTGGTGTGACAAGTCTGGGAGCGTGCTGGGAAGCAGCAGGGTTGCACCCACTGGCTGAAGCCCTGTAAGGTGAGCCAGCAGCTCTCGGGTGGACGGGAGATCACTGGGCCAACTCAGCATTCAGCTCACAACACACCATTTCACTCAATATTTTGTCCGTGGAGGCAGACAAGAGGACTTGAAACCACTATGATGATTCTTATTAATATGATAAATGCTGTCATAATGGGTAAAAAATTATAGCCCAGTGATGTAATAATTGTTATTAATATAATAAAGGAAATCCTGCAACAGTCAGCTGAGATTCCAAACTCTAACAGAGGTATCACTGTCTTATGCTGTGCTTCTGCCCAAACACTTTTCTTACTAACTTCTTAAATTAATTCAAAGGTATTTTAAAAGTCCTTGTCTGTCCCATTTTGTTAAGACATAAAACATCCAAATTACATCACATGTGTCACAATATATAAAGAAAATTATAACACTCCAAGACCAGACTTTCCTTTTTTAAGGGGGTCCTACTTCAGGTGAAGAAAACCAGAAAGCAGCCTGGTAGGTTGCCACAGACAGCGCTGCTTCTCCCCCTCCTGCTACACCACTGCGGGGTCTAATCCCAGCGGTATGTGCCGCGCTGACACCGCCTGAGCCCTGTAATTACCTCGTTAGTGTTATATCGTAGCAGACGGCCCCTGAAATATGTGCCGGGCATTACGTACACATGGAAACAGACCTGTCCTGAAATGGCTTGCCAACGGGAATAGTACTCGTCCTCGCCCACAAAACCCTACACAATGATACACGCCTGGTGCCCGTAGCCTGGGACACGCTTCGTCATGCCGAGAGAGAAATGGTGTCCAACCATTTGGAAACAGCCCCCACCGTACCTGCTCTGCCACCCACCAGCCCCATCACACGGCTCAGCCAGGCTGGACGGGGCTTTCAGCAACCTGATCTAGTGGGAGGTGGGTTGGAACTTGATGATCTTTAAGGTCCCTTCCAACCCGAACCATTCTATGATTCTACGATCACCCAACCCTAAATGCAGGCTGCCTGAAAACAGAGGTGAACTGCTCTCCCCTCCTTTTCTCCTTGAAAAAACATGCTTTAAAACCTAGATCCTTTCTGAGGGACTGTAGCACATGTCCTGCTGTCATATCACAGGCCTTTCAGTCGGGAGCTGCTGGCCACCAGCCAGCTAGGGCTGGCTTTAGAGAATTGGACTGCAAGGCCAGGTAGTGCTCAGAGAGAGGATTAGGAGTTTACATTCCCAAAGGAAGACAATATGGGAGCATTTACTGCTGATCAGTGCACACCCAACCTGGCGTTTCCTGTAGCACAGGCGATCTCTTACAGACATAAATGTTTTTTGGGGTTTTGTTTTTCAGAAGAAGGCCAAGGGGGCGGCGCATGCACAGGGATAGGTACCTGCTCTCCAACTGCAGAGACACAGCCCGCTCGTCCTCTGGCACCAAGCAGAGCTACATAGCTAGTGGTCCCAGTACCAGGGCAGCCTTCAGCACGCTGGAGAAACGAACTGGAGAGTCTGACAGCAATGGGACGAAGCAGAGTTAGACATGGTTTGGACAGTGCTGGTAAAGGAGAGGATGGGAGCTGAGGGAAGCCCCAAGCTCATACTAGGTGAGGAGGTTACTGAAGCAATTTTACAGCACTGGGAGGGGGAGAAAACACACAGCTCTGCAATCTGTGTACTGTTCAAGGTATACGTGTAAAAAGCAAATCTCACAGAAACTAAAAAAGAAAAGAATATTTTTGAAAGCCTTTTTGCAGAGAAAGATAGTCAGAGCTGCACAACCTCTGCGCTTTCCGCACTAATAGATCAACAGCCACAGGATTGTTTTTCACCCTGGGGATGGAAAGAAAAATTTTCCTTGAGCAGAGAACTATAAGTACAAGCATATTCAATCTCCCCTGGATTAGAGCAACTTGCTGTTTCTATAAAGTATTAAATGAAATTCTAAAGAAGCAGAGAGATTAAAGGCCAACTGCGATGATCCCCAATGAGCATGTCCCAGATAGTCGTTGTAATCCTCAGTTGCCTATCTATTATTTCACAATTTTAAGGACACTGAACTCTGAAAAAGGGGTTTATAAAAATAGAGCAAAAAGACAGCAAATTCACACTTTGGTAGCTGGTGACATTTTTGAACCTCAGACAGCTGCTACCGGTGACACACTTTCCTATACATTGTTCAACACACACAACCTTTTACCAACAGGTGATGGGTCACCCCCAAGACATCCATATTCAGCAAGCCATAGGAGTCACAGTTCAAACGCAAATAAAGTTAGTTCTGCTACAACGAACAAGGCCATCAATTATAGGAATGAAATTCAAGCCAGAGCGTAGCACTTGTAATTAAGAAGCGGTGGAGCCCGGGCCAGGGCAGGTGCAGGTGACAAGAAGGGGACACAGCTCTTGCGAACACTCCAGGCCACTGGTGAGCTGTAGCACACAGTGCTCCAGGAGGAGCACATTCTGCAGGGCAAGAGTTACCCCTCACGGGAGAAAAGTGCTGGGGTACGTATGAGCCCAGTTGCAGGTGGGCATGGCCAGGGGGGGAAAGAAATTGTTAGGAGAGAGCGTAAATTGCACACGCTGTATTCCCTTAGGAAAAGCAGTCTATAAAGATATGTTAGCAGCAACCCTGTAAATACCAAATGAAAAATTCTATGTGATGGATATAGCTCCACAAAGATGCACTTGGACAGGAGTATGACAAGCCCAAGTGGCAACACAGTGCTTTCAACACTAAAATTCAAAATGCACAGAAAAATTATACAGCCAGCCATGAACATTAATAGCAAATTATTCCAGTGTGAAGCATATTTCTAATACCCTGATCTGGGTGGGCATTTGGGTTATCCTTAACCATTTTCTCTGCTCCTGGGGCTGAGCTGTAGTTGCCTGGGAACCCGCTCCTGTTGTTTGCAGGGAGCTGGGGTGAGCCTGTAGGTAAGCAGGGGCTGTGCTCTCCCGTGCTGTCACTGCTTTGAAGGCTAACCAAGCTGCCTCAGCTCCATGCCAGGTTTTGTGGTTCCTGCCTCTGGATACAGGGGGATGCTCCCACCCCAAGGACCAAAGCACAAAACGAAAGGCATATTGTGCATTACTGGATCTTATGTGGGGGAGACACAGGAAGAGCTCTTAGGCTTCTGAGAGCAGCTCCTATGGAAATGGGTGAAAGTGGGGGGTGAGATAACACTTCTTGGTCTGCTCTGTAGCTCCTGGGAAGGACAGAAGACTTTCTGGTACCTCAGCACAGAAGCTGACTGCCCCAAGTCCAAATGTAGACCTAGCACTGCCAATTCCATCACTAAACCATGTCCCTCAGGACCACATCTCCATGTCTTTTAAATACCTCTAGGAATGGTGACCAAGCCACTTCCCTGGGCAGCCTGTTCCAATGCTCGACAACCCTTTTGGCGAAGAATTTTTTCCTAATGCCCCATCTAAACCTCCCCTGGTGCAACTTGAGGCCATTTCCTCTCATCCCATCACTTGTTACTTTGGAGAAGAGACTGACACCCACCTTGCCACAACCTCCTTTCAGGTAGTCGTAGAAGCCTAAAATGGCAATAAAGATGCACATTTAAAAAAAAAAAAAAACCAAACAAAAACCAACCCAAACATTATGCTCAATAACACCCCAAGTTTCCACTCCCCTCTGTGGGATGAGCTGCAGACACACAACTGGGGTTGCTTTTCAGGAGCTTCTTATGCATAAAAAACCTCGTACCCTCCAGTCACCACAGACACGACCAGCCCTGAGAAGAGACAGCAAGCAGGAAGGGACCGTGTCCGCACTGCATTGGGCTGCTTGGGAAACTTCTCCTCTACCATTTCCTAGCCTTTTGAGTGACTGAATTTGTAACCCTAGTCACGTTGTACACAGTATTTTTATTATTGTAATTATTATGGTAACAAATGATGACTGACAACACTTAGTTTTGACGGCTTTCTCTCAAAGGCTATAAAATTATGCCCTTTTCTCTGTACTTTTACACGCCTGCTGTAAAATGTATAATCTCAGCCCTTTGCTGAACTTATACAGTTGATCAATGAAGCTGCAAAATCCCACTCTGGCTGTTTGGATTGTCCTGCTGCACACCCAATCTCAAATACAGAATGAAGTATAGAAAGGGCGAGCAGAACTGTCGATTTCACTGGGGCCAGCTGGTGTGTCCTCAGTTGTAACCATGCACCAAAACACATAAATTACAGGGAAGAGCTTACTGATCCCACTTGCACGGCTTGTTTAAGCTGCTGGTGTGTGTGTCTGAAGGTGATTTGAGAATCAGCTTCTGAAAAATCATTTTTAGACAATAATTCCAAAGTCCTTGTACTCTCTGGGTACTTCTCATGCCAAAGTACCTCAGAGCAGGAACAATCCTCATGGTTGTATACTCGATTTGCCTACTCCAAAGAACCTCTTCATATGCGGACAGCCTTGCAAAGCACTCAGGAAGAGCAAAGCAGCAATGGCATACTCCTGCTGGGGACTGCAAGCCAGGAAAATATTCTGGGGAAGTACCTTTTTAATATACTTCTTGACTGAAACCCCCCCTTGTTTTGTTTTTTTTTTTTAACTATAGAACAGCATATGAAGTACAGGGATTTAACCATATACAAACAGCTAAATACCAGATACCACTGTGGAATATAATTCTGTGCCAGAATCATATCAATCTCCACTTTTAAATGATTTTTTTCCAAAAATTTCCTTAACTTTAAGTAACTTCAGTGAGGCTTGGAGTAGGTCCTCAGGCAGTGTAAGGCTCCCGTTGCCTTGTCTGAAACTGAAGCTTTGAGGAGACTGGACAGCATGCAGCAGCTGCTGCAGCAAGGTAACTAATGGTCACTAATCCATGACTACTGATGTTCTGCTCTGATTAAAAGTAAGGCAGCAGTGATGTGTGATAAAAGAACGTGATCAGGTCACATCCTGTCAGACAAGGAAGAACACAAACCTAGGATTATTTTGTGAAGCCTGAAGAAACAGCAAGTGCAGATTTTTTAGGGCATTTGATAAACCTTTGCCTCTTTTCTCTGACTAGCAAAGCAAAACAAAAAGGGGGAAGAATAAGGGAAAACCTCAAACCATCTACCTAAATATTCTTTCTCAACCACTGGTCAGGACAAGGTTTCCCAAAAGGCCGTTACTCTCCTGGCAATAACAGAATGGAAATGTCTGAGCTTCATCAGTGGATAAGCTTTTGACCTCAAACATGGCAACTAACAGCAGAATAGGCTTTATCCCAGCCTGGGTGCAGGAGATTAATGACTATGAATAATATGTACGCATTAGTGTATAATGACAGCCCAGTGGAAGGAGTGCCAGAGACCCGCAATTTTTTTAGATCATTATTTCTCAAATGACAGAAACCATTACAATGAGGAAATTCATGCACTTTTCATTTTTCTAATTAAAACATGAAAACTGTTTTTCTCTCCCACTCAATTAATTGCTCACTCTTTCTTTCTGTGTCCTTGGCCACCCAGAAAAAGCAGCTCCTCCCAGGTAAAATGCTTCTTAACCGAGGGCCTACCATATCTCAAAAAGTTGCTGCAGTGTCAGTGCCTAAAGTAAGGGCACAAATAGCTGCCTTAAGGATTCCCACAGCAAAAAAAACCCCTGCATCGTTGAATTCCCAGTGGTCCCAAGGCAGGTGTGCTGTGGTCGCTACCTGGATACACCCTCTGCCCACTGACTGATAAAGGGGAATCAAACCGCTTATGAGACTGATCTTCCCATGGACCTGCTGATTAGCCATGAAAAATTCCTGCAATCACAGTTTTTACAGAGGATCTCAATAAATATACATTTCTATTCTGTTCTTAGAAATCTAGCCGTGCTTTTTTGTTTGTTTGTTTGAGAAGCCTGAAGTCCCCAGACCCTTTTGGCAGCTATTTTCTAAGATCCCAGCAGTCTTGACACCTGAAACATTGGGAGGTAAAGAGTGAATAAAACCACAGGCAATTAGCAGCCAGTCTCAACCAAGACATCGCTTCCAACCTTTGCTTTTCCTGTCCTCACTGCTCTACCTTGCCAGGCTCCCAGGAGCCCTGAAGGGAGCTCTGAGGCAGGCTCTGGATCAACTGAAACGGAGAAGCATCCACTTTTTTTCCCCAGGAGATATTTAAAGTGTGGTCTCCCACTCCCAGGTCTCCCTCTCCAGACACTGATTCTCTCCTACCTTTTGCGGTGTTTTGCCTCTCAGCAGGAGATGCAGTTCCCTTGTCCTTACAACCAAAGGTGCCTCACATGTATATTGAGGCTTTGTTTTTTTTTTTAGACAGCCTCATGGTGTTCATTTCCCACAATGTGTTACTACACGCAGTGCATGACAGAGAGGCTGGACCCCACGTGCTGTGATAGGCGAGCGAGGAGCGAAAGCCCTCAGAGATGCACAGAAAAAGACCCCCACCACCAAAAAAATGAAAAAGAAAAAAAAGGCAGGAAAAAAAAGTCAGGCAAAAATCTGCAGCTTACTCAAATAGCCTGAAACATACTGACTTCTCACCACTTGCTTATTTCCAAATTCACTAAGGCGGTGCGAAGTTATAAGACCTCTAAAAATAAAGGAGCTTGGTGAAACTTAGAAAACTTCACCTCCTGTGCTCTCTCACACAGATGGGCATGTACACACGAGCACACACCTTTCCATACTATTTCTCCATCAGCAAGCACCATCACAGCCAGGCTCTCTGTCCCACACACACACACGTCCCCGTGCTACTTGGCTCACCAGTCTCAATGCCAGAAAAGCTCTTCTTGACCATCCTGAATGCCCTGAATGACACCCAGGTTTCCTAACCTGGCTTCGTTATTTTCTCTTTATTTTGCATACAACTGAAGTATGAATTTCTAACATGCTTTCATTTACATGGGAAAACTGGAGAAAGCTGTTTGTGCCCCAGAAGGAGACAAAGAAACTTGAAGCAAAAGTAGAGTTAAGCAAAATAAAACTCTGAGATAATTATTTTTAATGACTTGAAAACGAAACTCATTTGGATGAATCCTCTTCAGACTTTGCCTATTCATTTCCCTAACTGTCAGCATGAAAATGGTAGGTTTTAGCGAAATAGTCTACCCTTAGAACAAGAACTAAAGTGAAAGTTTGTTGTAACATTAAATTGTAAGAGGCATAAATTATCAATGTTATTAGAAGGCATATACTTATCTGAAATCTCCCACTTTCCAGAAAATAAAACTACCTGCACTTTAGGAATAGCAAATGATTGAGTCTGACAGAAGCTTAAAGAAGATCCTTCTTTCTAACCTCGCTTTCTGCCACTGGGCTCCTGCACAGCATTACATACGCTCTGTATCACTTGTTGCTATGATTCCAGCAGTGACTTGCAGATACTGCAAGATGAAATAAGTGGCTCTAGGTTCCTTCCAAATGATTCAGCAGGGCTTCTCTTTTAAAATATTTTTTTTTTTTAACACCATTCAGCACTACTGAGGCTTAAAATGAAAACTTCTCTACTGCCAAATAAGACAAAAATAATAATAAGTAAAAAAACCCCAACCGACCCACAAACAAAATCCAATAACCATTTTTATTTCTACAGAGCAAAGTGACTCTATAGTATTTGCAGCTATTGAGGCCCCAGAGTTGTGCTGCACGTAGTGGTGTGAGCGGTTCATTATTAGTCACGCGAGGCAGCCACTGACCTCACTCCAGTGCCAGCTGCAGAGTCTGTTACGGGCAAGCCCAATATTTATGCACACTTGTCAGATTTCACACGGCTCCTCTGAATGACGTGCTCTCCTCTGGCCCCGCTTTTTCTTTCCTCTGCCCTCTAACTTCTCTGTGGCTCTTCATAATAAACGTGAATTTAACCAGCCAGCCCCTCTGCAAATTCACATGAAGGGCTGTATAGTTGTCACGAGGAATGCTAGACATATTCATCAAGACCCCGGGCTGAAATACTCAGTCACACAGTGAACTTGCAATGGAAAGATGCTCGCTGGCCAAGGCTAAAGAGCTGAGCCCAGGGTAAGGGCTGAGGGAATGGAAGAGACTTTTAAAAACGTTGCAATTACCGGCTGCAGACAGTCTGTTGAAAATATTCCAAGGTCCTAGCTGATTGTAATTCTACCAGATGTTTTAAAAAGCAGCTTTGACAAGCTTTCCTATGAAAAAACTGCTTTTCCTCCCAAATTTTTCTGGAAATAGTATAGTAGAAACTAGGAGACTCTGATTTTCCTAAGAATAATAATGCTTTAGTACCAAAAGCATTGGAGATTGGAAGCAATGCCAGGTGTCCCTGCATGCTGCGTGCAGGGAACGATGTCCCCACTGCTGCCATTGCATTAACACATTTCTAGTGCAGAACACCACTTCTGGATATATTTCACAGCAGGAAACTACATGGGGTTTAATGTGGGAATAATCTGCAGAAGCCGTATTTTCCTTTCGGCTGGATTTTAACAATGAATGCAAATGCATATAGGCTTTTATAGTCTGAATGTTTCTATTCAAATCTTTTGATTCAAAAGCCTTTTTTTCTCAACCACTGATCATGAAAACAGAACCTAAAAATCAACTAGTCCTTTTCTGAATCAATATTCTGGGTACAATGGTGCAATAATGTCACCTAAGGGGTTACAATTTTTAACATCATAGCTAGCTCTTACATTTTTACTTGGCTATTTCAATCTTTTTAAAATGAAAACAGAATAACCTTAATGTCGGAAATCCTCCAGCTTTGAGATGTTTCTTAGGCTGCTCTCAGATTACAGATAGGATGGTATTTTCAGCTTTTATGGCAATTATTTAATTTTGCAATTCTGTTTCCTTATGATCCTACTGTTGCTTTCCTATCTGTCACTGTGTCACCATAGAGAGATTAGCTGAAATTTCAGACTCCATTGAAGTCTCTTTGTCCTCTCCCCCATGACGCATTAGCTGCACATTGCAGTACTCCAAACAAAAAGGGATAACTGGCAACAGAGTGGCCCAGCGCCCACACTGCTGAGGCAAATTTCTCCAAAACATGAGTTTTAAAACCTGGTTACTCTTGGATGTTTGTGCCTATGTGCCTGGATCTTTGTGCACACTTGTAAAAAGTTGCTAAATGAAGAAAAGAAATATTGATTTTTCTCTTCCTCCCTACAATTGAATATTTATGACGCAAACAACCCCTAAAATATGTAGACTTTCTTGCAGAGCCTTGAAGAGGCTGCACAGTCAGCAGAATCCAAAAGTTCAGCTGCAAAGGTCAGGCAGACACATAGAAAAAAGAAGAAAAACATCCTGAGACTACCCCCACTTTGGAGCAGAATAAGCAGATTATTCTGCAAGAGAGGTCATGATTTTGATTTCTCTACAGCTCTATTTCTACCCCACACAGACAGACAACCGAAGCAGGAGATGCAAGCAAGGATGTGGTAAAGAAGAATGCTGAGTTCCTGTTTACCATCAATTTTTGTATCACCTGTTTTCTGTACTGTAGTTTGCTCACGTATGTACCTTGCAGGATTGTTGCAAGGATTAAATCTTTGCAAGGATTAATCTTTAAATCAGGATTTTGAACAGATCTGCATATTGTATATGCAGAATAACAGCTATAGTTAAGGTCACCTAATAACTCGTCACGCAATAGAAATTAAAAGAGCATCTGATAGCTATTGTGCAACTATCTTACATTGCATTTAGACAAACTTTCTGTTATCCTGGGATAAAATCAGGGCATAATTTGGCATAATTTAAAAAGCAGACAGGTATTGCAAATAAATATACCTCAGATAATTTCAGTTACACAAATGGCAGTCATAATTTATTCTTCAATTCCCTTTGATGTTCCCCCACACTGAAAACACATATGTCATTTCATACTATGGCAGCTCTCCTGGAAATGAGTCAAATTCAGCATCAGTGTTAATAGGTGCAACCTGGCACAAGCCAGCCATGATACAGCTGCTGCCAACAGAGACAAAGCTGGTTCAAAGCTCTGTTAAACTGGGAATGTGCCAGCTTTACATCTTTTTGGTGAGTCTGTGCAGTTCTGCTCCCCTATGTAATTCTATACTGCTGTCTTCTGAAATGTGAAGCATTAAATCAAAGAGAAGAGAAAAAGTAAAAAATACAGTATAGATAAGAAGTTGCCCACAAAACTCAACAGTCAGGTTCATAGCTCTGAGAAGCCACTTTTCAGCTGCGGTCCTGCAGTCAGAGCTGTTCAGAAGTTCCTGTTGTAACCTCTGACAAAAGACAAGGACCTTCAAAAAGAGAACTGTGTTGAGTTCAGTAGAAGAGGCTGCCACTGGTATGAAAACTCATGCAGAGAAACAGGCATGCCATCAGGAGGGACAGGAGCGTGTTCCCTCATGACGTCTGGTTCTCGATATGAGACCATAAAGGCTGCTTCAGGCAGAGGAATTTTTTTTCATATCACTTCTATTAGTTGCTACCAGTGGCTTCACAAGAGCTTGTAGGGCCTGAATCCCAGTAGGACAGGCTGCAAGGGTAAGGACACCCCTGCCAAAAAGGGTCCTTCCCTTCATCTGGCAATGGATATTTAGGGAAGGTCTAGCTCAGGAAAGAAAAGGTCTGTGGTCTGGAAACCTACATTAGGAAAGACCCCAAGAAGGGACTAGATGTAAGGTCAACGTAGTGACAAAAGCAACAGCAACCAGACACTTGTGTAAGTGGCGAGAATGGCATGACAGCAGTGAGAGCTATCTGGTAGTAAGAGGCAATGAACACTTTAAATCAGATTTATACTTGGAAGTAACACTCTGATCAACAATTAATGAGCCTATTCTAAAGTCCGCCTCAGCTGCTGCTGATTTAGTCCATAACTAAACTCGCTCTTCCGTGTCCAACCAGTTCCTCCAAGCCACTTCTGGAAAAGTGAGAGAGCATGTTATTCAGTCACATCATTTGTTAGGGAAATGCTCAGGCCCTGCTCTCTGCAAATGCCTGTAATCTCCACATCACAAGAATAGCAAAACACACTTCCCTCTTATCTGTGGACCAACGTCTGACATCAGTCCCACGCTGGCCTGGGCCCTCGAAGCCCAATTCCCAAGGGTTTTCTGCCCGAGAGATGATTGATTAATCACCACCCATCGAACAGAAGGACGTCAGCGCTCTGTGCTCCCCTGAATACTGTGCAATTGTAGGATTCAATTTAAAGTTCCTAAAGGCCAACAATCGGCTCCTCAGACACTGATCTACCAAACAGTAGGGTGCTCAGCTACAGAATAAAGGAAAAGCAGGAGAGGGCATTTCAGGAGTCTATTGCTAATGAGCAAACCATCTGTCTGTCTTTGTGAAAATTGGCTATTTATTCTGACATTTCCTTTTCCCCAAACAGTTTTTCTGCTGATGACCTCATTATTTTAAAGAAATGTAATCTAATTTAATGCTAGTACTTGTCAGATTTTTTTAAAAAAAGAAATAAAGATAACTGTAAGTATCTTAGCAAATGGAAAAATAAAAATGTACCATGCCCATGAGATAGAAAAGGTGCAAGCTATCCAAGCTGTGAAGTCCCACCACAAACAAGGCTAGCTGGTGATAATTACACTCATTATTAAGAAAGAAAAGCACAGCCACAGCTGTGAAATGAGTGACCAATACCGAATTCTTCATATGGGATCATTCTTCCATCACAAATGAAAAAAGACACTGAATAGAAATTAAAAAAAAAAATAAAAACCAAAAAAACCCAAAACCAACCCCCCCAAAAAACCCACACCAGAAGAAAGTCTCACTGTTGGCAAAACTTATCATAAATGCATAACCTGGGATGGACTCTCCCTGGTCTGCCTTACCCAATTTATGTCTCTCAAAGGACTGGGTACATTTCAGGACACCAGACTGTCCTTGAGTGCCTGTAAATTTAGCAGAAATGTAAGAAGAGGATACAGAGACTAATCAAGTTGTCCATCCATCTTCCGGCATCACATCTCTGCTGCAGACACCACCAGCTGCTTCAGAGAAATAGGTAAGAAGCCTGATGGTAAGATAATAGGGATAGTCTGCCCAGCCAGGACGTCTCCTCCTTATTCTTACCAGTGATAGATCAGTTTCAGACCTCAAATATGAAGTTTTGTGGCCCTTTCAGGACATCCCTTCAGATATTTTTATTGCCTGTTTTCAAGCAGTGGCATTACAATCCTAAATCTGAGCAGCTAGACAATGCCTATGCACTTCTAGCAAATGAGAATATTCTAAAATGTAAAAAAAACCAGAGTATACCAAATTGTAAAATCAGATCTGAGTACACGAATGGTTATTTTTGGATCCACACTCCCTTTGATCTGTTGTCTCAAATCAGCAAACATGGACCAACTCAGACCTCAGAAGTGAAGTCAGGGAAGGCTGCTTTTTTGGATGGGAAGGTAGAATTTGATAGTATCTCTCTGACCACCTTCTGACATTCGTTCTAATCTCAGCTGAGCCTGTATTTCTTTATGCATGGTTTTATGCCAGGTAGTAAATGAAGAACGCTGCATTTGGACTCATATTTGGACTTTGGTGAGGCAAGCATTTACCCCAAATGAACACTTTGCTAAGGAGCTTTGTCAGCAGCAGCATTTTCTGATGCTTAAACTGAAGTTCAGTTTGCCAGACTTAGGGAGTGAAAGGAGAGATTTATGGAGAAAGGACTGACACATCCCGCTGCAATGAAGATCTCACAAGAACGTACAGCTCATAACTATGTGTGGCCCCTCCTTCTTCAGCCTGGTGCCCTCCTCATCAGCCTTTGAGATGTCTGTGACATAAAACGAAAAGTGGCAAAACGAGCACTGTGCTAGTACTAACCTAACATCTTTGGGATGCAAACCCGCTGTCAGGAATCAACAGCAGCACTAAACATCAAAATGTACAAATCAAGGTGGTACAAGAGCTACATCTCTTTTAATAGCCTATGTTTAATGAGTGCATTCCCATATACCAGGAAGCTGGATCAGAAGCCTATATTAAGAGGAAGAAGCTGGTCACCCCTGGTTTGTATAGTGTGCTACCTTGTGTGCTAAACAGTGTGCTAAGGCACTGCATAAAGTCAACAGTAACCACATTTTTTTCTATGATCAATCAACAGAAGACATCCAAACAGGAACTGCTAAGAGTAACCAAACTGGCACAAACTTCTCTTCTGATGGTGAGCAAAGCTTAAGCAACTCTTGCTTATCTGTTGGTTTATCTAAAGCACCTTGAGTATGTCCACTCGCCTCTAAAGGCACAATGAGCAACTGCTCCAAGCAAAGGTGCTTCACTAAAAAGGGACTTCAAAAAGCATGTTGGTAGCATTCATCTGTTCCTCAATACTCCAACTGAATACTATGTCTGAACAGATCTGGAAAAACGTACTTCCTACACAGACATTTTTTCCTCATTACTGTCTCTCTAAGTACTGAAAATGCAGCTGAAGGCATGACCAGCTGCAACACTGGAAGCTACAAATATGGTACTTAGGCAGTAGCGATGCTGGAATAACCAGAGCACGGTACTACACTTTTCCCAAAAGGAAAAGTTTCGAGAGACAACTGATAGAGCAGATTTTCCTGCTCCTCTAAGAAAAGCGAATACTCCAGGGGCATGTGTTCATCAAACAACAGGACTTATATTTCTGGTTTTACAATCTAGTAGAAGAGGATAAAGGCCTAAACCCTTCCCAATTACCCAGAGTATGTCTTGGCAGCTCTCTTCTAAGTTGTTCCTTCTGGGAACATTAAACAACGTGACAATTTAATTTTTTTTCATTAAATGATGAGCCCAAGTGGTATTGATGGCAATGTGACCTGGGAGGGAGAAGGATTCAAGACAGACTAGTTACCCACTGGCATCCACTGCCAGATTGCTAATTTTATTTGGTCTGGGAGTGACTGATCCAGGAATATCAAAGCTATTGTCATAAAAAAGCTACACTTTAAAAAGAAAAAAAAAAACGAGCGTGTAAGGTTATCTGGCTAAAGGCTTTATCACAGTAAGCATAATGACTTGGAGAGGATCAGAGGAACAACGATAGGTGGAGAACCCAAGTAACCTAATCGGTGAAATCAGAGCACAACAAGTGTTCCATCAAAGGAGAAGACTAAGCTGTTGTCCCTGGAGTGAAATGCACCAAGAGCTGAGGGGAAGAATCTTTCTTCCTGGACTGCCATGCAAAATACAGGAGTTACTGCCTTAAAGGCAGCATATATATATTTATATTTATATATATAAAGTGCCTATCACCATATTGATAAACATTCTTTGGAACCACTCTGACGGTGGTTCCATCAGGGCTTATTATAGGATGCAGGGGGAAGAAAATTTGGGGATAGTGTAAAACCTATCCAGTTGGCAGTTTCTCAATTTAAGAAGATGAACTACCATATTTTGGTAGCTTAAAGTGGGCAGAAAAATAAGTTTAGGGAGAGAGATGGTGCCACTAGACAACCCTTTTTCCCCAACCCTTAAACCCTGTTTATTTTCTATTTCCACTTGGCATTGCTTATATATCTCCATGGATGTGTCCACAAAGTCATAAAGTGCATTATGGCTGTATGTTCTACATGTCCTACATCTGCATACTTTACTTATAGGGTTGAGTAAGACAGCATAGATACTTTTAGTTAACCATTACAGTCTTTACTAGCTGTGTTCAATTTCACTTTAGCATCTCATTTTGACATTAATGGGCTGTAGTCAGGCTTACCTGTTCTGTGCTCACACTGAGGAAAAGACCCCATCATATAAGTTTCCAGGAATGAAAATTCACTCAAAGAAAAAGGATTGAGGCCACTATTGCATATGATAAATGGGAATCATATGCCTGTTTCCAAAACTGGAAAACCCATTCTGAAGTTTCTTACGTTCCGGACAGGAATCCAACACAATCTCCTAAAATTACCTCGTTATGAACTTGAGCTTACAGAGGGACTGTAAATCAGGAATTGTTCCAGTGGGCTAAGAAGATAGGCAACTTCAAAGGACTAATTAAATCCCTCTTCACATAATTCACCAATATAGTTGGAACATGAGGAATCAAAAGGACTTTACCTGTTCTGGTCTGAATTTAAGCTTTCAACACAGAGCACCCAGTGTGAATGGAGACATAATCTAAGGAGCTTTCTCTGCCTCTGTACACAGTGACTAAATAATGGTGACTTACCCCTGATTGCTCCTGAGAGGCATCACCCTAAGACTGGCCTTAGGTGCCCTAAGACTGGCCTTTAGCAGGACGTACACCCCTCAACAGCAACATAGCCATACATAGAACTGCAGTTACAACTTCAGATGACCCTCATTTTTAGGCACTGTATCCACATGTAACATACAAAGCATCAAGGATCAAGAGAAGCAGACTTAAAATAACAGAGATGACGTACCAAGATACGATCACACCTTGGTAAAACCCTGTCTCGAGTAGCTAAGAGACTTCTGGAGGCAAGTGAGAGTGTGTGCCAGAGAGAGGAGCATATAGTGGGTCTTTCCATCCAAGGGATGTGATGTCTTGTGACACATAAGGAAAGGGGGCACGGTGATGCTCCATGCTGTGTTACTCAGCTGGCCCCAGTGAAAAGCACCTTCTGCTGCCACAAACACTGTACGTGCTTCTGACTTGGATTTGTTTGTTTCTGCTCTTCTGGGACAAGGGCCTCCTCGAGTTAGCCGTGAATTTGGGAAACGGCACAACAAGTTATCTAAACCACCGCTGCTGATCTTAATGTATTTGATATACACAGAACTTTCTGGAAAACAGGTGGAAAAACCCCTACCAGAATGCAAAAAGCAACTGAATCAAAGACAGAAACTGGGGTGTGTGTGTGAGGTTTAGATCTCATTGTCACTGTGCAGGAGAGCAGCATGAAACTTCTTGGCTTACAGAGGTACTTTACCATTGCTATATTAAGAAAAGGAGCCTGTTAGGGAGAACAATGCTGCATCCACGTTACAGGAGAAAATTGGAAGAGAGAGACTGCAAGCATTGCTCGCCTTTTCACAGTTGGCAATATATTCCCCTGACTCACGCATACGTAGGAGACCTGCCCACAGTCTGAGTCTATGCAGGAGCTTTGAGTAAGACTCTCTTTCAGTGCCTACCCATAAACAAGTTTGTCTTCTCAGCATAAATCTTCTTTTATGTTGTACTTATTTTCCACTGCATGTCTCAGGAAAACATTAGAGGATTTATCATTGCTAAAATTTCAGATATACTACAGCCAATGGTTTAGAAAATTATTTGCTAGCTGTTAAAACAATTAATCTAAGCCTCACTTTTAAACTGTAGAGTCTTTATGTCTTCTGCCTTTTCTGTGAAGTATTTGGGATATTTTGGGGTCACATAAAGAGATAATAATACCCTCATAATCAAGGTAGCGAAACCTAGCATTTTATAATGGGCTCTCTGATAGAAAAAGTGTTGCAGAAAAATTCAGGCATACCTATCTCCAACTGAAAGTTTTATTTATAATCAAAAAATATTTGTACCTTGCCAGACCTTGATTTCATCCCTTTCTATTTTTAAACAGATTTTCACTTTAAATCATATTTTCACAGGAACAAATAGCTTCAAGTTGTAGTCTCATTATTCTTTGCTTTCACCCCTCCTTACGAAAAAAACACCACGGAAATAATGCAAATACTGGCCTCCGTGCCATAGGTCAGCACCAGAAAAATCTGAAAGCCTTAACTTTTTATATAATACTCCTTCTGTCTGCTACATACATTAACATTTACGATGGAAATGTTTAAGACCTCCCACCTCCAGTTGTTCAAGAATTTCTTGTTTAGCATCCACTGCATACTGTAACAGATTTGCTGGAATACGCATCTCTGCATCCTCAGATGAATACTCTGTGTGTTTGCAAAGGTCTAAGAGATCAGCAAGCAAAAAAGCGAAGTTTGTTAAGAGCTCCAGACAGTTCTCACTGGAGTTTCTGTGTGCCTCTAATACACATCTCAGTATTCACCTAGAGACAACCACACGTCACTTCTCTTCACAGAGCTAGATCCTGTGCAGTGGGTCAAAAGAGGTTTGGGGTTGATATCGGTAATTCTTTGCTATTCCATGTCCTTGAATATTGGCTCAAAGGAATAACCTCTAAGGGAGTTCAAACTCTCAGTTTTTCTGCCTTTTTCAACTTTTTGGTAAAGACCTCCCCATATCACCTTTTACATCTACCACTTGAATTCCTGCTGAACACAAAGAACGTGAGTCAGAAGTAGACATACAAAGCATACACAATTCCTGAGGAAGAACAAAATTGCGTCTCACCGCTAACCCGATGAATAAGGTTCTTTGCAATTCAGTGATTAATCCCCCTTTGTATGACTTGATTCAAAGGGAGGGGCATGGTAGAAAGCACATACTTCCTTCTCAGGTAGCCTTCAGCTCCTAAATCCTTCATCCCATCGACAACTCTTCCTACATATGGAGGAACTTCTAAATCAATCCTACCCACAAAAAGGGCCGTAAGACTCATTTCAAGACTGTCCTCAGTCCCAAGTTCCCAGCTAGTGTGGACAAAAGTGGTTCCTGCCTGGGCTTGGGGCCATTTTGGGTGCAAACAGCAACGCTGCTCCATTTTCCTATATGATAGATGTTGAGTGATGGAAGGAGCTCGATGCTGCCATTGGGCAGCCCTCTCCTAATGGGAGCAATCCTTCAGGGAGAGCAGCCTTAGGAGAATGATATGACACTATGTAGGGCTGCTGTACAGTTCCGATTCTGCTCCAGGTCCAGGGGTGGCTTTGAGGCACAGAGTGACTCCCCATCACCAGGGACTCACCACACTGCAGCCTTGGCCCCACCAGCACCAACCGACCACGTGTACAGTCTCATGCAGGCACCATCCCAGTGAGATCTGGCGAGCGACTCCAGCACCCAGCGGGAGCAGGAGCCTGTGTCCATGCACTGACAGGTGGACAAATAGGTCACTTCCATCTCCTGCATGTTAACAGGATTATATAAATGTATGTCCATGAATCAAACAACCATAAAGGGAGCCTGCATTTCAAAGGCACAGCTTCTTTGACAATACAGCACTCTTTAAAATCGTAGTAAAATAGACATGAGTGTTGAAATTAACCACAGACATCAAAATGACCAACCAATGAAGTTGCCTGTTTCTGGGGAAAGGAGAGGAATAAGTCAGGCAGGGTGAGTTTGCTGCGGAGGTCTGCCTGGAGACCAGCAGCTCGTGGGAAGCAGTGAAGCACTGCTTTATTTATTGAACTCATACAAAAATCTTTTAATCCTACCTGCCCATCAGTTCTAGCCTACAGAAGATACAGAAAACCACCACTGGTCCCTTCCGCAAGTGACTCGGGACACTACGAAATTCAGCATGATAATTAATAAAGATGTACTAAAATCCCAAAACCTTCTGAGTTGAATTTTCCTAGCAGTGCTAAGGTGGCATGGGATTAGTTCTTGTCTTCTTTCTTCGTCAGCAGCGCCTGTACACCCAGCACTTGGTCTGTCTAATTCCTTCTTTCCACTTCCCACCTGTGTGAGAACAATTCCTATGCCTTGGTCATAATTGCTACTCCTGTTTTTCCTACATTAGATCTGATACATGTAAAGAAGGGACCCCTAGATTTTACAAAAACCCTGTCCAAAGTATTCAAATACTTGGAGGACACTTTTTAACACATTCCAGTGGTCAAGGAAAAGGACTACTCTTATCTGTGAGGAGCTTGACCCCTCACTAGATTTGGTTTCTCCAGTCCCAGCACAAAAAGCGGTGCCCACCAGCCTGTTCTGAGCTCTGCTGCACTCTGTCCATCCCTTCACGTCCTGGAGAAGGAGACTGGTCTGAGCCTGGCACTGGTTGGCAGCTCTTCCCCTGCACCAACCCAGAGCCCAAATCCCCTTGTGATGCTGCAGCCCAGAGGCCCCACAAGTGACTGCAGATCTGTTCTGCAGCTGTTCCTCTCAGATACCTACCCACACAAATCCTGTTTACTCCAACTCTGCTGGGAAGGTACAGAGCAGCACTAAATCCTATTTTACTACAGTCAGTATTAGGCTTATACATCCATAATGATAGCCTAAACCTTGCTAAAAAGCCTTGTTAAAGCCATGCACCAGCTAAAAACTGGACTCTCAGACTTCCTAGAAATTCTGTAACGTTATGTTTCCTCCACTGGACATTGGGAAAAAACATTAAAAATAAAGACCTTGGTTCAGTTAATTACCGATTAGAAGTTCATCTAGTAGTTTCCATTAAAAAAAAATAATTCCATCAGTAAGCAGCAAGATGATACAGCCTACTTAAATTTAATTTATTTTGCCAGAGAAAAATTACACAAGCAACTGTGTTATTAGGATGCACTATTTTTAATTAAAGTTTCTGAGGAGAAGATAAGCATCAACTAAGAAAAGCCAGCCTGAAATCAGACTGGAACCTAACAGTCTGGAAGCTGTATTGACAATAAAAAAATTGACATGCCAAAACACATTACAGAAATGGACCTTTGACATTAGAATGAGGATTTCTAATAGCTGACATGAAAGAAGAATATGAAACTGGAGTTTCAATCTACAGCTGATTCAAATGTAATCCCTTCTGTTAGGGGCTTAGGGCTGTGAAGCTTCTCAGCTTCAATGAGCTTGTTTTTAGCAAGGTTATGCATATCAGTCAGAGAGCCACCTGCACGTTCCCTTTGGGAAGCGAGCTGGGGATGATCACCGACAGTGCCCGAAAGAAGAAGCTTCTGCAGGAAATCCCTTCAAGCTAATGGGACCCCGGGTAAATCTCCAAATGCGATATCCACTTAAATCCTAAATCTGGTGTTGCCTTCATTCCTAAAACTTGTGG
Source organism: Tringa tobata (assembly GCA_033628505.1). NCBI lineage: Eukaryota > Metazoa > Chordata > Aves > Charadriiformes > Scolopacidae > Tringa > Tringa tobata. The sequence continues at coordinate 14,887,264 of JAHREE010000073.1, read as the reverse complement.
TAATATTTGCACTCAGAAGCCAGCTCTGGTTGCTCACTTCATACAGATGCATGCCTAGTCTCCTTTGAGTCTCCCTAAATCCGTGCCCTTCAGTAATAATCATGTAGCAGTGAGTGTCACAGACTGGTGACTTGTTTACGCTGTCTACCCAACAAGTAATAGCTTTCTACCCTTTCTGTAATAGCTTCTGCCTCCGGCAACCCTCTGCGCCTGCATAAAAGTCACTTTGTTTTGGACTGAGGGAGCAAAGTAAGCAGCAACAGAAACACTTTTTCTGCAATAAAGACGAAGGAGAAATGATGGGGTTTTAAAGATTGCTATTAAAAGCTGTGATTTGGAGTGCTGTCAACATAAGGATACCCAAACTGGGCAGAAAATCTTTAGCCACACACACATATTACAATTCTAATCTGAAAAAAAAAATAATAAACAAAGCTGCTTTCAAACATATCCCTGGACAAACTACTGTAGTTGGACTTAAAGGGCAAGAGGTGGTTGCATATTAGTTGGGCCTCAAAGCTCAATGGTTATTCCTACTCAAGAGGTCAGGAAAAAAAAAAAAGAGTACATGTTTTAAATACTCCTGTGTCTCACTTTTCCTGAACAGTAAGCCTGGGGTAAATCATAGAGAACTCCATGATGTAGCTCATTAACCTTTGTGAATTACAGTGAGGGTCTCCAACTGAAAACATTTTGATAGCCCCAAATACATTACTAAATGTCAGTAAACACTCTGAAATACCTTCTTTTCATTTTTGTCAATATGAAAGAGCTACTCATACTTTAAGTAGTTATACTTTTTACGATTACTAGAAATTCTTGCATATAGAAGATATGCTCTGCGCATTCTTAATTTTTTTTTTCTCAAGGACTCTTTTAATTTATCTCTCTATTAATTTATCTTTTCCCACTACTGTTTAAATCCCCCTGGAACTCAGTGGAGACAGTCCTCAACCTTGACGGCATTAACCGAGTCTCTACCTCGCTCCTGAAATGAGTCTCCAGCTGACATTAGACCGGGCTCCCTGGATGTGGCTGAGCAGCAGTTTGCATGTGGCTACTCCCCACCACACCCAACTATGCAAACAAGGCATCAATCTCTGTTTATACCACTGCAAGGAATGCTGTAAACACCATGAGATCATCACAGGAAATTCACTTTGTAAAAAAACAGGGAATGAATAATACAAATGGAAGAATGCTTCCAAGGCAAATAAACTTCATACCAAAAAAAGGTGGAAGGTGTCTTCTAACCTCTTCTGCACCAAAGAAAAAATGCCAATTGCAAATTAAAACCAGAGTGCTTGTATTTCATTAAGGTTAGGAAGGAAATTCTGTCTGCCCTCTGATAGCTGTCTGTGCCAGCCTAAAGCGAATTTATGGCATAATCGAAATTACATTCCTTTTCTGCTACTCACTTGATTCTGCTGAGCATCATTATGCTGACGCAATTTATCATATTTTACATCTGAAAGAGCTGTTCTGTTTCCACAATCCCACCCTTCGTACCATCACTTTCTCAAAATCTGGGCATTATACAATCTTCTTCCCCATCCTGGTTCCCTTTCATGAAAACTCTGCAGACAATTCTGAGACAATATACAGAGGACACACACAATCCCAGATAACTATTCAACCTTCTGAGAATTAAGACATACTTTTCACTGTTGCAGGTGAATTTTCACTTTGAGCTTTTGGCTCCAGTGTCCCTCATCTAGCAAATGCTCCAAACCCACCAAAGAGCAGGAGGCGGCAGCAGAAGAGAGGCCACAACCTGCAGCTGATATATCTTAGAGTAGATAAACACCGCGCAGTTGCCCCAGGCACCAGCTGCATGGCAGATCTGCGAGAGGAACTTTTCTACATGCAGTTGCCCCCTGATGCTCAGCAAAGGAAGGAAAGGAGATATATTCTCTTCCATTCCTCCTGGCAGGCAAATGAATTAGCATCCGCTACCAAAGGCAGAAGCTGGTGGGTTGGCTGGTGCCCTCAAATGCGTTATTGCAAGAAGAGGCTACCTCCACTGATCATAGCAGAGAACAGTCAATCTGTGCCAAGGAATACAGTCTGTTCAGCAGAATGTTTTTTTACTGTTGTTTATGACCAAACCTCATCCCATGCTGAGATTTCAGGACTGGTAATCAAAAGGTACGCTAAACAGATTTACCTTGAAGGTCTGCTTGATCAAAAACCAAGCCCCAGACACTGCTTTACATACCAGTTTCAAGAACAGAAATACCTTTTTAAAGTAGCACGTTCAACTTCACCTAGCCCAGACTTTAGTCTGTCACCTGTTGCTGCAGTGCTGAATTGACAGTCTGGAGTTGACAAAACGGTACCGCAGATGGGGAAAAGGGACTGTGTGGTTGCTGGATCCTACATTGTGTGGGTAAGAGTAGGCACTCCACCAGAGGATGCTAATTGGAGGTTTTTACAGCCAACTCTTGAGTGCATCCACAATTGCGAGATATTGACACCTTAATATTTTATTTGGCTGTAATCAAATTACTTTATCAAACCTCACACACTTGTTTGCTATTGAATATCAAACCAAAACAATGGGTGCTTTGATGCATATGCATTAGTCTGAAGGATTCATTAAATCTACAAGAATAATCAACAGTTTGAGACAGAAAAAATTCTTTTAATTGGGCAGTCTGCCTCCAGAGATTGTCACTGTTACCTGGGATGGTTTGACTTGTCCTTACCACATAGCAAGCTTCTCTTTAAAAACTGCAAGTGGACAGCAATCAGACCTTTGACACCTCCAGAGTTCCAATTCCCCTACCTCCAATCCCTTGTAAATTTTTAAGTACTGTCATCGGTTTATCCCGTATTTCAAGATTCCCATGAACTGAAAGCTGAAGTCCTAAAAAGCTCAACATGGACTGATTTTTTCCCTACTTGGTCAGTAACACGATATTTCACTTTGCATTTCTTCATCACATCACTCCCCAAGGCTGCCTTTGTAATGCACACTCAGTCACGAAAAAACCCTAGGTCTGCAATTAAAGAAAGAAAACAAAGCCAAAGAGCTATTACAGCATGAGCTTATGAAAAAACAAACTGCAGGTAGCTATGATCATTCTGACCTCTGCTCACTGCTGGTCAAATTCTCCTTTTCCTATCAAAGACGAAAAGATCAGTTGGCGCTGTTAGGCATGCTATAGAGGCAGAGTCTGCCTGCCTGGCTGTAACAGCTAGGAGTGCTGTCAAAAAAGCCAACCCTAAATGCACAGTCACTAATGATTTCATTACGGTAAATCTTTCATTTGAAAATAATAGTCAGTACTTCAATGGAGAAAATAGAAACTCAATAAATCCTTAATGATGCCTGGTCTCTTTTGTGCTAGCAGTTTTACATGGTAAAAACAATTCTTCTTGCGAATGTCAACCTGCCAATCTGGTTCAAGGTTTCAAACCTCTATGAAGAATTTCAGAGGGAAAGTAGAAATATTACTGTTAATGGCTTTGTTTGAAATGTCTTGATTATGTCAGCTATGAACAGTTGCAAACAAGATGCCCTTGAAAAGAAAATTAAAGCTAAATCAGAAGCATCCAAAGGCTTTCTATTCCTCATCCCCCATCACAAGCCTCCAAACAGTTACTGCCACGTCCTCCTTGCCCAGCAGTTCCCAGTTCTGAGACGGGAGTAAAATGAACCTTTGGTGGTGGGCGATTTATCTGAACTATTTCCTCTCCCGATTGCCCAAGCGGAAATCTCATATTCTCCCCCTTCAGCTCAGTTTCTCTGAGCTGCCCAGTAAAACTCAACTCCAGGACCTCAGAGCAAGAGCTAGTGACCAAGTGAGGAACAGAATCGGTTGCACACCAGGAAAGGGATGAAAAGACGGCTTCAATTTTAAAGACCAGATCGGAATATGATAAGAATGACAAACTTTGCATTCTAATTAATGCTCTCGTCCCCTTCAATTATGTCGGCTGATGACCTGGAATAAAGGTGCCAGGATCCAATCAACACCCACATTTAAAACCAGTTAACAGACTGTCAGGTTCAGTTGTGAAAATGCCTTTATTAGTAATCAGCCTCAGTGAATCCTGGAAAGCGCTGTCAGTCTTTATATGCTGTGAATTACATGCTAGTTGGTTTAGGAAACTGAAGATAATGGATGCAAAGGCATTCTTTTTCCCTCTCTCTTGGTTTGTGTTTACTACAAAAAAAAATCATGTAGTAACATTATGGAGATCTTTCTGTTCATACCATATTCTTTGGAGAAGTATTGTACTTCTATAGTATTACATTATGGATGGTTGTGGAGCATCAGTTGTGGGTTACTTGTGGGGTATCACATCCACAGCCTTTTTATTGCTCTTGCTTCTAAGAAAAGCATCTATGAAGACATGAAGCATGTGCGAAATGTCCACACAAGCGATGCTCGTCCCCACAAGGCTGCTCTTCCTTCCCTTCGACTAAGAAAATTACTGCCAAATTTTTGTCCTAATCATCTTGTAGCAAAGAAACAACACTGCTGAAGTTCTCCACATACTGACCCTCTTACCACCATGTAAGGATAGCAGTTCATGCAATATACCTATTTCTTCCAACAACCCAATACCACAAAACCATGTCAAATAAAAGGCAGCTGCAGGAATGCCAATGCCTAATCTTCCTGTGCAGAACCACAAAAATTCTTTCTATTTTCTACATTTTTCCCCCAAAGAATACACAAATTGTTACATATAATTACTCTTATGACAATTGTGGCCAAGAGAAGCAAGGGATATCTCTGAATTTGTGCTACCTGAACTACTTCCTCCTCTATGGCTGTGTGGACTGATGGACTACCCACTCAAACAAAACTGAACAGATGTAAAACCTTATCCTAGAGTGAAATCAACACTGTAGGACCAAAAGCACCCTGACTTTAATATTCACTGACATTTTGTTTTTCATTTTGTTTGCTCTTTGCACTTATTACAGTCAGGACCAGAATGGAAGTGACAAATTATCCCAACAAGGGAATGTTCTCACAGTATTTCCAGGGAAATTGAAAGCAGGTGGAACCAGAAATAGCACAGAAAAAACTTCCTGTTTAAAGATTTTTGTGCTTGCCTGAAGCCTTGACCCAGGGGAGCAAAAACTTCTGGCAGTAGCTGTAAACTAACTTTTCAAACAGTGTAGCTCAGTTCCCAGCACTAGAGACTGCTGTCTCGAGGTGTGCCTGAAGCCCTGCCCATCACAGCTGCCCCTAACCTCAAGGGCGGGTTTGCAGATACTGGAGAATTGTGGGTTCGACTTAGCATCCACATCTGCAATATGCAAAGGAAAAGCCTAAGGTGAAGAAGAGAGGGAAGGAACAAAAGATATGAGAATACCACCAAGGAGAGACCAGTAGAAGGGGAGAGAGGCAAGCTGATATGTTTAGCCATCTGAGGAGATGGAGGACACCAAAAGGGAGTACTGCTGTGCTGGACATTTCAAAGATGCATTCCAATTCTATTTTTTTTTTTACTTTTTTTTCTTCAGGAAACCAACCTTAATTTCTTTTTCCTTTCCCATATGAAGGTAATCTAGAAACTATAGTCATGTACTCTGACATCTGACCACAACAGTGGAGAACTTAAGAGCTATCCTTCTATAATTGTGATGCATAATGATCAAGGTACAACAGTAACCTCTTCCCCACAAGTGATTTTCCACCATTTCACATCCTGATACATAATGTAGTCTCTCCCCAGACTAATACGAGAACCTTCCCACTGTAACTACCCACAGTTCTACAGTGACACATCTTCTGGTTTGGGGGTCATCAACAAACTAATAAAGCCCATAAAAGATATGGCAAAGGAAAACCAGAAGGACTCCTTTAGAAAGGAGGACCCTGGGAACTACTGACCTGTCAGCCTCACCTCTGCCTGGGAAGATCATGGCACAGATCCTCCTAGAAGCTATGCTAAGGCACAGAGAGGACAAGGAGGTTACTCGAGACAGCCAGCATGGCTTCACCAAGGGCAAGTCCTGCCTGACCAACCTTGTGGCCTTCTATGATGGAGACACAAATCAGTGAACAAGGGAAGAGCTATGGATGTTGGCTACCTGGACTTCTTTAAGGCCTTTGACACAGTCCCCCACAGCATCCTTCTCTCTAAATTGGAGAGATATGGATTTGATGGGCAGACAGTTTAGTGGATGAGGAACAGGTTGGATGGTCACATCCAGAGGGTAGTGGTCAATGGCTCAATGTCCAGATGGAGATCAGTGACAAGTGGTGTCCCTCAGGGGTCCATATTGGGACCAGTACTGTTCAATATCTTCATCAGTGACACAGACAGTGGGATCCATGCACCCTCAGCAAGTTTGCAGACACCACCAAGCTGAGGTCCCTTTCAACCCAAACTATTCTATGATTCTATGAAGGACCAGAATCTTGTAAACTGAAAGGGGAGATGAACAAACTATCCTCAATTAATTTTGATAGAAAAATTTCATCATTGTACATATGATGAAAAGCATTAAAGAGAAAAGCAAAGTAAAGGCTTTCAGATTTAAGTCTGCCTTAGAAACGTTTTATCGTGTTATTTAATTACTTTAGTCCCTCCTTCATCACTTCAAAATCTGTCATTTTGACACCACTGGACTCAGGGGTGGGAATTAATCCTGAACTCTACAGGCAGCAACGGTGAGGAGAGCTGCCTTCACCAATCTCTGCACAAGACCCAGTTTCTCTCGGCACAGCTGACTGCAGCGAGAGCACGCTGAAGAGATTGGACTGTAACTATTTTGGAGTGATCCCTGAGAAAGAGGCCTTAAATAGACCAATACGTATATCTGGTAATCTCAGATGGATCATTGTGCTCCTTCTGCCCACATAGACATTATGTCGATGTCCCTAAATAACAACACAATTTACCCTCCCCAGCTCTAGCGACTATCACTGGAGCAACACCTCAAATTTTCATATTTGGGTAAGGGCATCTTGCAATGCTTATATTCATTTGGACTCGAGCTTTCATCTTGCAACAAAATATACAGTAAAAAGAAAAGGAAACACAGAAATCAGAGGCAATGTACCCACTAGGGGCAGATAGCCTCATTTTTCTAGATGGAATGAACCACTGTTACAATTACATACTAAAAGAAACTGTCTCACATCAAGGCACAAACCCAAATCCAAATCAAGGGAAGGCTTTGCTGTGCCAGCTCCCACAGAACAGAAACTGTCTCTTTCCCAAGCATTTTTCAGCAGGCTGAGTGTAGGAGCGGGGTAAAAAAAACATGCCAGCCTTGCAAGCAAGCTCCCTGGCGATATACCTCCTGGCAAAACCCATGGGGATCTGTGGGGTGTGGGGATCACTCCTATGGGGATGAGACAAGGGCTGAAGTACTGCACATGCCACCGCTTTGGCATGAATTAGGTTTGTGAAAACAGCAAGATGGGTGAAAGTATCCTCATCTGTGGCACAAAGGAAACTAAGGTTATTTACAGAAAGCAGCAAAACACGCTGATTAGAGGTTGCTTGAAGACTCCCAACTGCTCAATTCCACCTCTTTCCCACTTAAACCCTTTCCCTGACCTACTTGCACTGACCGACTCCATTTTTCCACTCCAGGGGAACAGAAGAACTTCTTGATGGATCCAGGCGACGCGTGACGCGCTGCCAAGCTGGGCTGCCTGACAGCCAGCAAGGCTTCGGGTGGTGGAGCCAGGCTTACCAGCACAGTGCCAGGCAGAGGGAAGGGGGAAAACTCAGTGCTGTAGCATGTGGCAACGCACAACTTGCCAAGACGGTCAGATCTTTCCCCCTCATTCATCCTCTGACAGCTTGAGTAGTGCCATGTTAATAATTCAGAAGTTATCTGTGCAATAAGTTACGTTCTCCTTTTAAAAATAGAGCTAGAGAAGCAAGTGTAAATAATTAATTTGAGAGGAGAAATAATCAATTAACCCTTTCAAAGAAGGACAAAAATCAATAGTCCTGACTTTTTTTCACCTGCCTAAGCATTTCTGGACGGTGCTGGCCCTGCGGATGCCAATACTCTGATGCGACATGTATTCCTACTTGCAGCATCACCACAACAAAAAACACTGGCAATCTGGGAAATCTGGTAAGAAGCTACGGGTCCCGCAAAGCTCTTCTTCTCAACCCGACAGACTGTCTCTTCCTCTTTTCCATCCTACTACCCAGGGCTCCAGATGCTGGGATGAAATTACCGGCGATGTGAGAGGAAAAGAGTTGGTGCCTGCTGCCCGTGAGCCAGCCAAAGCGCGGCAGCAAAGCTGCGCCTCGCAGGAGCAGCGGCACCGAGGAGTTTGCCGGCGATGCCAGCTTGCACTGAGCTCCAAATGAAGGGAGGTTTTTTGTTTGGTTGGTTGTTTTTGTTGGGTTTTTTTTATAGGTTTATATACCCTTTCTCCTTCAGCTGGAGCTCCCTGATATGCTCAAGACCAGATTCACACTGGCTCCTCCAAGCCCTCAGAGGAAAGCAGAAAGGGCAGGGCATGGGACATCTCCGGAACCGCAGTGCCCTGGGTACCCACCTCCACTCCAAACACTCTATGACACTTCCCACATGAACATTTGCCAGATGGTGGCTGATATGAATTTCACCAGAGTTTGGAAACTCTGTGAGTGTACACTCCAGTGTACACTCAGTTGTGGATAGTCCAGCTTTACATCCCTGCTTCTGCTCACGAAACAGCAGCATGTTGTGAAAATTTGCTTGGCCTGGGACACAGGATTGCCCACACCTTGGCAAGGAAAGCAAAGGGATCTGTCTTCACCGAGGACTCATGCCCCAATTGAAATGTTAGTTAGAAATTGGAGAGCATGCCCTAATTTTACCCCTCAGAACTGCACTGGAAGAATTTGCTACCAAATTTTACAGGGCTTACTGAAGAAAAAATTATGCTGTGGATATATTAAGGGAAATAATAAAAAATAAGCCCATATTTTTCCCATGAAAGTTTTATATGGATGTCACAGAGGCTGCAGTTTGTTTGCAGTGTCACTGCTGAAGCCCATGTGACGGAGAGCAGGATTATTTTTGGTAACTTGGTGGAGGATGGGGAGACTGATACACAATTTGAGCTTCGGGGAGGTTATCTCCATGCCAGCTTCTGTTATTGAAAGAGTACCAGCCTTTTAGCTACTGAAAGACTTCTGCTATAATGCAAGGAGAATATACGACGAATGGGACATAGAGGAATTTCAGTTACTATACAAAGATGGTTTCCTTATAATTAACCGGTACCTGGACAATCGTGCAGCTATGGGAGATGATCGTTCTTGCTGTAAATGCCATCAATTAAATATCATTTCTCATATGCAAAGGCTAACTGAAGTCCACCAAAGCATTTGGGAGTGAGGCCATGAAGGGAGTGAGTCAGGAGAAGCCCATGTCTGGGGGCAGAGGCTCTGCTCAGGCTGAGTACCAGGAGGGCAAGGGTTTTTTGCATGATATAAAACTCTGGATCTGATCAGCAGAGTTGCTACAACTTTCAAAACCCTCACTTCAGGCATTATAGTAGGATTTGGAAGCAGTGTCAGATGACTGCTGGCAAGTGTGGACAAATAACAAATGCCTAGAAAACAAACGCTAGCCAAAGCTTGGCAGCAATTTGTTTGGTAAATCATAGATTCAGCTGCAGATGCTGTTCAGGGGCTAGAGGGGATACTTATAAGCATAAGATAGTGACACAAACCATTAGAAAATTTTGGTTTCTTTTCTTGTTTAAATATATTTTTTAAATTTTTAAAAAGAAATATGGACAGTGCATTAGAAGATGTATAGTATAATTCCTTGGAAAAAAAAAATATATGTTAGTGACTTTGCTTCTTAACTGCTATACATTTTGAGTCAAGCCAGATCCGTTCCCACGCCTTCCCTCCACCCTGTCTGTTTGTACCAACACTGAGCAGACTATTTCACTATCTGTACAGTTCCTGAAATGCCATAATGATTATAAATCATTAACTGTGGTTTAGGTACCAATTCATTATTTATCACAGTGAAAAAACGATACCGGCGAAAAAATGGTGCTGCAGTAAAACTTTCATGCAGTTAATGGGTTTAGTTATGATTATTGCAGAAGACTTCGTTACTTATAACTGTCACAAGCCATAACTTCTAAGCAGGGTCACTGAGTCAACATGGTGATCTTGCTTAGCCCTTTTAGTGTTATTTGAACCTACAGCTTACAGGTCTTCTCTTTGCCCTGTTTCTCAGCAAATTCCAAACACTTAAACTCATTGATAACTAAGAAAAGGCACATATTACAACAATAAAAGATTTTTTACAGTATAGCCCTACTTCACCCCAGTGAGTAAATTTCATTTGAGAAATGACTGAAGAACATTATGTGCTACCTTAATAAACATGTATGAAGTGCTAGCTTGCTAGCTAATGAAGCATGGGCAATATTTTCTACAAACAAGTGTGTTTTCACCAAGAATAATTTCTTCACCATTTGTGTATAACTTTGCACCATACCTACATATTCATATCAGCACAAAAAGAGGGAAAAAAGTGATTTCAGATTGGGATAATCATACTTTACACACATGCTGCATGTATTATGCCCTACTTAAATGGTTCAAGGCAATGAAAATCAGACTGTTATGCTCAGCTCTAGGACGCAGCCGCCAGATTTCATTTTGCTATATTATATTTATAGAGCTAAATTCTTCTATCAGCAAAACGCTCTCCACCTCTAGTGATGTTGAACAGAGTAGTACACATGCACTTTGGAGCAAAATTTGTCTCTATATAATATGCCTGGAAGATATTCCATCTCCTCTTGCATATTTCTATCATTTTTATAAGCATCTGAATGCAGTTTTTCACTCTGTTAAAAGGAGCAGATATTTTAACAGAAAAATTACTTTGACTGTTAAAAGCAGCAGTTCTTGAACCATGCCTCAAAAATCAAGTGCTGTAGGGGAGGAGGAGAGGGTAAGCTCAGGCATGGCAGCATCCCCATTAGCAAGCGAGCCTTGGATGAAAGAGCCTTGAGAGAAACCACTGCCCTAAAAAGCCCACAGGTAACCTGGGAAATCCCATTTACTGTATGTACTGGTTTGCATCTCAGTCTGTGTCCTAGAGAGATGTGTTGGAGACATTATTAACGGCCAGCGGACTTGCACTTCTCTCCTCTCATGTGGAAATAAATGGAAACTACTTCTTGCCTTTCCTTTTTGCCTCTGCCTTCCTTTGTAAAAACACCAGCGAACACAAGCCACAGTCGTGGCTCTCCAGCAACTGGAAGTGATTTCCCGAGTGAACGTGCCTGGAGAACGGCAATTGTGCCTCTAACAGTCCCAACAATCTGGAGGGCTCAAAGCACAAATCATTTCAACTGAAGTAAGGAGCTGGCCAAGAAAACCTCGGTATCGCAGAGGAGGTCACCGCTACGCCAGAGCCCTTGTGAGAGAGAAAGCAACACCCCGGGTTGCTCCCCCTCCGGTTCTTCTGCTCTCAGCGGCAATAAAGGGAGACCGTCACCTGCTCTGTATGGCCATTCCACAAGCCATAAACGCCCCTTTCTTCCCGGCTACACAATTGTCATTCATCCCTTTCTAAACCATTTCATAGCGCTCCTGTCAAACCTTTCGGCAGCTGCTACCCCCGTCCCTAATCCTCCCCTCTCTTTGTCCGATCCCGCAGGGCTTCCCTTCCCCAGCACCGCCACGGCCGTGACTCTTTCTCTTCCCTGGCTCCTGACGCTGAGCCCAGACAAAGAATGCAAGAAAATACACGATTAGCAGCTGCAAAAAAGAGACCAACTCATTCTCCCCACGGGGAAGAGGAGCGGGTCCTGTGCCATCTCAGCACATTTCTACAATAAGTAGCAAAAATGATTTATTATTCCCCAGGTAGAGTTTTTAGAGAGAGGATTACTCTGAGAGGTATTACTTGCAGGGGAATAAATGATCACTGTACATAAAGGCACCCAATGCTTGCCAAGCATGACTTCATACTTGTATAAACTTACACTAAAGATAGATCATCTAGTTGTGAAATACCTTTGCTGAGAAAACATAAGATGTTTCCTAAAGATGTCCTGGTGGCTCCAAGGAAATGATGTTTGGAATGGGCTAGATGCTGAGTGGAAAGTGTTTAAATCTCAGAGAAAATCCACTTGCTGTTGTCAAGCTTTTGAGAAAAGATCTGGTCTATAGATGCTCAGGAGAGAATTGCTAAGGGGTTTGCATTGGTGCAAAGAAAAACAACTTTTGAAATAGTTTTCTGAATGCTTGCTGGTTGACCAAGTTAATTTCTCAATAACCATGAGTATTTCTCGAGAGTTAGGGTATTAGGAAGGGGAAAATGACAGTTGCAGGGATGTTGCTGAAGTAATATGCTAGTGACGGAGTAATTTTTTTCTCTCCTGGCAAGCCTATTGACTCCAATGGCAATGTTAATAACCTATTCAACAAGAGAAAAAAGCAAGTGAGCTTTGGCAGCGATACGTGTACTTATCGAATCTGTGAGGGCACACTGCCTTTGCTTCTAAAGTTATAAGGAAGCAGCAGCTTTGGCAAGTCACAGAAAATCCTAGCAAATTCCTAGAAGGGACAGTTCTTAGAGACATCCCAGTTTCACCAGGATATGCTACAAAGAAGTGTTCACAGCAGTAGGCAAACTCTGAAGCTCTGATGGAGAATGCCACAAAAAAGGCATCAGAGGGAGGACCAAAGCCAGTTGAAAAGTTCACAGAAAAAAAAAAAAAGTAAAAGGAAGAGTTGAAAAAGGGAAACTGAAAAAGTAGGCGAATGTAATCGTGGAAAAAAATTCAATGAACCACAGAGCTGCAGCAGTTAGAAAAGACAGGCAGAAAAACTTGGTACAGTCAGTAAATTTAAAAAAATATTCAGAGAGAAAACAATATTGCCCGGTAAAAGAAGTAGCTTCTAAAGAATCAGTGGAAGTACTTCAGGCAAAAATAGCAGAGGGAGGAACCTGCACAGTGATAAACAAACAAAATCTGAAAAAAAAAATAGGAAGCATTATGGGAAGGGAGAGCACCATCTTATGTTTTGGCTAAGAGGACTGAAGAAAAGGAAGTAGAGTGGCATGATTAAATAAAGTGAATGCCAGGGTGCTGGTGAAGACATTTGGAGAAGAACAGTGTCTAACTGGAAGACATCAGAAGTCAATAAAATCCACAAGTACTAGTTAAAAATGCTTATCATATCTTAGCTCAAAATACACCTGTAGGAAACTCTGCAAAAGGCTTAAAGGATGGAGCATGCTTATGGAAAAAGAAAAAAATAAAAGGGAAAGAGGTGGCTTTATCCAACAAACCTTTAACTGAATCACTGATGATCTGACAGCTCCTTATTGAAACAATCCGTGAAAAACAATATTTTGATGATGGGGAGTACATGGCAGACACCAGAACTAAACACGAGTCTAGATGTGGTTTTGATAGATTATGCAAAAGCTTCATGTCATGAAATGGAAATCCAGAAGCATCTGGGACCAGGGAGGGAAGTGCGTTAGCTACAACACAGCAGTACAAGAGGAGAAAAGAGCACTGTGAAGGACAGGACAGGTGACTTCTTGTCACCCTTCCTTGCTTCTATTATTTGAAAAGCTGAGATGCACTGACAATCGTTATTTAGTGAGAAAAAAAGGAAAGCCTACCTCATTATCTACTTAATACAAAAACTTGAAATTACATGGTCAGGAGGACGCACAAATTAATTTTCCAGTTAAAACTGAAAGGCTTTTTTGAAGGAAACAAGAATTTTATTTAGACAGAGCAAGCCTGTATATATCTCACACCAAAAAAATCCTGTTGAAAGTATCACAGGAGATGGAAACAGGTACTAGGATGAAAGAATACCTAACAGCATTAAACATTTTTCGAATTTTTCAAAAGATTATGATAAAAATGAAGGTGGCTTTAAAGAACGAGTGCTTTCAGAGACGTGTACAATTCCTAAAGATATTTCAGTATGCAAAATACATTAAAGCTAATCAATTTACATGCCATCCACTGCAGTGAGAAACTAGACCCAAAGAATTGCATGGCAGGACAAAGCAGAAGTTAGCACTGAATTAAGCAACAAATACAAATGCGGATGTGAGAAAACCTTTTTGTTGATCAGAGGATGATAGAGGAAAAGGGCTGAGAATAGTCAAGGATATTACGGAAAATGAGCATATGGTGACAGTGAGCCATACCAGAGAGCGAATACTGGCTGACTGGGTCTTGGGCAATGCTCCAGGACTGGATAGGAAAGACACTCCTTCTAAGTGTCAGCCTTTAGATAGACAAGATGCATAGTCAGGGAGGACTGGGAAGAAACAACATGGCCTTTGGGTCACTTTCCTTCTGATATATAAAGGACTAGTTTTCCCACTGGCATGTCCAGAATACATTCCTTTAGAGTTTTCGACACATTAAATGTTCCTCAAGAGGCATTCCTTCTGGTACTTCTGGTAGTTACTTGAACACATCTTGAGGCAAGAATTATTTTTTTTTATTTATTTTTCAGCAATGTCAACAACATTGCAAACACGTACTTATCAGGCGCACATATCACTGTATTTCTCCAATGTTTGGCTCATCTGTCCTTGTGTGACCTGCCAAGGACCCAGACCTCCATCTTCTCACCTACCTTTTCACCTTGTGAAATTCTGACTCGCAGAGAAACCCCCACCCACGATATGAAAAAACAGACTGTCTTTACTACTACTACATCTTTTGTTACATCTTACACCCTGTTGTGCCTTCCAGATCAGCATGAACACATCCCATCATTCTACCTGCCACCTCCTCCTTTCCCCAGCTCCCCTCCAGCCTTTGCCTCCTATGGGGCAAAGCCTGCTTCCAAAGTACATTCACTTCAACTTCCAAGGCAGCAGAGAGACAGTTGAGTCAGCTGGGCTTCCCTGCCCTGCTAGGCTGCAGCAATCTAAGCAGCAGGGTAAATTCAGCCTGGTGAGAGCCTGCTTGAGACTCCAGCACGACTGGACCAGTTTCCTTCCCACTGCTCACCCACAATTCAGTTTCTCAAACCTCTTAATCCCAAAGACCTCCAATCAGTATCCAGTGGGCCTCTGTGTTAATCAATAGGAAGCAATACATTCGGTACTGTGGATGACATTGTATTTTTGTGTGGAATACAGACTGCAGAGCCTGTAACATGGTATCATGTCCATTAAGCATGGCATTCACAAACAACATTGAGAAAGAGAGAAGAATAGCTAAAACATCATGCAGACTTTATCTTTTGTGCCAGGCTCCTAAGTAATCTAAGCAACACTGATATTTACACTGGCTGATGATCTGTCCTGTTAGGTACAAAATGCTCCAAAACTCTTGCACTGGACTCCTCATAATCCAAACGCACAGAGAAATTACACAGGGGTTGTCCTTATAAAACTGAGTCAGGCTTTGTGCCAACTGACTCACAAGCATTGTTTGAAAGATTAAAATAACACATAATTGCACCAGCTCTCTAAATCTGACCAGGGCTCAGAGGATAAATGCCTTACCTCATTATGCTTAAATGCCCTACCTCAATCTGGTTGAAAAAAGAGCAGAGGCTGTGAGCTGCCAATCTGCTCTACTGCTAAGAGAGCAGAAATGCCATTACAGACCGGGATGTGGGCTCCGGCAAAGAGCCACGCTTAGTATTTGGCTTTCCTTTACTGTTCCCTGCTCCTCAGCTCACTTGCTTCCAAGGATCGTCACTTCACCCAGTATGACTATGTGTCAGCTCCAATTGAAATGATCCCTTTTCTCAACAGGCAGCGTTTCTGCGCCTGAAGTGCAATGTTATTTATACATTACAGACCACATTCCTGCTGCCTACTTCGTGCTGGTGGTTTCCACTGTCACCACTGAAGAGCAACAGCCAAAGCCTATCTGAAGGATCCTCTCAGACAAGTCACACACTCCTTGTTTGACTCTTGAATAGGTTGAAGTCCCAGCTCTATAAAGGAGAGTCAGAGCTAGCTGGAATCAAATCAAAGATAGTTTTGCTCCAGTAGAAAGAGAGACTTTGAGGAGCCAGTTCAAAATGGGACAAAAGCCCTGTGAGAAGCCCTGGACAAAAGCCCCAGCATCATTCCTCTACCTCTCTATTGTTTCTCAATTACCAACACTTTTGGGACTTACAACAAAGGCGAGAAGACCTCTTGGGCAATTGTACAAGCAGTATCAGTAGGCATTCCATGCAAGAGCTAGTCTGAGATGTTTGCATGTCAGGCTTCCCATCTAACCCAGCAACACTGCTCTGCATGGCTATCCTGACTATTACTTACCTCTTTTAACTTGTCCAGTTCATTTTGCAGTGTCTGCTTGGACACTTCCACCTCAATAATCTGCTGCCGAAGGATTTCATTTTCATCTTCTGCTTTAACACGTTTCTCCTCCACACTCTCCAGCTCATGGTGCAGTCTGACAGAAACATCTTTGGCTACCTGGTCAGAAGAGCACAAACACATGAAGAGGATCCATGAGGAGCAACAGCTACAATGTGTCTCTTACAGTAGGAAGTGTATTACAAGCCTAGATAGCCAAGAGAATTTTAATTCAATTACGAGACTGTTGATGAAAGACTCCAAGCCTCCCAAGTACCAAAATGAATATTCATTCCTAATAAAGAAATCCAAGATGAAAATATATTTGATTACTCATCTCCAGCTCCCTCTCCACATTATGCTAAGGCAATGTCATGAACACCAAGAGGAAACAAGCAGATACTGAACACGCACATCAAATTCCCAGGGTATCACATCGATAAAATGAAAGATGAGGAATTGTGCTGTAAAGCTGACAGGTCATCGATCAAAGCCGCATCCATGTAGCAGTCTCATCCACCCAAATTTGCTGCTGTGGCAGCAATCACAACTAGGCAAGAGTGATATGAAAGCACAGAAATGTATGCTAGCTTAGGTTTTCTGAGTCCAGCCTAACAAGAATAAATATTTACTCCAAAAGCATTTGGGAAGGTGATTCGTCACACAAAATGATGAATTACTGAATTACAACAAGTCAGCAAAACCAAAGCAAAAAACTAAAAAACTCAGTATCTCTTTCACTTGAATCTATGTACAAGATTTTTACTGAGTAATGTATCATATGATAAGGTTCTGTATAATTATGATAAGGTTATTGTTTGTTTTCTATCGTAAAAGAGAAAATTAGGTCTGACATTTTGAAAAGTTTGATGACTTGTTATGTCACTTCCATTTCCACTGCTGGGAACCCATCATTCCAGTTTCAGAAGGTTTTATGCTTTGCATTTTTAAATTTACAAAATGCTTTATAACTCTAGTGGTAAGCAGTCCCTCTCTACAGAAGATATTTTCAAAACAGGTACAAGACAGCAATATTAAGAAAGACAAGTCAAGCTAGATAAGCAGTGGGCCCATACAAAGCTTAGCCTTGATGGAAACACTTCTGAAAAATATAAAAACTGTTTCAGCAGGAACATAATTTTTACAAGAATTTGTGTTTTTCTGCCTTGCTAAAATATTAACAGTCTGTTCCTGTTATGAGTAACTCATTAGGCACTAAGAAATGCAACTTTGACTAGGTTTTTTCAGTTATTTGGCATAAGCAAGAAAAGAAAAGGAAGGAAATGGCATGAATTGGGAAAAGCATCGGGTTTCGTTTATACAGTTTTGCAAAGCTAAGGTTTTCAGTAAAACAAAACCCTTTAAATCTTTCAAATGCACAAATGTAACTTGACTGTATTTCTTTCATTTTGAATCTAAGCACATGTTTTGTTACTCACTAACACATCTTTTTATGATGATAAGCTGCATATTTGTTCTCCACCACAGAAGAAGGAAATTGGTCCTGACGTCTGGAGAACTACTGCCTGTTTCATGTGTCACCCTCCCTTCCATTGCAAGGAGCCAAATCCCAGTCTGCTGTCTTTTGCAGTGAATATGAATCTCTCACCCACCTTTAAATCTTGTTCCAGGCTCCTAATGAGCTCTCCATCCACATGGCCTGTTTGTGCAACTTTCAAGCTTTTCTGTTCGGCTTTCCTGAGACGATACTGCAGAATGCGGCAATTCTTGTTTGCCCGGTCCAGCTCTCGCCGGAGCTCCTGCAGCTGGTAAACATCTTCCTCTAAATAGCTGTCACGCATTTCTTCCATTTCAGCCCGAAGTTCATCCAGCTCATCCTGTGAGAAATCAAAACAGTGCTCCATCATACCTCTAAATCTCACCCGTGGGAGCAAAATAGGAAACATGCTCGCTAGGATACCATATTAATGAGGTGATACAGATTGCAACATGCAGCTCCAGAAGTCATAGGAAGAGAAGTTTTATCCCAAAATTGACTAATTATGCTGAATTAAATTAATGAATATTTGTTATATTTCTTACAATTGCTTTAAAAATTAAAAACAGACCAGATGCTTATCTGTCTCCTGAAACTGGTAACACCTTCATTTTGCCGTCCCTAATTAAAAGAAAAACTGCCTAATACTTTGCCACTATCCGAAATGATTTCTTGCTTTATTTAGACTACAGTAAAACCTCTTTAACCAAGAATTTCAACATCTCTGTGTGATGTGCCTTTTTGACAACCAGCATTTCCTACAAATGAAACTGTCCCTTGAAAACTTTAATGAATCTTTATGTCAAGTGCCGAACTGCTGCATATGAAAATGTTGTCCCATCTGAGCCTAGCACCATACTCATGCTTAATGACGCTGGGTCATTGATGAGCTGGGTCCAGGAGAAAGTGAGTTTTGGTTGCGTGCACACACATGTCAATAACAGGACCACAGGGACAAGATAAAACCTGTGCCTGTGGGAATAACCTGGTCATTCTTTTTGGGCCATCATGAGCTGTCCCAGTTCCACATTATAGCATGAATGGCATGTGCTCTCTAAAGTCAGATTTAAAGATTTGCGGCTTAACAGGATAAGCTCTATCATTCCCATTTGTTTAATCTGTGCATGACTGAAGCTCCAGAGCTAAAACTCTTACAAAGGTCTTCCAAGCTCAGGGGCACAAGCCATTGAACTACTGTGTGAGAAGAAAACTATGACTCTACTAACTTTGAACAAAATTGGAAAAAAAAAAAAAAAAATCAAGAAAAACAGCCAGGAGGAGAGTATTTTAAATGAACTAGTAATTTTTAAATGGTTTTCTTTAAAATTGCATTTGATATTATCAAGACCAAATTTTCCGCAGAAAACATAAATAAGATTCAAGCAGAACTTGCACTGGGGCTGCACTGTCACCTCACTTCCGATTTGTAACTGACACTTGAAATACCAAGGATGGCTGGAGAGTATTTCACACTTGTATCAGGTGGAGAAGACACTGCTATGGAGTTAGGCCCCTTGACAAAGCCCCTCCAGAGGCTGGACCATCGCTGTCCAGTCCCTCCATGAACATGTCCACCTACATCCCTCCTGGTAGTCCTCTCAACTGTTCCCCCTTCCCATGGTCTAACCGGGTATTTCTCCTGTATTCTTTTTGCTCCACTTGAGCTTTAGTCACAAATGAGGGATGGATCTTGCCTCTGAGCACAGCTCTGAACAGAGGAAGACGCGTCAAACTTCTTTAGGCTCATTGGCATAGTTACATGAGAATTATAGCGTTACTCCTACCAAAACCCCATCCATGTATAAAAACTCCAGCATTTAGACAGTGATGTTTTAACTTCAGTTAGCTGAACCAGCGTTAAGTCAAACTTTAGGTAAGCGCAAGCCTTGTTATTTCTAAAACCACCACTCTGGGCGCAGCAGTGAAGCTTTGCTCCACTAATACAGCCCTCCACGGCTCTACACGTTTCTCCCACGATACTCAGAAAGGACAGACAGGTTTTCTCACAATCCCACTATATCGCTATACATTGTCAAAATATTCAGATTGCTGCTGTAAGGGCATCCTGCCCCACAATCTCCTTGGGACAGCTGCAGCAGCAGGATATTTGTGTGGATGGAGAAGCTCAAGGGTTACTGCTCAGTAGAGCTGGATCACACTTGAGCATGCTGGAAAAGGAACAGAGTAAGCACAGTATCAGAAGTTACCCTTGCAGCAATGACATCCCCAAAAGTTGCAACTACATTAATTAACCAAAACCAGCAGACCGCGAGGAAGCAAATGAGCTCTGCAGACCAAACCCATCAGAATTATTTCAAAATAACTTACCAGGCCCTATCTACCCCTCCTCAGGGTACCGCCAAATACTCAGACTAGTTTACAGCCAACACCCTGGTGAAGTGTTGATAAGTTATTGATATTTTTAAAAAGGAAAACATAACAACATATGCTTGAGAGAACTGGGGAGAAGACCTGTTTTTCTTTTTAATGTACACACTTGTTCACTATGTTTCATATTTATAGACACTATCAAGAGGAAAAGTAAAAGTTTACCCAGTAAAGATGGAGATGCAGAAGAAAATGTGAAGTTTTAGAAACTGGTTAGAGAGTAGCAGTGGCTTTTGAACCCAAGAAAAGGACTATGCTTTTGCATTACCAGTATATTACCTAGGTATTTTGGCTAAGGTAACCATACCACAAGTACAGTCTTTACCTGTCAGAGCTAATATAGCCCTCTGGGATGAACAGGGCCAGAGTTATTGCTTAGGGGTGTCTGCAGACTAGAGTTGAATTTACCTCAACTAGATTTAAGCTCAATTAACTTTTTAATATCATCTTCAGAATGCTAATGTTAGATTAGATCAATAATTTGGTTGTAAATTGAGAATTTTGAAACATAAATCCACTATAAAGGGAAATATCTGTCATCACCAAATTAATAGGATCTAGTTTTTAATCTGATGTTTATACTTCAAGAACTAAGCAATGGCTTTCGTGTAGTAAGTGGCCTGCAAAGAGCAATTATAATGTTATCGCTCATCTCTTAAACTTCCTTCTTATGTATATCAGGTTTTGGAATGTGGTTGGTTTCTAAAGACAAATAATGCACAATATTTGACTTCAAAGTATTTACTACAACCAAATTTAGAAAGTGAAACTCGCATAATTTTAAACAACCCGATCCCTGAAACTGTCATCCCATTGAAATGGAATACTCCCAAATCTTCTCAGTGGGCATGGGAGCTCCCCCAGCTAAGAGTCCTCCTGTCTCCCTTGGAGACTTGAATCCCATGTCATTCTTCCCACCAAAAAAGTTCCCCGAAGTGCTGCAAGCGTTGGCATGAGCTTTATTTCAGTAGATAGACCTGTCTTTTACCTCCAGGAAAACTGAAGGTTTCTCCATCTCCCTTAACAGAAGAACTCGGTCCTTCTAAGTCTGTGACTTTTTTTTCTTATTCTTGCCTCTGTTTTCTGTTACAAATACAGTTTGCTTTTCTCTACTGTAATTTTGCAGATAAACTAAAATATAGGTTACTATCAAGAAACCTGTACTTTAAAACATCTCAGATTTTTATCTTTTTTTTACTGAATTGATCTTCTTTTGCACATCAATATTTTTTCTACTCCCAAAACTTTTCCATAAAAATCAGACTATATTTGGACCCTCTGCACTTAGGAATCCTCAGACCTTTGGATGAGCTTTAAAACATGGCAATATACATGCAAACACAATGAAGGAACAAACAATTTTGACTGTATAAGGAGCAGAAACCTCGCTGTAAGGGCTACAGGCAGCACCAGTCCGCTTTTTGCTGTATTAGTGCAGTGCCTGGGGCTTGGACATATGTAGTCTGTCCAGCCCAGGAAGGAAACACCCAAGTGGGACAGAATAAATCTTTTTTGAGTAACAAGATGAAGTCCTATTTTTATATATTACATATATATGTATAGGAGCATGTCACCTCTGGAACCTTAAAAGACTGGAAAACAATAGGTGGCTCAGAATTTGTATGACGACACACAATTATTGATGCTGGGATAACCTTTTACTAGTTACAGTAAAGACATAATCTTGCTCTCAATACAGGCCACAAAACCAGTGGCAAGGTGCTTCCAGCTCATAACAGCTTATTCTCCCTGGTGGTTACTTGTGATTCTGCCATTGATGCTGGAACCTCGTCTTAGCATCTCCTAAGTCAGAGCTCTTAACGATTACACCTACAGAACCAGGACAGGTTAACCCCCTCTTCTAAAGCAATCCGTGCACACAGAACGGAGAAAGCTAAGTTAAGGAGCCAGGGAAGTGGAAATTACAGTTGAAACTATGATGTTCCTACTTACCAAACTGGCGCTTTGGAGGAAAACACGTCAATCATTAGTGAAATCAAAGGTAAATGCAACAAAGCCAGAATCTTAAAAATCCCGTAGTCAGTAGTTTGCAAAAACAGATGCTTTAGCTGCAAGGCAGTTGGAAGTACTAGATAAACCCAATCCCTGACTTCATTAAAATGTATTGTTCTTATTACTATTATTATTGTGAGTGAGAATTAAAACTCTTTCTCTCAGGAGGTATTCGGCTTCATACTGTGGACTTTAATATTGTAAAACCGAAGAAAGAGATGAGAATAGGCACTTAAAAGTAATTAAAACAAATGAGTAAGAAAGCGGCCATCCCTCTTTGTACATCTAAAAAATGGAGAGCCTGCTCCCTGCCTTAAACAGGGAGGACCTGCTCTAGCATCCCAAAGTGGCAATTGAAATTGGGAGGTTAAGTGCCAGAATAAGAAGCTTCACTTTGCTGTACATTCCTGTAGGGGATGAGAGCCTCCTCTTGATCCCTTTTAATTTAATGGTAATTACGTTATTACTTTCAGTAAGAACAGCACCAGGCAGAGAGTCCTGGAAGAAAGAATGTTGTTCAGGAAAACGCTAAACTGCTTTTCTTTCCAGATGTCACCTTGATCATCAGAAAGAACAAATGGAAGTGTGGGAAAGAAAACAACTTTCTAACTGGCAGCTCTTTCCAAATTTGCAGTAAAAGTGGCACTGTATGAACGGGGCCACACTTAAACAGCTGCTCCATTTGCAGGATTCCCCGAGACTTCAGTGCAAAAGCAAGGGAATTAGGATTCACTGTTTGCCTGTTAGTCTACCAGGCCAAGGTGAATTGCCTGAAAGGGGAAAGCCTGTGTGCAGTTGACGTGACCGCGTAGCCCAAATACATACTGATGGTGTCATTTCACATCTGTACGGTGCAAATTGAAGGCTTGCCTGTCAGAAGAGAAGCCATTATCTCATTAATACCTTTACTGATGTCATGCTTGTTTATTATTGATTTAATTTACAATGAAGTATAATTAAGGGTAAATTATAGGAATATGCCTTGTTTAGGATTCTTGAAAAAAAAAAAAAAGGAGAGAGAAAAGAGTCAGGGCATGCAGCTATTACACTCGGTAACACACACTCGTGAGTCATTCCCACTGAAGCGACCAGGAATACTTGTGCAACTGACGGGCTGTGTCTACCCGGCCAGTCTGGTTGAGATCCGTAATGAGGTCTGAAAGTAAACTTTCCAGTCATCCCCACCAACTTCGCCCTCATTCAGCCCACAGAGCACACAAGAACCGGATTCCTTCTGCAGTAAAATAAACAGAGATCTACGCTCCAAGGGTGCACCAAACGTGCTCCATTACTCTTGAGTCCTCTGGACAACTATAAAGCACATGCACAATGAGAATGTTTTGTTCAAGGGGTCAGACTAAATACAGTCCAAGATAAGACCCTTAAACTGCAGGTAAAGACAGAGGTAGGGGCATCAGTACTAGCTGCATCTAGGTCAGCCTGCTGATCTACCCTCACTGAGCTGAATTACTGGCTAAAATAGAAGGAGCTCTTTAGTCAGAGTGCGAATAGAGACTAAAAACCAGAATCCAACCACCAGTCAAAAAAAAAAGGGGGGGGGATTTTTTGAAATAACTATTAGGGACAAAGCACATGCAGAAAATAGCATAAAAGATGTATGGATACTGAATTCATTACTATGCATATACAGTTACATATATTAGCAAATCGAAAGTCTTTAAGCTCCAGAGAATTAGAATGCATCAGTATCCAGAGTTATATATTAACTTGGAAACATCTGCAAACTAGAAAGACAAAAATGTACAAAACCAACAAATTGTACAGTATTTAAGAAAATGCAAATGGAGGATTAAATTAAATTGTCTATGTAAAAAATGTAAGTATTTATTAATGTAGCCAAAACTATATTTATAGATCATGGCAGTACTACTCTCTAAATAAAAGCTTGTTTTATATACATTAAATCAAATGAGGGGAGGGTGAGGAAGGGCGGAAATTACAGTGGGTAGCTGTTACTGCACTGGCAAATCCAGAACTTCTAGAAAGTCCTTGATAAACCTAAGATTCATGAACTGTGATTTTACGTAATCTCTGCTTTCGTATTTTAAATATCTCAAAGTGCCTGTATGTAGGAGATGCTGCTGCTCAGGAATAAACACATCCCCCATATCACTTTACAGCAGAACCGCAGTAGGGATATATATGTCTAAAAGGCTTTGGCTGGGAAGAAAGCAACAGCCATTATTTTTGCCTCTCGCAAAACATGTTAATGAACATAAAGTCCCTGGGTCCCCGATATTATTGTTTAGCTCTCCAAGCAAACTACAAGTCAGGCACCGATCTGATGCTGTTCGAAGCTTGTGCACAATACAAGATGAGAACTGAAAAATCGGAGGACTGTGAGCACCTGTTGACTTCAGGGCCGGTTTAAGTCTGCGGGATCCAAGAGCAGGAGCAGCATCTGGCAGTTTTTCTGCTTCATTCAGGCATTAGCCCCAGTATTGTTTCAACACACCTTCTCAATGGGAGCAGCCAAAGCTGTTTGAGCAGTCATCTGGCTGGTACAACACTGATAGCATCTATTGAGGGCCACCACGGGAAACTATTGCCCGGTGCACCGCACAGCTAACCCCCTCCAGGCAGCGCAGGGGTTGAGAGGGACACAGCTGGGGCCAGCAAGGCACACGGCCTCCCTGCTCTTCCCCAGAGTGACATCTCCCTCCCACAGCTGACTCTCCCTCCGGCTGAGCCCGGCCGTGGGGGTTTTGTGCCCCGGGCAGGGTTATCGCTTCCATTCTCTTTGGGACCACCAGTCACCAGGCAGGAAGAGCAGCACGTCAAGCAGAGATGGGGAACGAGCTTTGTTTCGATAATCCCAGCAACCGCATCGTTTTTGCTCTGCAAAACCCTTTGACATACACAGCTCCCCGCAGGTTCATAAAAGAAATGGTGGTGTTACTCCTCCTGAGTTCATCTCAAGCCTACCGACTTGAAGATCTACAGTTTCAAGGGAACTGAGAAATACAATGTAACCTCATATGACACACACTGTGATTTTTAAACAAAATGAACATCCTTTAGATGTATTAGAGTGGAATAAGGGGCCTGGGGTGGCCCCTTATTTAATTTATATCCAGCATATATCTCAGATAAAAATGAATATAGAAAGAATAAAAACAAAGCAAGATAAAAAGACTGTTATCTAATAAATCCAAGGTAGTTTAAAAGATACATGTATATTAGTCCCCATTGTAGCAGCATTTCTGGCGTGCCAAACTTACACCAACAAGGAGAAGGCTGGGTAAAGCAAAGCAGAGCAAGCACCAGCTTCGTTTTAAGGGCTGTATGAAGTGTTACGCCTCACGTAGGAGGCTGCTTTCACATTGTGGCCATGAAGGGTGTAGAGAGAAAAGGGGCATGTGTCATGCCTAAAATACCACTGCTGTTTCCGCTACCACTTCTATTTAATTAAAACAGACTGAATTAAACTTTGGCCGAGATAAAGCAAGAAGGACATTTTTAATTGCTAAAACTTGGGGCCTCTTCCTTATGATCCCTCATCCTTTAGAGGGCTGCACACCACAAAGAGCTTCTGTCAAAGTTTCCCAAGGGCTTGCATAGTGCATGATGCTTCTCTGTGCGCTGGACATTTTAAAGTAATCCTGAAAAACAACTAGTTGTGTGGGCAGTATTTTGCTATTTCTAACAGGACTTGCTAGCAATAACTAAAACTTTACCTTCCACTAGCACTGACAGATGGCCTCTTGGCTCCACAGAGTCAGCCACCATGACATACTTTCTCTCTTACGCATCAACAAATAAATGATACCTTTTAAATGCTGCTGCAGAATTACAGTCTTCCCCCATAGGTAGCTGAAATAAGGTGACACAAGAAATGCACGAAACTGAAATAAACGATGAAATTTCACAGAGGTAGTAGAAGAGAGGCTTCCCAGTGTAAACACTGCTCCTCAGCCTCTTCACCTCCCAGGGTTAACTTTACAGAGAGTTGGCCACTGCTGGAGCCAAAGTCTCATCCAGGGTAAAAAACACAGTCCCTGGAAATACATAAGGTGGTGACTAGGTATCAGGTTGAGATCTGGCTCACACTATATGAAGTCTGAGACCTTTGCAGTACCAACAGTTTGCTCTGCTTCCATGGAGCATTCTGGGAGACTTTCTAGGACTTCTTGAGTAGAAATACAAACAAATGATTATGTTTGTTTTGGTTTTTTTTTTGTTTGTTTGTTTTGGGTTTTTTGTTAGTCCTTTAATCTCCAGTAATTGTTAGCACTAAGTCTGTGTATATATACACATATACACTATGTTCTACAACCTATGTTCCAGAAACATGAAAGATACTTGAAAGACCTTCCTATGTGAAAGACATTTTCCTGAAACAGGCTTTGAAATTATGCACACTTACTGTTGCACTCCAGCTGCTGGGAGGGAAAAGGAGTGAAAACTACAAAATTTGGCATATGGCCATGCTTAGGAATTTAACAGTTTTTTTCTGTGATTTATCTAATCATTTGCCTATTTACAGCTGACAGCTTCCCCATTATCCCTTAACCCCTTCCAGTTAAAGGAGAAACACAGCTTGCTCCAATGCCAACCAAGAGGACTGCATTGTAAAAAACTCGAGGAACAGACGCACAAGTAAACAACTCAGGCAACACTGTGGTTTTAATTTGCACAGAGTTTTTATAGGTTTCCCTAGGAAAGGAAAATGGAGTTGGGGAATTTTCCTGATAACTTTTGTGCCACTGGGCTGTTTCCAACCATTTTAAGAGAGGAGCAGAACTGCTAAGACTTCATACACCCGGGTGGCCAAGGAGAGCTGACAGACGATGCACTCGTTCCCCTCAGAAGACAGTGTGAGCTCATGGCTTTCCAGGCACCAGGATGTGCCCACTGGAAGTCAACTGAGACAGAGCCCCGAGAAACCAGGCTGTATTATCCTACTAATCTCAGAACTACTTGTTGCCTGAAAAAAGACATAGTCCAAGTCAAAGAAGGGTTGGGACACAACTGCTGTAGATGATGAAGACATCAAGGTGAAAGACCTGAGGACACTGTTGCACAGGGTGGGAAGTTTGAAATTATGTAGAATAAAGTTCTTTACCTAGGACTTGCCAATGTCAATCAGGTTGCGTGATCAGAAAGCCCCTCATGTGGGACACCCTGACAGTGGTTGGTCCTAAACAATTCAGACAAACTCTTTTTTTCAGTCTCCCATAGTTAAAAATTACTTTCAATATGAAACAAGAGGCTTAACACATTTGTCATAATGGGTTAAAGTTTAAGTACTATAATTGTGCAAATCCTGTAGTGTAAAGAGATGCTCCTGGGCTTTTGGCCTCCGTGACTTCTAATGGCAGTGACAGTTTACTTACTCCTAAAGCAATTCCTATTACCAATTCTGATTTCATTACATCTCCTCTTGTTTCTGGGCTGTCAAGTAAAACAGAAGCTTTTGATAGAGGTTTTCTATGCTGCTCATCATTTTATAGACTATTACATTTCCGAACACACTCTGTAGTTTTCCATCCAATGAGTGCTATAAAAGCTTTGCTATGCACCAATAATTTTTATTGGTCTAGTTCAGTATTATCCTTTTCTAGATGACCAGCAGTGCCCACAGTATTTCAGGTACACCCACTGATCTGTGTAACAGCTACAGGTCTATAAAAAATTTTAATATTTTGTTATTCTCTGTTCAGTTCCCACTGAAATATAGCATAATTTTTGCTTGCAGTTTCACATTGAGCAGAGATTTTCAATGCTCCTTCTCTTATGATGCTCCTCAGTTAACACAATGCATTTAAAAGCCAGAAAAGTGCATACTCAGTCCTTCTCCCCAAGTCCTTCAAATTTTTGATATTGAGATTTATTTCCCATCCTCTGTCTTCATATTTCACTCATTTCTCAGGGGCTAAGCCTATGATTAAGTTCTGTCTGGGCTTGACTTAAGATAAAAAAACCAAAACTTAATGTCATCGGAAAATTTTGCTGTATCATTGCTCGTTCCTTTTTCCAGTTCATTAAGCAGCACCAGACCCAGCAAAGAACCTTGCAGCACCCCTGCTGTTAACCTTTTGCTATGCTGAACATCGTTTCTTGTCCCTTAGCCAAAACCCCTTAACAAGCCCCGTCTACATCATCGTTACCACCCTTCTATCCCAAGGTTATACCCAACTCCAGTCCTTATCCCAGCAAAACTCCCGTGGTCGTTTTGCTTGACAACAGAGCGTTTCCAAAATCAGGGAACAAAGATCGTCCTCACCAGCAGCAGAGTCAAATGGTACAGTAGCTGCAGTTACACGATTATCTCAGTTTATCTTATTTATAGATCTTTGTGGATGGAGCCTCCTTGCTGTGCCAAAAGATCAGATTGTAAGTGCAAGCCCAAGTAAAGGTTCCCGCAGGTCAACCCAGCTCAAAGCACGCCTGAATTTAGCTTTTCTGTTTCTCCGAGGATGAATGCACACTGATGTACTTTTCTACCTGTACAAGGATGCAATGACACCTTATTGTTGCTCTTGTTATTCTATTAGTACTTCACAACGAGCGGCTTCACTTTCCAGTGATAAAGTAACACAATAAAGAGGCAACACAACGCTGTCATCCTTTCCGCATCAAACGAGGGAACCGGTTTCTTTGGCTTTTCTTAACGGGTGATACCGAGGAAAACAGTTCCTGGAAAGCAAGGTCCTGCTAACCAGTGAAGTGTTTGCGG
>JAHREE010000073.1:14803057-14854444 GCA_033628505.1 Tringa tobata | reverse complement strand
AAAACAACAGCCACCGCATTATCTCTTTGCTCAAGGCGGACACGGGCTCACCCAGAGGCAGGGCTCAGTATCTGAGCGAATCGGCGAGTTCCTGGCTACGGCTAAAAACTACAAAAGGCACGGACCCATCCTTTTAGAGCGCGGGGATACGAAATTACAGCCCTTACATTTGCAAAGCACCCGGAGAGTAAATGAAAGGGAGGAGAGGCTCAAGCGTGGGAAAGAGGCGCAGCCTAATGGGTAGAGCAGGGCAGCAGCAGCCGGGATGTTCCCGACTCCCCCGCTCGGACACAGCGGGACCTTGGAGGAGCCGCGGCGGCTCCCTTCTCTGTCAGACGGAGGCGGTAAACGGCGTGTTTAGCTCGTAAAGCCCTTGGGAGGCTCAAGGCATCCACGTCTGAAGGGCAGCAACTGCAGCGCGCCCCGGGGAAGGGCAGTCCCGGGGGCTTGGGGGGGTGGGCGACCCCCTGGGGCGCTTCGGATCCCCCGCTTCGCTCATCTGAGGGCAAGGTATTACCCCGAAAGGCAAAAGCCCCAGGGACCGCTGGAGCCCGAGGGCACCATCAGGCAGTCAGGGTGGCCAGGGTAAGCCCAGGCAGCCGGCCCTAGCAGTCCCGGTCCGGATCCGGTACCAGAGGACGTGGGGCGCCTGAAACGGCCCGGTCCGGCCTGCCTGGGGAAGGGCTGGGGCCGCCCCGGCATCCCGGGGCTAAGCCTTGTCCCGGTGAAGGAGAGGAAGAGGGGTGCATCCTGCCGAACCGCAGCACCGCGGCTGCCGCACGAGTGCCCAACAGGTAGTCCTCATTCTGCAAAGGCTGCAGAGGTGAAATAAAAAGAATAAAATAAATAAAAAAATATTCAAATCAGAGCTGTGTTTCCAGGTCTCCAGGAACTGGGAGCAGCTCCTCGGCACCGCCGCGGGCAGGCGGCGTGGGCAGCGCCAGCCGGGAGAGCGCGGTGATGGGCGGGCAGCCGGCGGGGCCGCGCCTGGGGCGGCTCCAGCAGCCCGGAGAAAGCCGGGGATCGGGGTCCCTCCCCGTCCGTCCCCGGCCGGTGGGACAGACAGACCGCCCCGGCGGGGCAGGGCAGGGCAGGGCGGTGCTTGTCCTTCCGCGAGTGGGCAGGAGATGAAAGCCCCGCTCCGGGGCACCCACCGGGCCATTTGTTGCTGTTGTTGGGTGGGTGTTTTTTTTTTTAATCTTTTGGCAAATTCAGCTTCTCTTACCGATGACAGTTTCCCCCCATTGGCATCGCCGCCGGGCGGCTCGGTTTCCACATCCAGATGCGCCTTTCAGGTCACAGAGCAAAGCACCTTCTGCAGCAAAGATCGCGCTTAGCGCTGTCTGTCTGTACATCCCGTTGAGCTACCGGGAAGACTTGGTTGGGCCAAGAATTTCCACAAAACGCTCTGAGGAAAGGAAAAGCCCCTGAGGAAGTGTAAGCCCCCTCACCTGCCCTCCCTGTACAACGTTAGTAACGTACTTGATTGGGTGAGACAACCAGTCTATAGAAGCAAGATGAAGCGGCTCAGGGAGACTTTGATCTACAAGAACGACTTACGAAATATATACCATTGTTACTTTTTTACCACATAGCATTTGTCAGACCATCACACATTATCAGTGTTTCCTACCAAGCTGCTGTGCTCTTAGTTGGGGTTTGGTTGGTTGGGGTTTTTTTTTGGCAATATGCTGCTTGTCAGTTCAAGCAATCTCCCTTTTC
The DNA here is from genome assembly GCA_033628505.1 of Tringa tobata. Taxonomy (NCBI): domain Eukaryota; kingdom Metazoa; phylum Chordata; class Aves; order Charadriiformes; family Scolopacidae; genus Tringa; species Tringa tobata. The sequence goes on along the minus strand of JAHREE010000073.1, from coordinate 14,852,722 downwards.
AAGAATGCTTGAGAACGGAAGAAATGGCAGTTGCTGTATTCCATCCTGAGAAATACTAATTATTATGGAAATACTACATATTATGGATGTTGCCCTAGATGACAGATATTAGAAAGGTTGTTTTGCTCTACTCTGTTGCCACTCGCACTTGTTTTTGGTTATAACATTCAAGAATAGATGGGAATTTCAGCTTTGCTTATTAGATTTGCAGTGTGTTCTATTCCTGTGATGAAAGGGCAACTGCTCTGCAATAATTTACGAGTACCCTGTTTTGACTCTGCCCCACGAACAGAACAGTTCCATTCAAAAGGAAAATGAAAGGGAAAAGTAAGTCTCAAGATAAGCCACTTTTCTACAAACAATAGCTGAGAGACAGTGCCAGGCTTCTTTGCACTGGAGGGGAAAAGAATTAGGGAGGTGAAAAAAGGAGCACTTTCACAAAAGGCTGGGAATTGTCTGGGAGAATTAATCTGAGACACTTGAGTGCCTAACAGAGAGTCTGGTTTCCTGTGGTTACCTTGTTTTTCACTTAGCAATATTACATTGCAAATACATGAATAAACATATTTTTTGCTATTTCATAGTGGGTCTTTTCCCACTAAATCATTTATTTCAACTGCTAAATGCTTTGTTTTTAAGATATCTTGTCATATTGCTGTGCATCACTAATCACAAGCTCCTAAAGGCAAAAAGGACCAAAACTCAGCCTGACTTCCGAGGACGTGCCCTTGATAAATAGAGCCTCAGAATAATTAAAGGCCCACGATGTGGCAGGGTAACCTCAGATCAGAAAGGTGACTGGAGAGCAGATACCTCTGTAGACATGCATCCTTGTATTCTGTGCATCTTCCTCTCATTGAAACATACAGTAAGGTTTGTTATCCCTTGCGTTCAGAGGCAGCACTGCTTCAACTAGGCATCTTAATGAAGTGATTCATTTAGATTGATGCTCAAGCAGAATAGCTGTGGAACTGAAAACATGCAGCAGCAAAACACGTTAGACTGAGACGAATGTTCAGTCACACTAAGATCCCTTTACATTGTGCTGGCAGTATAAAGCGTATAATAACAAAGAAATGCAGTCTCCTTAACCCTGGCTGGGCACGTGCCTGGCTGGGTGCAGATGGCAGATTTGTGTGGTATGAGGCCAGCTGTAGTATTTTGGCTGTGTTCCTCTCTCCTCTGCTCCCTGTGCGATGCCATTTGGAGATCCCTACCAAAGTGGTGTAAATCGGCATGGCGTGAATGAGGATAAGACCCTAATATGAAAGCTAAGTACATACCACAGAAATCTCCATTGGGCTAGGCAAATGCCCAGTAGGGATTACTCATATCATATTTCTTACTTATTTATATCAAACCATTTTTTCCTTTACTTAAAACTCACTAATGGTTCTCACAGGAACATGCAGGCACAGACTACCACACTCACCCTAATTCTCCTCTCCCGTACTTTTTATTTGCTTGTAATGTCCAATTGTTTTCTCTTATCGTAAATTAGTCATACACTCCCTGGCGGTGGAACAGTTTCTTATATGCTTGTGTAGCTCTTAACATAATAGGACGTCTGGGTGTTAGTTGAATAATACAAATAATCAGACATAACACTTTTACAACAAATTTATTTTGGCAATGCTGATATCCTTTGTCTGATTAATGCAGACATTTGATAACTGAGTTGTATTCGCACAAATAATTATGAAAAGTCGATGCTAAGTCTGACTGCTTAGATTACCTATCACACATCTTACAAAGCATAAGGCACAGCTTTTGGCAGTGCAGGGCTGCCTAAATTCTTTTCTAGGGCTGAGGCACGAGAGAGTTTACAATTACTTAGAGAAGATGTGAAGAGGCTCAATCTAAATGTAAATTCATCCCTCAGACGGCCCGGCTTACAGTAGCCTAAGCCTAAGCTGTTATTTTCTCCTATTTCGAATCCCTATTTGAGATCTACTTCAATGACACCATAAGAGCAGCCAACTTATAATGGCTGGGCTCGGAGTTATGTGGGAGCACTGATGTTTACGGAGCTAGAACAAAATAGTAAATGAAGACACAAAGGCATCCATACAGGCCATACATAAGGATAAAACAGCACATATCTGGTTGAGTCTATCATTATTCCCCCTTTATACGTTGCAGATCATGAGTTGTAATTTCTGTGGGGCCACATTGTGCTCTCTGATTATACCATCCCAGAGGAATCCTAATCAGGGCCAGCAGGTGTTACAGTAACACATTAACAACAGCAACGAGGCGTAGCTTCAACAGAAAAATGTGTGACATTTTCAAGTTCACAAATCCTTTTTTTTTTTTTCAATCTCTCCCTCAACTGCTGTCTCTCCCTGGGGGGGTTCAAAGCCCCAGAGACTTTTTTGAAAGCTTCATTCTTGATCCCAAGAGTTACATCTAGATTGTGACTGCTTGCTCCTTATTTGTACAAAACCCTACTACTAAAGGTCTCAGTTCTTTATCAGAGCCTCTGTCCTACAGCAAAAATATTACTGATTGCTGTAATTCAATCAGGGAATGGAAATAATTGCATGAAGTAGCTCCTAGCCTTAAAGGACTTCAGAACTAGAAGAAGGGTTTAGGGAGACTTTAGGCATCTTTATCCAAAAGTGCCATCCCCCAAAGCCCATCACCCAACCCCACAGACTGCTAGCTCTGTTGGCCATCTTAATTTTGGCCATAAAGTTCCATGGGCAGCCAGAGCTTTTCCCTTGTATACGTCCATGACAACTTAGAGCCAGCAATGGAGAATGGAGCCCCCGGGCATCATGCAGTCACCACTAATGCTTTCTGGTAGAGGTTGGGGTCCCTGCAAAACACAGTAACAATCAGCTCTGTTGACAAAACAGCAGCACCCCACTTCTTGCAGTAGGCCTGCTGGCCATGTGGTGGGGCAACAAGTGGGACGCTGGGCTTCAAAGCCTTTCTCAGCCTGCAGGGATTAAAACCCCCAAATACCAAGGGGCTGATGGGGCCCGCTGACTGCTAAGAGTCATTCCTGCTGGAGCTGAGCCTTTGTGTGTGTGTGTGTGTGTGTGTGTGTGCGTGTGTGAAACTTCCTGGAATCATGGTTGGGAAGTAAACATAGCTCTTGCACACTTTTTCTGGGGAAAGAGCTCAGGCCTCCATGTGCGAACAGCAGGTGGTTCCCATGGCTGAAGCCCTCCATCCCCTCTCCCAGTTCCTCTGGCTCTGGGTAGTCACTGCTGACCAGGCTGAAATCCACAACCCTGTTGTGGGCAGGCATGCACGGTTCCTCTTTCAACTAAGCAAGTCAAACATGCAGTTTCTAATATTAATGAATTTGTACTTTTCCTTCTCACAAACTGCAACCTCAATAAACATCCACAGGCACACTTTAAAATATATCATCCACTCACCATGGCACACACAAGTATCTAGGATCTGGTGATGTCTGTAACACAGCACTGCATCCCACTCTTTTTCCAGCTCCCTAACTTTCAAGGGATCATTTATTGCATTTCAACAAGTAGAATTGCTACAGCTTCTTCTGTTTCTGGCTAACCCTTACACACTACAGGTGCAGCTTAGCCCAGCTGACTATTACTGTTTGTTTTAGGATTATTTGGGGATTTTGGGGGGTAACTGCACTAAATCAAGACTTTAAAAGCCATAAAACCTTTGCATGTTTTGAACCTCTGGATGTTCCATGACCAAGTAAGTCATGAATCATTGAGAACCAAAGCCTGGCCCTAGTCAGAGTTACCAAAAGAGAGAGGAACAGTACATTTTAGGTCTTCCTTCATAGACAGTAGGGAGCTGGCACAGAGAGGTAGCATTAATTTTTCAGCCATTCAATGAGGAAAAAGAAAGAAGGGTTGTACGCCTGTAACGTACTAAAGACAGATGCTTTTCATAGGTTATGGTTGTTGAAATTGATAGATATTACTGCATATACTGTTTGTAAGATATGTTTGATATTACCTCAACACCAGAAATATTTCACAGGATTACGAAACATACTTTTAAAGCTGAGGAGGCAGACTAATAAAATGACTGCTGCTTGGCAGTGTTATTAGTAAGGATATTCTGTACAGAAAGTGTCATCTTACACTGAACAAAACATCAGTCTTAGAATATTATAAATTACCCATTTCTAATGGTACAGTTGGCTGAAGAAAGCAGCAGAAAATATCATATTCTGCACACACACATATACCTGTGATAACTAACTAATACCCCAGCATAGCAAACATTCAGTAGGATTAACTTCCTAGATATATCTGTGCCAAATTTAGCAATTAAAGAGTCAGTATTTTTCCACAGTGCTTCATTCCCACTGTACTATTTCCCTCTACGCCTAGCACCTCTTCAACTTTTTCTTTTCTGACCATGATTAAGAAGACTGTTCCCAGCAGAAACTACATCTCAAATTTCTTTCATTCCCACTTCAGTTCCTCCTAAGATGCCGTGGGCAGACATGCTGTATTCTTTATTGTCTCTCTTCAGTAATTTCAATTAATCTACCTCCAATTGATACTAGACCTTTAGGACCTCTGGCTTTAGTGCCAGTTCCCTTCAAAGCTGTAGCTGTTTTTGATTTAAATCTGGGTTTTGAGACAGCTGCTCCCTAGTTTTTTTTCTACCTCTGAAAATCCCAAACAATTGCTTCTTACAAATACTCTGACTGCAATGGTTTAGGACTCGCTTTGTCCTCGGTGCATCTGCTGTTCTGTTAGGGCTCAGGAAAGCTGATTACTGAAGTCTGCTTCCCAGCCTGTGCTTTCACATGGAGTTTCCTCTCCAACCCTCCCATCCAAATTTGGGGCACATCATTGCATCACCGTGTGACAGTCAAGGTCTCGATTATGGAGGACCTTTGAGGCAAGCCTGAGACAGTTACCTCCTGCAGTTTAGACTCATCTGAGAAGGTTCCACAACCAGTTGAGACATCAATGATTTTTGAGGAACATGCAAACTCTCTCCCATCAGTGTTTAAGTACCTGAAAATAAAGGCCTGGAAGAAGCAGAAGTCAATGAGCAGGAATGTGTTATGCTGACAAAGAGAGACTTTTAAGCAAGTAAGGCTGATTTCCATCCATCAGAGGGATGTTTGGAAGATTGCAGCAGAAGATGGAGGCACAATGTAAGTACAATCTAAGCACAATGTAAGTCACAAACAAATAGCACTAGTGGTATGCTCAGGGTTCCATGCTCTTTCAGTAAATAAGTCATTGACTTTAATTTGTGAATTTAAACAAGTACTGTTAGGACCTCCTATTCAGAAGTAGAAGAATAAGCTTTGCTCGCTTCCTTAACCTGTTTCATCATGTATTACAGCTTGGTTTGGATCAGTGGCGGAACCGAAAGCGTTGTTTCCCTGCACCTGTGACAAATTGTTCTACCAGAAAGTTTTTCACTAAAATAAGGAGTTCACTAAAAAATATTTTCAGATCACCAGACAGCTGTAGCATATCCAAGAAGTGTCCTTAGCACTGAATTATTAGAATTCCAAAACAGGCTCAGAAATTAAACACCAATTATATCTTTACAACACTTTGGGGCTATTCTTTTTTGAGGCTAGTCTGAAGCAGTTCTTTATGTTATTTAGTACTGGAAATGCCTACATTTTATAGAGAATAAGATACAATCTGACAACTAATTGATTTACAGCATTTCAGTTCGTAGGGTTGAGCTCAGTACTATGCTGAAGCGCACTGCCAGGGCAGGAAGAACAGGGAGGAAAAAGAGTTTTCTAGTTATCTTATCTTGTAATACTGTTTGGAGTCTGTTCTCCAGCTTCTGAAGGAAGAAATCTCTTTTCGGCATTAAAGACAAAATAAGACAAAACCTCAGTTTCTTGGACATCTTGGTCTCGCAGTGATTACAAGTTCCTGCTGCTGCCTTTCTTATCCTGACGCCGCAACTCCTTAAATTTATCCTAACCCTCAGTAAGAACAGGCGGTTGCTCAAGGAATGCCACGGCAGCGGGTGCTTCGGGAGCACGAGTGCTGAGGCAGGAGTGAGAACCAGCCCCCTTTGCAGGGGGGAGCAGCTCCCCTGCGGGGTGCAGGTGATGCTGCTGGCAGGGGTGCTCCCACCACCCCCAGTTCCTCTGCCCTGAGCTGGGAGGAGACAGGACCCGGGTTCAGTTTTCCACCCTTCCTCCCATCCATGCTGTTGCCCCTCCCTGAGGAGGGACTGGTGAGCTGGGTGCTTTGCCCACACATACTTAGCTGGGCCAGTATGGATGATCTGGGAGCTCGGGCTGGAGCCCTGTGAGCTGAAGCCCTGGCTCTGCTGCTCATGTCCACTCAGAAAGTTCAGCCCATTGACTATGGTGGCACAGCTTGTGACTGCTTGGATACGGCTGGATTAAGCCCAGAGGACAAAAAGAGGAGGAAGATCTCCCCTACCAAGAGGGCATATCAGCACAGGGGTGAAACCACAAACCAGCTACTGCTCTGGGAGAGTGCAGAAGATGACTCAGCATCGGGTGTAGCATAGTTAATTAAAAATAATAAAATGAAACCGTTGAGACATTCATAAAACAACTAATGTTCTTCTAACTCTTAAGAGTTTATGAAATGCACAACAAACAGCAGCTGCCACTTATTGCAAATTTTCTGAAGGGTTTTAATAAAATCTGTCTTTGGAGGCTGTTGACAATTCATCTTGTAACGAACTGAAAACTTACTGCAAAGTGGGAAGTACATAGAGATAACTGGCAAAAATGGAAAGCCGTTCGTCATTGATTTTGTCAAGGAATATCACAATAAAATTGGCATTTTCAATCTATTTATTTGCAATTTAGAAGAGGAAGTGCATGTCCTCATTCACAAAATTTGCTGATAGCAAAATTTCATTCTGGTGGCTTAAGACTGTGACACACTAGGAAAACCCTAATGAAATTAGGTAATAGACAATTTTGTGGTAAATTAAATTTAGACCCATGCAAGACTGGGGACTAAAGATGAGTGAATAATTATTTCTAAAACATATTCAGCATATTTAGCTTTTATGTACGTTTGCAAAATGCTAAAGATCCATTTATGGTTTTCCAAACTTCATTACTTGTTTCAGTTATTGCCAATGGCAAGTTATTGCCATTGAGTAATTCTCAATTCATAAATTGTTTATTGCAAGTTCTGGCCATTTTGTTAGGGAAGATCTCACAACACATGCCCTGACTCCTCATTCCAGGTTGGTGGTATCTGAAAACAGCAATCCCAACTGATTTCTGTGCTTTTAACCCTAGAGCATCCTTCACTTATGCATTTATTAAATATGACAAAGAGAGATTTCTAGAAGTTCAGAATTAGCTAAATTAAGGGAGGTGAAAAAGAAATGTGGTAAGACACAGAACATGGATCAGCCTTTCTTATCCTGTTTTGTGTGAGAAAGAACTCTATAGGATTTTTAAAATATAAGCTAAAACATATACCCTGCATCAGAGCTTAACAGCAATAAGAAAAACTGAGCTAAAAATATAAAATGACATTTCAAAAAATGACATGAATAAATTCGGAATGGAGGAGAATTGATCCTAGTAAAAACAGTATTTTTGAAGGAAAACCAAAGAAATACCATAGAGAAGCTCAGAGAGTTTGTAGGACGCCAAATAATCAATCTATTACCATGGGAACCTCTTTAATGTTGTCATTTCATCAGGATGATCAAGAAAGATTTCGATAGTTAAGAACATAACTTTAGTTTGCTTTGAAAAGGAACTGCTCTGTGGATAAAAAGTAAGAAACTATGTTGGTCAACAGCATCTAAAACCCCAGCTAATGGAACATCGTAACTGTGTGCGCTGAGAACAACTTGGAGATGAGAACCTGATTGACCTTTCATCATTTTGTAAAGGTCTGTACTGAGCCTGTTTTGGCACACATTACAGATAACCAGCATTGGATAACCAGACATATTGCACACCCAGATTCCTGTAAATCTACCATCACACAGCAAAGTTGAGAATTTGGGGGAAAAGGCGAAAGAATCTGGAGGAGAAGAAAAAGAGAAGCAACCTTACAAATCAAATTACCTTCTGACAATGAATAAAATACCTCTAGGTGTAGGATATATTTCCCATTACAGTATATTTGGCAAGGCCTGATAATGCCTTGCACCTCCCTGTCTTCCCATCCCTCACTTGCCTTTTCCAAGTGGATGAAGAGAAACCAGGCAATGGAGGGCAGGGAAGAGGAAGGGGCTGGCGGAGGCCTAACGATGTGTAATGCCTGCTGACAGTGCCTCCCTCTAAAAAATTCCACCCCACACATCATGGGCCTGTGTCACCTGAGGGTGTCCTTCTGCTGTCTGTGTTCACTGGTGCAGAAGTTCACCCCTCCGAGGGTAAGCAGCTTTGCCCTGAGGAGTGCCAGCCTAACGCAGCGGTTCACGAGGGCCACGGCAGTGCAGTTTCATTTTAACAACAGGGAGTTTTATCTTTGTGCCACTTCTCATTTCAGATTCACTGTCATGGATGCATTATTTTTTTACAATTTGCATCATAAATATAGCCTTTTCTGCAAAAGGAACACTAAGTGTCCGTTATTTTTATCATTTTCCCCCTCTCACCACCTTTCTGCTTTGCTGTTAGTCTCTAACATAATCAATGTTGTTTCTCCCAAAAACCAGGCACATAGGATTTTGCAATGACGCAAAGTGTTGATATAAAAATTGGGGCACTTCCCCTCAGCAATAAACGGTGAACAATAATGTAAAGTATTACCGTAGGACAGCCATCACCTGAATGGAGAAGAATACACACCTGACTCATCCTTCTTGCTGTCTGTCAACAGCAATGGATCCGGATCCAGCCGTGCCTCTGCATCCCACACAACAGCTTGCATCCTCCTGTCTTTTGGACTTGTGTACTAAGAACCTGCATTGCCACAGAGATGTGCAGTGATTTTTATAACAATTCTTTTCTCCACTGAAGCGCAAGAAGGATCTTTAACATCTATTAAATCAGCATTTGTCACTAATTATTCTTAACCTCATCATCATTTGTAACTTTAAAGTTCTCTTTAGTAGCTTTAATTTTGGATTCTGTACACCATCCTTTTTCCATTTAAGAAAAGAGTTCACCATCTCAGGAGGCAAAGCCACATAATATTTTGTCGTCTCCCAAAGAGATGAAAAGGGTATGAATGGACCCTGCAGTCTAGGCAAATGCCTATTGTGCTGATGTGACTGCATGACAGAAACCAACACTCGGAATATAAAAAGGCAGGTTCACTTTTGGCATTAAGTTGCTCTTCCTTTACTACTCTTTCCCTGAAGCATGCCCGTGTCTTTGTTTACCTCCATCTTATGCTTTCTCTTGTCATCTAACTCCTCCTGCTCATTCACAGTACCAAAATCACCTTTGCCCTTTGGGACACATCACTCCTCTCTTCAAATCTTTTTTGCCTGCAGTGTAATTTTTACAGTCTTATCCTCCCATCTTTGTAGGTTTCCCCACGCTTCCTGCTTCTTTCCAAGCATAAAATACGATTAGGAGTAAGAAAGGTGCTGTAGGCCCGCAGAGTTTGAAACCATTATGTTTAAGTCAAGGCAGAGATGCAGCTGCAAGGCTGCATTTTGCTGTACATTTATGGCTGATCTGCAGTAGAGGCGAGTCATGTAAACTACCCGTTGAAACCTTTTTCTGATGAAAAACCACAGCATCATGAAATATACCATCCAAAAGAGAACAGGGAAGGAGGGAGAAAAGGATAACTAGTACCCCAGTGTGGGATAAACAAGGTGACCAGGAAAACCTGGTGATGGGTGCTTGGCAGTGCTCTCCTACCTTACCTTCTCCAGAGCAAGTAACATCCACCCACCGTGGGGACAGCAGTCACAGCGCTCCAAATAAAGTTGCTTTTCATGGTGAATCCAAAATATGGCTTCAATCTCTTCTTCTGTGGAAAAAAAATGCCACACTATGGTGCTTGCCTGTCCTGGTTTTGGCTGGGACAGAGTAAACTTTCTTCCTAGCAGCTGGTAGAGTGCTATGTTTTGGATGTAGGATGAGAATAATGTTGATAACACACTGATGTTTATAGTTGTTGCCAAGCAGTCAAGGCTGTTTCTGCTCCTCATACTTGAACTTTCTTTATTTCAACCCACAAGTTTTCCTCATTTTTCTGATTCTTCTCCCCATCCCACTGGGGAGGGGGCGAAGTTAGTGAGTGGCTGCATGGTCCTAGTTGCTTGCTGGGGTTAAACCACAACATTGCCCTTCAAGAATTTTCAAGAATATGTACTGATCAGCTTGACGTAAAATTAGTTAAAGACTAGGAATGATGGCATATATATCCATTTTTGCATCACGCATGGGATGCTCAGTTACTAAATGCTGCTCTGGCTAATCACTGTGCTTGTACAGGCTACGGGCAGGTTCAGGTAACTCTTCAGCGGTCACTGTGTGATCAGAGATAAGGCAGCTACTCGCTTCTCTACTTCCGAGCTACAGTCACGAAGGTTCAGACTCAAGCTCTGCTGCTTTTCACCACATAATACTGGTCTCACTGTAACAGTCCTGCAACTTCAGAGATCAGCTCTAAAGCCAGAGGCTAGATTCACAGGCTGTGTCTCAATTGCTTGGTAAAGTGCTTCTGAATATGGGAAAAAAATCATAGGAAAATACAAGCTGCAAACACAGCATTACTAGATGATGTGCTTTATTTTGTGTTCTTTGGTATCTTGGTGAATTTGCCCATAAATCCGCGTTGCTACTGCATGTTTTATCTAATAAGTGATATTAAGTAATGTTATTCTTTTTGTTGGTTTTTTGGTGGACCTCAATTAGCCTGGATATTTGAAATTGTACATCGTATTAAATGAGAAGTATTATCCGAGCAAAACTATCAAGTATAAGGTTAAGAATTGAAATCTATACTGTTAACTCAAGGCTACCACACACTACAGAGCAAAGCCTTTTAAGGAATACTCTACAATACATTACAGATTTAAGCTTTTCAAAGCAGGATATACAGGATTAAGGCTACATTTAAATCCAAACATGATAAAAGGGAAAAATCAAATAGGCAAAACACAACTACTTTATAGCAATGTTATGTAAGAACTTACACGGGGAAATAATTTCATCCCCTGGTTCTATCATGTAATGGTAAGAGGAGCAAAAAAGATACTTAAAAACATTAATTCTTTTTTTTTTTTTTGTCCTTATCTAATCTGATACCATAAATACTAAATACTTTAATCCAAAACTGTATGGCTATTGCCATCCCAGTGCAGGGCTCATTTGGTTTGTGAGCCTCAATCCTGTATTTTCTGTTTCAGCACACTTCGATTTCTCTTCAGTACCAGCTCAGCTCTGACATTTTGGGAGTTTGTGACCGCTGAAATACATAGCTTCATAACGCTTTTCAAATAACAACAGAATTATCTGTACTCTACGCTGTTTTCAAGTTTGTGACAGATATTCTCAGTACTGACTCAGTCTTGAAGTAACTTGCATTTTCAGGCACAAATGCTAGATTACACTATCCTTTGGGACTATGTATACTGCCTACATAATATATGTCTATTTTGTAAGCAGCTTAGGATAGGAACCTTGTATTATATAAAGCGGGGAGTATAAACCAATGCCCTTATTTAGTAATAACCCATGTTCTCTCTCCTGACTGTAGTGCCCAGTGGCAGGCTGGGATTTATCCGGGAGAAGATGAGTGGTAGCACGATAACATCTACTAAAATACACTTGTTATTCCTGCCTTTCTCTTTTGAAGTTGAAAACAGCCACCAGCCAGCGGTGTAACCTCCTTGGTAATTGATAAATATAAGAGGCTCCCAGATCCCCTCCGTGTCGTTCCATCTTCCACCTCCCCAGGAAGAAACGCTGTGACGGAGACGGCAGCATTATCTGCAGGAGGGTACCACTGCTCCCTCCCCCAGGCTCCCAGAGAAATACACTGTCTTTGAAACTCATGTGCCAGGATATTATTCAAAGATTTATGGTTCCTGATTCTCGCTACAGTTCACCCTTGCTGCTTTGTTTACTTGGCTGGGTGAGGGAGGGAGGAGGGAACTGGACTAGCCTCCAAATCCTGCAACAAAAGGCACAAAAGCTCTGCTTTACGTGTTTAATAATCTGCATTTCTAGATAATTACTGAATATGCTGGAAAATCTGGCATATTTTAAAATAGTTTTTCATAGCACTTAAGCAACACTTCACATCAAAACAGATTTGAAACTCACAGGAAATTTTGTTCTGATCTGGTAACCACTGCCACATACCATAAGAGATGAACAAAACAAAACGATGACACCAGGCTACTGGATTAGCAGAATTTAGTTATTATTTAAAGTCCCTGAAGTTCTGTTTTTATCTACTTTACCTTTGGATGCATAAATGTCACACAGATAAAAATAATCAGAACCACTGGAATGGGAGTATTAGGAAAAAGAGGGGGAAGCCATTCAGGTTTTTGGTGAAGTGAACAATTATTTTCTTGTTTGTAAAGACCTTTACATCTGAGAGAGGACTAAAGTATTTCTCTGAACATAACATGGGGAGAGGACTGGAGTATTGGTTTTGCTGATTTTTTTTTTAACAGAGGAAGAAAACTACCTAGTCTTTGCTCATGGTATTAGACACATATCATGCGATGGCTCAAAATGCTGATTTGCTTAATTGCATTAGTCCACTCCCCTCCTGTTATGGGAATTCAAGCTTCAATGGCAAATTCAACCTCCTAATGAGATTATGGTGACGTTCCCAATATGAAGCTGTAGGGTGGCAGTACGATGGGCACAGGAGCCACACGTTTCCTTGGTGACTGGCTGAGTGGTTAACCCTGGTAAGAAAGGGTGGAGGGAAAAATCAGTTTGAGTGACAGTACTTCATCCTTTAAACTTCAGTTTATGGCTGAGCAAAGCAGAAATAATGCCAAGCAATGACCATGGGGAAATTACCCTTGTTTTAATCTCTGTTCCTTCCAGCTGATGTCAGTAGAAGGGGACAAGACAAAGGACCTCAAGCTGTGGTAAAGATCATTAAAACAGAAGAATATAAAGCCATGGGCATCACTGTGCTATCTATTAAATATTAATTTCTGTTGAATGCAGACATTCGTCTTCGTTATACTGTTTGAAACTATTATTATTATACTACCTTGAATCAATTTTGTATAGTTTTATTCCCTTTTTATCCTCCTTTGTAATGAAGGTGCCTTTTAGTCAGCTCCACCAGCTAATCAGATTGCTTTCTCTTCATTACTCACATTGAGCTTTTAGAGCCTGCAGTCTCAGCTAACTGGAATATATGGTCACGATTTCAGCTCTGTGGAAGAGCTGAAACTGTGCCAGAAAAATAGCACATAGCTATGTTTTTATTGCCGTCATATCGAGAGCAGGTGAGATGCTTTTGAATTAGGGAGCATTTAATCGCAAACATGCCCGATCACTGTACAGGAGTAAAACACACATATCTATCATTCGCAGCCTCCAGTGGAAACAACTAATAGTCTTTTTTTTGCCATTTATCCAATAAATTGTGTTAAGACAAATGTAGGGCAATATTAAAGAGATGATGTCTGTGAATGGAGAAAGGCAAGATATTTTTTGGGGGATATTATTTTTCCCCAAGGCAAAGATATTTCTGAGTCAGAGGACAGCATTGCCCACATGTAATTAAGTAGTCTATAACCCACACACATGGATCCCCTGAGCCCGGGTTAGTTCACAGCTGTGCAAATTTAAAGGACTTCCATCGCAGGCAGTAAAGTTAAGCTGTTGTGAAAAACATTCATAAAGGCAAAACTTTCACAAGACAGGGTGCATGAGGGAAGACTAGAAGTGCAGGCCTGTAGGTACACCTGAACGAGGGGCTCCAAAGGCTACATGAACCCAAAAGTGACAGAAAACTTACTCTGACCACTGAGCACCACCGGTGGGTGATGTGCCTCTCTGGCATGTGGCTGCTGGCCGGGAGGGTGGCGGCAGGGAACAGCATCCTGGTCCAAGGGCGAGAAGAAAGGGAGAGATCATCACTATGTGAAACCAACAGCAGCAACTTCTAATTCCTCTACGCTCTAATTTAGTACAACTGAGAGCGTCATCAACTGCTGCAATCTTTCCACTATTTTTAAACCTTAGGGAGCAAATGGAAATCACATTTTAAAGACAGAAACTTAATTAGGGATTTTGTGAGCTTGTCATCTGCTAAAGGAGAAGCTACAAGGCCAGTTCTACATTCCTTACCTCTTCACTCCTCTGGGAAGGTTTCTAATGTCTGCTGCTGATCCACCAGATGTTTCCTTTATTGTGGCTTCGGCTACGATGGCTCCCAGCAGATCATTTTGATGAAGTTGGTCATCAGGGTTAAAACAGAAGAATCAATGGTTTTTTCAGTTTGCTTTTGTTTTTGTTTTCCTTTTAGAAATGCCTGTAATTCTTATAATCACATCCTGACCTTGGTTCTCAAGATCTTCTATTTTTGAAGATACCTACATTGTAATCAAAGTTTCCATTACAGCATGGCTAGGTACAGCTGAAGCGGCTTTCATCTAGCTAAATTCAGATTAAAGGTTTCTGCAACATTTGGGCTGTTGAAACCAATGGCAAGGACAGTCCCTTACAGGGACCACAGTCCCCAGGGAATGCTAGACACCTTTGCGAGGGTCATGGGCTTGGTGGCCCTTCCCATGACAGCTCCTGCCTACCTGGCTCTGTTGCAGTCACACCTTTGCCTCCTAGAAATACCTTGTTACCCCTGTCATGATCAGATTGTCTGTAGTTAAGTCTTCAAAACATGACCTTCTTCAGTCCTTCAGCCAAATATTTATTAAGGCCATGGCCAGTTCTACTTATTAAGCTCTCGCAGTTCATGCCGGCCAGGAGTGTAGCTCCTCACGCAGCAGCTACTGTTGGGGCTGCAACATACATCTGTGGCTACTCCTCCAGTTCTGCATTTTTTTCTGAAAACTTTTCCACCTTGGCATTCCTCAAGCTTCTTTGTTGTTTCTTGTTGGCCTAGAGCCCAAGAGAAGATGTTCTGGTGTACTTCTGAAAGTTCAGCAGGATCAGTAAATTAGCAGCTTAAGCAGTTGAGAGGCTGGGAAGAAGGCGACACATTCACAGCACCTTTTTAAGATATTTGATACATAATCAAATACAATCAAATATTTTGATACATAAATTAGGAGCTTAATTTCTCTTGATTTTCCTAACAGTAAAAGAGATGACTCCTCCTGACTTCACTTGGTGGAAGAATCTAATTTAAGCATCCAGATTTAGATGAGTTGAGTATATGATGTGATGACTCCTTCCCACTCCTGTTCATATTTCCACTGCTCACATGGGTAGGAAATTCAGATGTATGTTACTATTTTTTTTAGACACGTGATGTGACCCCTTATTGCTAATGAGAAGAGACTAACCTTTTGAAATGTGAGGATGAAATTACACTCTCTTCAGGACTAGAGCCACAAGCTAATATAACTGCACAGAGCCTAGAAAAGAGCTATGGAGACACCAGAACCCCAAATCTGAAATTTGTGTCTATAATGAGAAAACCAGAACCCACGTTAAAGGGTTATTTACCAGGCTCATGATCACAATCCCAATCCATTCTGCTTTGGCCAGGAATAGAAAATAGTTAGAGAGTAAGGATGCAAACCCAGATCTCCACCCACAGTTTTAGTGGGAGAAAAAGTCATCTTCCAGCTGGGTTTTGCCATTGAATAATCCTGCAACATGAAGAATTTTTATTTTCATGGAAAGGCCTAAGAACTGAAAGGAGCTCTTAAAATGCAACCTCAACACTGTTTGGAACTGAATTTTGGGTGTGTAACATACACTCACGACAGTCTTTGGCTGTACTATGTTTTGAACACAGCTGCAAGCACTCATGTAGCCATTCCCTTAGAAACACCCATTCGGTTATGGAAATATTAGTATTATTAGAAAATAACTAGTAGTCATTAGGAGAATGCACCCTCATCTGACAATATGCTAAGAGAAGAAACATGGAATATAGACAATATTTTTTTGAAATTAAAAAAAAAGGGGTGTGAGGGCAAAGAAAGGCCAAGATAGACGTTTACTGTGTTGCATTAACATAAAAAAATAAATAAATAGAATAAAGGCACTCATGATTCCAATTCAGAGTTTGAGGAATTCCTTAATTATGGCTCTGCCACAGGTGAATGGTCAAGGACACTGCCCTTCTGATTGCCAGCAACATTTTCAAACTATTTGACATATGTTTAGGTGCTTGTGAATCCACAGGGGAGGAGTAAGAAGGTATAATGTAATGGCATTAAGTAGATTTATCCAATGCAGAAAATACTTACCCACATTAATCCATCCCCCTTTTGGTTCTGCTGTCTTGTGCATCAGATGAGATGTCAAGTTAAATATTGCCATGCTAGAAAAAGAGGATTTGCTGCTGTTATTGGCACAGTTTTAACAACAGCAGAAGGCTGGTTTCCTGTGCCACCACAAAACTAGCCCTACATACGTATTTTAGAAAGACCCAAAGAACATACAGTTGGATTCTAGTTGCAAGATGCTTCCACTCATATGCTAACAATTTTGTTGGCAAGATCTACACTGTGCTTTTATTATCAACGTTTGTTCCAGTTTCTCTCTTCCATTTCAGTATGTCTGCTTCTTCCTTCCTCTTTCTCCAGCCCTTCTAGTTTTTCTGCTCCCATTGCAATAGTGCTCTGGAGGCTCCTGGGGGTCCTGTCCTGTAGGTATGAAACGTGCACGAGACTTTCATGCTACGGCTCCTTGGATCCTGGCCCGAGGATCTGAGCCCTGCTTGCTCGCCGGGGCTGCCTGGGGAGCGGCTGCGTGCAGCCTGCAGGATGCCCAGCTCCCCCCTTTCAGACTGGCAAGAGGCTGCTTTGATGGCTCATCTGGGCACACCAGGAGCTCGTCTCAGCTCAGCTGGTGCTGACAGAGTAGGCAACACTCCCACTAAGTCTGACGGGCTGACAATACAGGTTTAATACTAACGAGCACAATTTCTTCTTCCAGAACCTCATTAAAATTTGCTTGATTAGTCTCGTGTCTTCTTCCTTTGCTTCCCTACTTCTACTCCCTCAGCTAAATCCAATCTACTTGTGCTATACTCCCATCCCTTCCTCATTTTCTCTTTGTTTTCTCCTCAAACACTCCTTTCATTCCCTTGCCTAAAGCAAGAGTGGCCAAGCACGCTGAGCAGTTAAAGCCCAGATAAGCAGTTATGGAACTTCCGAGGCCTCACTAACACAGCCTTGTAGGGAGTTAAAAGAGAAAGAAGGGGACATGATGGGTCATGTGCTTGGCAGAGAGGTCAAGGTGCTGGCCACAGCTGAGACACGGCTCTTCTAATGAAGAGCCGTAAGGGAGATCACAGTTGAGGCTGCCCAGATGCGCTAAGGTTGCAGTGTGCCAGAGGAGGAAGGAAACAGGTTCAGGTCCCTCTCATCAGCCTTTGCTGAAGCCCCTCACAGGAGACTGAGGGGAAACAAAGAAAGACGGAGAGAGCAAGGCACCAAGTGCCCCAAGCAACGCAGGGCAGATCTGACTCTGCTGAATTACTACTTGGCGTGCAACATTTAAGATGTGAGGTTTGACTGTCCCACAGCCCTACTTGCATTTGCATTCTCCCTCCTATTCATTTTAGTTACTCTTATCTTTTGCCATACAGGAAAAGGTAAACCTCAATGCTTTATTAAAAGGCATACTGCTTCCAGAAAGCCATTACAGCAGCATAACCTCCCCCCCTTTCTTTTCTCATGGCAGAGCTGTGACAAGTTACTTTCTCTGGAACCAGTGACTTGCTAAAGCTTTTTGAATAACTGAAATATACAAAAAGTCCCATATTAATTTGGTGGGAATTCAGTTTCTAGATGGTGGCAGATTAGAATTGGATGGCTGATTCAATTAATCAACTCTGATGCCTGTTGATCAAGTTGATAACTGATGTACTCTAGAGACAACTTCAAAGATAGGTGGGTACCTGGAGGCAAATGTCTAATTTTCATTTGGACCCCTACATGAGACAAAACCCTCTTTCAAGCCTTTTGTCTCTCAAACGCTTATATTTACTTACAATGCTTGCTTAGATTTGTGCAATGTATAGCAAAAGTTGATTTTATTGCAGAAAACCTGAAATTCTTTTTTTTTTTCTCTTTTTTCCCCATTGACCTAACGGCATGCTGTTGCCATTTACTGGGAAAAGAGAAGTTGAACTGGTCAGGATAGCTCTCCTCCATCCTCCTTTGGGTTCCATTATTGACAACATTTTCAATTTCAGCAGGTACCTAAACTTTCTTTATGAGCTGCTAGCACAGCCTAGCACAACCGCAATGATTTAAATCTATCCTACCCAAATGCATTTCACCCGTCGGTATCTTACGACCCAGGAAGACATAAAACTCAATTTACTCATTAACCTTAGCTTCCTGAAGCTGCAATTACTGCCCTGTGGATAGTCAGTAATTGAATTGAATAAGAGCAGCATGCAAATGCCAGCCGGTGCTAGCGACTGCTGAAAAGATAATCCCCAATGCTTACAAAAATTGCATGTGGCACAGAGACAGCAGGTAGCAAAGCAGAGTATTAGAAAGGAAAATGCATAAAGTAACGTGTGCATGGATTAAGGAGACGCAAAAGAGCAGAATCACAGGAACCACTCAGTGGGAATAAACGCAATATTGTATGAGCTTAGGTTTACAGTTACAGTTAATGGCATGCAGTTATTACTTTTGCATTGGAAAGCACTTTCTGAGCGGATGGTTTCACCGCAGACTCAGATCTTGGTTTTCTCCCTGCCTTTTGTAATTCAAGATGTTAGCTGGCATTTTATACAGCCTAGTATCCCTCAACTGCAGCTAAAGAGATCAAGACATTACAAATAAGGACCAGAGTTAGCAGAAGGAGATTCGGTTTGAAGTGCACTTGTCTTTCAACATGGTTACTTTGCATTTTTTTCCCTCCCATTTAAACCATGAGTGTATGTTTTTCCAGGCTTGTGGACAGAGCTTTTGCATTGTTCAGCTTGATCTAACCAAAGTGTAGATGACCCTGGTCTCTTACCGCTGAATTTCCCAAGTGGAGCCTAGAGTGATGAAGAAGCTGCCAACATCATATTCCTCATGACAAAGATAAGGAGGAAACCCGACCATCAACTTCACACTCCACCAGTATACTTGTGCCTGTTTTGCTGCAACAATTAAACTGACTTTTTTTTTTAACAGTGAAAAGTATTTAATGAATTTTATTTAAGTCTACTAAGATTTTAATTAAACCAACAATAAATTCTTAGCTTTGCATATAAGGTATGCCTCCATTTTTGCTCATAATAAGATTTTGAGAATAAAAAACTGATTTCCATTAAGATTTATTTTGTTGCCATTTTGAGTAATCCTTGTCTGGATGCACAGAGTTCACAAGAACCTGTGCAGGTGAGTTATTTTGGTACAGATTTGTATCCAGAACAATGCCAATGGTGCAAGTTAAACATAATCAAGTGTAAACTTTTAAATGTGTCAACATTTTCCCTGCTTTTAAACTGCTTTCAATCTGTTCTTAAACTGACAGAGATGGTGCAACCTGCCTGTGCTTTCCTTAGAGTGATGACTGTACACTTCTGGTGTAAAACCCACGCATCTTGCCTGCCCTCCCATGCACATTCCACTAAAAAGAGTTCCCTAAGGGACATCAGACTGACATCAACATGGCATAGTTGGTAGGTACTGTAATGAAAGAACAGAAGACATGTAGAAAATGACACTGGAGATCTAATAATATCTGTGATATCCTGCCATCCTAGACTGCATGAAAAGAGAGATCCACTTGATCTAATTTACCTGGATTTACAAAAGCCATTCAACGCCGACCCTCTCCAAAGGATCTTAGAGATACCAAGATGTTATGGGATAAAAGAAAATGTCCTCTTCTGAATACATTAAATGATAAAAAGCTATGGTGTAAATCTACACTGAAACCACATTTTTTGAATGCAGTGCTGGCCTTCTTGAAAAAAGATGGTAATAGAAAAAATGTACAGAGGAGGGCTGTAAGGATGTTTAAAGGTATGAAATGGCTTCAATGACAGGAACAATTGAAGATACTAGGACTTGTCAAGCCTGCAGAGGATACGACTGATGGAAACATTTGATAAAGGTTCTTAAAATTATGGGTGGCAAGAAAAGGTAAAAAGGAAACAATTGTTCCCTGTTTCTTCTGGTAAGAGAATGTTGGGGGATGAATTGAATTAACAGATGATAGGTTCAAAAGAAGGGGAAGCACCTTTTCCCATAGTGTATAGTAGAACTTTCTACTGCAGTATATTTCAGGCATCAATGATCCACATGGGTCAAAACAAAAATATGTAAGCGATCAGACCAATTCTCCAAAGGAAAATCCATTGTGCTATTATGATTCATCAAGCTCAGGAACAGGAGAAGTTTACCATCAAGACTTTCTACCCAGCAGGGGAAAAACTTTATTTTCTTTTAATCCTTGTCTATTATAGGATGACAGTGGTGAAACCCCCTCTGTTTTGTGTTGTCTATAATCATGGGGGGTTAAATTAAAGAGGCCTGAGCAGTCTCTTCCACTCCTCTGTTCTTAAAAATCAAAATGGCATTGGAGCAAACAAAGCCATGCTCTTATATGGAGGTCACCACTGGCTGCAGATGGATGTTTCAGTCTCCTCTTTCTCCCAGTGGTTATCACAGCTCTTTGGATTTTGTCCCCCTCCTGACATGTCATTAGAAACCACATTAATAGCAGCTGCAGTGTCCTCCAAAAAGTGACTATAGTCAGAAACCTGCAGCACAAAGGAAGTAATTTCATAATTTGGCAGGTAACACATTTTGGTTGCTCTACTGCCTTCCGTGCAAGCTTGGACAACTTACACAGCTACTGTGGATTTGCATCACTGTCCCTCAGAGTGAGAACTGACTGCTTTCTTCAGTATTACCCAGCTTTTAGGGACCCATAATTTTATGCCAGCTAGGGAAGACTGGGGGTTGGAACTCGATCTTTAAGGTCCCTTCCAACGCAAACCACTCTATGATTCCATGAAGGTGACTGTAGAATTGTGTGTACTAACCATAAACCTTAAAAGCAACATGAGATGGCTTTAGGCAACATGATAAGGAACTTTGGGTTAGAGGAAAACACAACAATTTCAATCTAAAAAAGCATCTTAATTCCCTCATAACAACAAAAATCATAGCCAACATCAAACAGGACTCAGCCTTTCTAAGAGATCAAAATCATCTTCAGGAAATAAAAACTTAGAATTACAAATAAAATAAAAAAGAAATGTTTCATACTATCTGTTAGGATCTACAGAAAACCAGATTCTTTTGCAAGGGCTCACACTTACCCAGACTGACATAAAGCTTTGTTTTAATAGCACTGACCCTGTTATCCTCTGTGATAGAACAGCATCCTTGAAGAACAGAATTGATGAACTGAAGCATCCTTGAAGAATAAAATTGGACCTGTGAAGTACTTAAAATTAAAATAAAAATATTACCTTTACAATTTTACAGAAAAACACCCTTAATCAGAGATAGTTTATGTATATTTTGGCCAGAGTTGGAAGGAAAAATAATTTCACTCAAGACCACCTAAAGGAACAGTACAAAGAACAGAATTTAGGGGCAATTCTAAGAATAAAAAAATGCATTACGAGTCCTAATAGAAAAACAAGTAATAAATCACACAGTTTTTTTATGTTTTGATTAATTTATTAGGAAATGAAGAAGGCCCATCTGTATAATTACTTATTTTTGAATAAATAATCAAAGGGGATCCTCAAGAAGCACAACCAAACAAATTGCATCTATCATACAGATGACTGGAAGTTCGCTAAAAATATCCCTTCTGTCAGAAAAGATACTTAAACGAGCACAACTTTGCATACAGAAAGAAAAGTCTCTATTTTTAATCCTTCCATACTTCCTTTCTTGTATCAACACAACACACCCGTGCATTTCTTTGCCTATCGTTTCAGTGCCCACAGCTATTCACCACTATTATACTTTAAGCTGCTGCTTTGGAAAAGCAGCAGGAGTTTTGGCAAAAAGAGACATTTACGGAGTAGGAAGCGTCAAGAAGCAATCGCTAATCCAACAGGACAGACTCCTTCACTGGCGGAGCTTCAGTGACCCCTAACGGACAACTCCTACCAGTGCGCCTGCCCTTGCGGGAAACCCAAAATACGCCACAAAACCTCACAGCACGCACACAACTTCTCGGTTCAGCCCAATACGAACCCTGCCACTTCGGCTTTTCCTTATTTAGCGTGAACATATTTTACAGCTCGCACCCAAGACGACTACCTACTAGGATGCCACTACTTGTATTTTGACCATTTGATACGTTCTAAGCCAGAAGGAAGAGCAGGTGAACAAGCCCTACGATGAACGCAGCCACTCTGACAGCTAGTTAGGACAAATCCAATTCAACTTTTCAAAAACTAGAGCCAACAGGTTTTACATCTTTCAACATGAAATAGAAAAAAAAAAATGTTAAGCACTAACATCTGAAATCGACCCATTTAGACTATTTTAAAAGGAAGACTCATAATCAGCGCAATCAAATCTGTGTAAATGAGAGTAGTAATTTGAAAGACACAGTCCAAGTATTTCTGCCTTTTCTCCCCAAAGTGAGATTGTACCTGCCATTAGTAGGGCAATGAGTCATTGTCATTACAGGGAAAGGATTCTTTGCTTCAGCAAAACTACTACCGTTCCCACTGAATGAAAAACTGCCAACACAAGAAGGGAGAACGAATTCTTGCTGGTTGGTGCAGTTTCTCTTTGTCTTTCACAAACTGCAGAGATGAACTCATGTGAATGAACTCCCAGTACAGGAAAGCGACCAAGCTGGAAATGGGCTGCGTTCCCCATTCCCCTTCTAGAAAAGGCCTTTGTTCACATTCTTTATTTACTACCTTGGTTGCTCTGTTCTCCTTTTCCTACCTACCTTGCTTTCCTTCCCACCGCAGAAATGTTCCTGCGACAAATCCTCCTCTCTCAGTGAGATTTTGACACACAAAAAGGTAAAGGCATTGAACAGAGGATCACAGAGCCAGTGCTACTGCTGACAGCTTGCACAACAGCCTCATTTAGACAACGGATAGCACTAGTCTGTAAGACAACTATTGGCTTCCAAGGGTAACTGGATTAACTAGAAATCCTTTCCCAAGTCAAAAAGACCTACCAAATTCCCAATCCTGCTTAAATCTAGCACTCTAAGAATGATCACTTATGGTATCACTTTCACAAACAATAATGACAAAAAGGCACACCAATTAAGGCAAACCCTTTGCTGCCAGAAATTCCTGTCCCTTCAGTGCGGTGACATAAATAATAGATTAAATTAAATTAAATGAAGGAATGCTAAAATCTCCAGCGAGGGCACAAACACACAGTCCTAATTTTGCTTTAGCAACTCACCATATCTTGACTTTCAGCTTCCAGTCCTTTTTCCACCTTCTTCTCCTCCTCCTTCCTCAGAAGTACCAAATGTTGACATTAGTTGTGTATGTCTGCTCTGAAGGAGCAGAACATCTTGTGAAAGGAACACGTCAGTGTCGCTATTCCTCTAGTGCACGCAGCACAACAGTGTATAATTCAAGACATCCTGGTAAGCCAGTGGCTTTCAGGTTTTTCTGGATCATGATACACTATTACACAAGAGTTTTCCCACTTTCCTTCTGTTCACCTATGAAGAAATGATCTGTTAACTCAGCCCACTGGTTGAACGTCCATTATAAGCAGATCAAAAACTTTATGGACACAGTCAAATATTGTATCCGTCTCTTGACGGAGATGAACTTTGTTTTTTGTACCAGATGTACATACTGGACATACCATTGAAATTGTGCCATTTCAGGAATTTACTGGATTAAATCCTAACCACACTGAAATCAGTGGCAAACCACCACTCAATGGCCACGATCTAGTTACCATTACTTCATGAAAGTTAAGAAACCACCCCTACTTTGGAGCAGATGTTACTATCCTGTTTCTGACACTCCTATGGTTTCTGCATGCCATGCTTGCTTATCAGAGACACCCCTGGGTATTTTCTCCATCATGAAGAAATCGCCACGGACTAGATGATCTCACAGCATCTGATGAGTTTAGTGGTAAAGCACGTTGGGCTTGGTATTAGAAGGAAGCAATATTCTCCCCAAACCCCAAAAAGTGGGAATGGGCTACCCTTAACCAGGGCTCTGAAAGAACACCACAAGTTAGAATAGACTTACAGCTGCAGCTCGTGCTCACCTTCCCTTTCTTTCATCCCGTGATCTCTCAATGGTTGTGCAGACCATTCAAACAGTAATGATGGCAAGAAGGGCTGGGCTGACAGCTGAACTTCCACATGAGGCAACAAAGCAGCAAGAATAACTTTTTTTCCCACCCAGCTTTCCACACCACACTGCAACTGCCTGCTAGGGCATAAACGAACTTTTTTTGACCCATACAAAGGTTGCAGAGATAAAATTAGGAGGCAAAGCCCCTTTCGGTCTCACAGTATAATGGATGCAAAGCAAACAGGTTTCCTGAACTTTTTATGGTTTCCAGTGAATAATCAAATACATTCAAGCATTCTTACATAAATATGTCTTTCTTAAATGCAATACTTTTTAATTTTTGGTACAAGAGACTGTGATCCCAATCTACCTATATACAAACAGCACAGAATTACAAGAAAGTGTATCTAAGTCAAATTTCTTAATTTTTATTAAATTCAAAAACTGCAGGAAAAAAATCACAAGTTTCTAAGTACAAATAAAAACAAATCAACTAAAATAAAATGGTTGTCAAGTTAAAACTCATTTTCCATAATTTTCCCTTGCTTGCTACTGCCCACAGTACCATCAGAAGTCCGACAAGTGCTTTAGAAATTCATTTTACCTTACCAATATGATAGTAAACAGTATGTTTACCATGTAAAAAAGCAAACCTTTTAGGCACAAGGTGGCAGAAGACATAAGCACAAATATCAACCATGCTTCCTTAATTTGTCAGTTGAAATCCAGGTAATGCTGAAGACCTGCATGGTATTGTATTCAGAATGTCAGAGCTTACTCTGTGAAACATGGGCGCTTTTTTTTTTTTTTTTTAATGTTAACAGTTTGTTGTGTCTTTTTTGCTTCCAGAAAACAGACAGAAGCTGCTTAAGTCAGTGGTATACCTTACTGGTCAGTGCCAGTGTTCTGGCTAAAGGAGTGGCAAAAGTGACAAAATGGGTTCCAGCACCAGAGAATGAGAAGTCGAGAAGCTGTAGTGTGACAAGGACTGGTTCATACTTGCGTTGTCAGCGTAATTAATAGTTTGGCGACCACTTGCTAAGATAGCATGACAAGCAGTCACATGCTATTTGAAGATATCAGCTGGGCTAGATCATCAGCTGCTCTCCCAACAGAGCAGTGATCAAGGTGAACAACTAACATCTGCTGCTCTTCTAACTATACCTACAGGAACTGTCAAACTGAAAATTAAATCATAACAACATTAAAACAAGTGTTGTTCCATATTCCAGATTATACCTTTTTACCCATCATTTGATACTTGCCATTCTAATAACAGGTGCAGTTCCATAGTCATTCATAAATACAAAATTTTATTTGCACTTCATTAGTTTAGAAAGACCACAATGTTTTTCAATACCACAACATTCAGGACACACCAAGTTATTCAAATATGTAACTACTGATTTACCACAGCTAAACTAAACAGTGCATTTTAATAAAAGATATACCAAAGATATAATTCACAAATTCATTATCAGACAAAACCCTAACACAGTATTTGCTTGATGGGAATAATTTCCACCATTAGGAAAGAAAATAATTTTCCCTTAGGTTCCCTTCCCCCCAACCCTACAGATGTCCAGACAAATACACATATATATTCCTTAACACAGGAAAATGTATAATTTAATTTTTTATTTTTTTTTAAGAATTTGTCTAGGACAGCAGCATTGCTTTTTATACTTTCTTTTAGAGCTTGAATATATCTTCATTCTTTTATTGAAAACTTAATGATTCTTGCAACCAAGTTTATGCTTATGCAGAAAATTATATATGCTATTTCAGAGTGCAATCTTAGATCTGCACCAGATGTGATGTCTTGGTATACAAAGAAAGGGTGCAGCATTAATAGAAATAAATAAAAGACTGCCAAAAATTAAACTTAGCTTTTCAATAAATCCAGTCAGCAGAGGATGCTACAGCCAAAAGTGTTTTCACTACATTAAAAGGAAACATAATGCTGATTATGGAAGCTTTGTACATAAAGTCCTCTGTTTTTAAAAAATTTGTCTTTAAAATAGTTAGCAAAGCACCATATACTTATCTTCATACCAGAAGAGCTTCTGCCTGCCTGTTTATAATAACAAGAACTATTACAACATTTATGTCAAGAATAGGTATAGATTTAATTTCTCCTCCTCCTCGACTGGAAGCGTGGTAAATTCCCACCGACTGTACAGTATTTATAACACTGGGGCAATGAATGAAACATCATTGTGAGGGAGAGGGGTAATAATTAAATGTTATAGCTGAATCCTACACAGGATTGCATATTTGCATATTTACAAGTTAGTGTGTAGCTCTGACTCGAATAACAAAGTGCAACAAGAAACTGCCAAATGATTGTAGTGCAGAGTAGTACAGATACTTCTTGACCCTCCCACTCCTACTTCTCACTCTGTATGGAGTAACAAGTCAACAGCAACGGACATGTGGCCTTGGAGGAGGCAGTTCTGGTGGGATTTCTGGCTCTGGTTGCAGGGACAGGATACTGTTGGACAACTCATTTCTTATAACATCCAGTGGCATCTTAAAAAAAAGAAAAATCACCTGTAAACACTCATCTGCGTAGAACTCAGCACAAAGCTCGTTTCAAGAGTTCACTCTCAGCCAAAGCCTCCATTTGAGGATAGTTTGGCTCTTATCATTGAACTATATGTTTTAGTAAGTTAAGAATTTCTTTCAGAAGAAAGTTAGAAGACGTTGTTGAAATAAAGCCACTTCCTAAACCAATTATAACAAATTATGAGAGAACTGCCCACAAATGAAAGCAGGCAAAGGTCGAGTCGGTTGCTGATATACAGTGAAGCTATACGAAAGAGGAAGTATAGCAAATAGGAGCAGATGTTTACCAATTTCAACAGCAGTATTTATTAACTAAAGCATTCAGCTGTGCCTGTGAACTACATCATGCCCACTACATATTAACCAAAAATTTCACCTGTGTGCACTCGTCTTCTATGTCCTCCCAACAAGTGCCTGCAGTTATTATTTAAACATTGACCATTTATGTGGTCAGAGGAATTACCACCTGAATATTGTACCTTTTTCAGAATGTCATCAACAAGTTTTAGAAATATTTCATCCACATTAAAATTATCCTTGGCACTTGCTTCACAGAACCGCATCCCAGTTATTTGCTGTGCAAACTGATGAAAGAGAAAATAAAATAACTACATGAAGATATGCATGAACAGCAACAAACAGCAAATATACACTCCCCATAAAACCTTTAAAAAACCCCCACAACCTTCTCCAAATCTCACTGAAATTAATTGAATTAATAAACCCGAATCTCTTACATACAGCAAACATTACCACTTATAGCTAATTTTCACTTAAAATTGGTTTACTGGAAAAGTGTGCTGCATTTTTCAAGACTTAAATCTGAGAAATTCATGTCCAGTTGATGTGGATTGCTGCAAATTGCCAAAAAGTAAGACCTGTTCAGAAGAGTTGATCTCAACCTTATTATTAAAATGCACAAAAGGGAAGTACAGATGTAAGAATTAGCCTCAACACTCTAACAGAAAATGCTTTACTTCCAAACGCATGATGGGTATCTGAAAGAAAGCATTTGTGTATGTCCATACTGAGAGTACCTCAATCAGGATGGTGCTATGAGTGTTATGCTAAAACATATTCTCTTGCCAGGTTCCTTAACACTTTTGGAGTTGGAATAGAACAAAAGAAACATAAAAATAAAGGCGAGCCAAGTAACCAAGAAGGGCTGTTGCCTCGCCTAAAATACTACTGAAAAGCAAACGCCTGGAAGAAGGCTCACAAAGATGTCTGGAGTAGGGGTATCTCCATTTCTGATTTAAGTCTTCACTACATCCTCTTTCAGAGCCCAAAAAGGAGTATCCCCTGCACTACTGTGTGCTGTCAGCCAACTTGCAGTTTATTCTTTCTTTAGAGCAAAGACCTACTGCTCCAGCAGGAAAGCATACAGCTGCAAATTCTACAGAAGTAAATAAAGCCCATATGGATTTTGACAGACCACCACCACTCTCAATATGCTCCTTAGGTGTAACAGTCTGAACAAGAGCAGCCATGGACCACCAGCACCAATGCCAGAGCACTTTTGCTTCCAACAGCAACAAAGGATTTGGTTAGACCTATTCTTACCTTTTCTCCCTGCTGCCGAGTAATCTCTCGATCAACTTCACAGTCCAGTTTATTTCCAACTAATAGAAGCTCTGCATCTTCTGACGCATACTGCAATGAAAACATTTTTAATTAACTAAAGCTAGAAATGTAAGATTTTGTAATGTCAACACAATATTAAAAAAGGGTAATTCCTCTACTAGATAAGGAACGACAACTACAGAGTTTATATGTAAAAGTTCTTCCCCAAACATTATTTAAAAATTTTTCAACTTAAATTTTTAAATTCTGTTTTGAAAACATGACTAAGAATGAACAAAATGACCTTATTTCACAGACGGGAAATAAACCACTTTTTTTTTGCCTCAGTGCACAGGTAAATGTGTAATGTTACAGATTTCCACTGACAATTCTAACTGGGACAATTCTAGTTCAAGGAAGCAGGAGCAGACAACCATTTTACAACAAAACCACATTAATGTTAAATCCCAGCTAAAAAATCCAGTGAAAATTAGTTGGCATTAGTTTAATAATCCTTTATCAAAGAAGCCCTACAGAGTACCTGTGAGGATAAAAAATCCTTCTTAAAAAAGAATGTAAAAAAAAATACTTAATGCCTACCTTATCAATCATTTTCATCCATTTTGGTAAATCGTCAAATGTTTCCTTCTTGGTGATATCATACACCAAAATAATTCCCTTGGCACTTCTGTAATAAGCTGAGGTAATGCTGTTGAATCTCTCCTGACCTGCTGTGTCCCTAAGAAGCAGCAGCAAACATTGGCACAAATATTTCACCAATTTGTAAAGCACAGAATAACTTTGTTTACATTTTAATAAAAACACCCCCACACTCATTAGACACTATATTGAGCATTTCCTTCTATATATGTGAATTTCAGGCAAAAAAAGATGGAGCAGTACTTTCAATCATAAAAAGTTTTCGTATCAGGACTATTTATCCCATACTAACTTCACCAAGAAAGGCCACCAAACAGCTGTACACGTGTCTGAGGATGAAGCTGTCCAATGAAAACGTACCAGCTGGTTTGTTGTGGGGTTTGGTTGGGTTGGTTTTTTTGTTTTTTTGGCTTTTAATAGCCCTGAAAAAAAATGTAAAAAGAAATGGACACATGCTTATCAAACACAGCCGGACACTCAACTATAAAATGAGCAATGCACTGATCATTATGATTTGAGCTTTCAGAGCCTTTTTGGATGAACCACAGCAATTCAGCCATGGTTCTAAAACTAATGCAGAAGCCACTGGCAGATGTGAATGAAAGAGTCAGCAACCACTATATGGTACGGCTTTTGAAAGTAGAAACTTGGCTTTCATGCTTACATCTCCTAATCTGAGGTTTTCAAATAACATTTCCATTCTCACTTTCAGCATTGCAGGTATTTCAGACAGGGTGCATTTACACTGGAGACTTTTCTAGCAATGACACCATGTCACCTGTACTAGCTATGGCTTATATTCCAAAGCAGATGAGACACAAGGCTTATTTTTTCCCAAACCATGAAAACCTGTGAACTCTTTCAATCATATACTCAAACCTGCTTATGTGAGACTTTTGGCAGTTATACTAAAAAAAAAAAAGAAAAAGCTGGTGCATACCCTAAGTCTTAAAATGTGACTGGTATCACAACTGGAAAGTAAGTTATACAGTACTCCAAAGTGATCAAGCATTTGCTGCTTGAGTTCAGCCCCCAGAGTCAACAGATACTTTTGAAATTTCACTGTCAGAGCAAATCAGAAGATGGACCAAAATTAAGAGTGGATGGGGGAAAATGTGCACATGTGTGTTGGGACTCAAAAGTTCAAAAGGAACTCTCTTCAACAATCACATTTTAGACAAAAGGAGGAGGAATGATGAATTTGGGAATGAGATTAACAATGGAGACCCAAAATACTTGTTACCAAAAGAAAGCCATGTTCACAAAATGCCACATTGATTGTCCTGACAAATTAATTCTTTTAAAGTCTATGCACAAGTAGTAGTATAAATTGTCACAAACCTATCCTGCTCTTCACAACATCTTTAAGAATTTTAACTAAGCAGATTTAAAAGTGAAGTACTTAACTTTCTCCTGGAATTGCCACCAGTGTACTTGATAGCAACAAATCTTTGCTAGTGATTTCATAAAGCAAAGCAGTGTCCACTAGAAAAATATTGATGACTACTTTACTGCAAGCCATGCATTGCAATGGCATTGCAATATGGGGCAGAAGAGAACAAGTTCCTATCACATCCATTTTTATTTTATTTTTATTCAAACCCCATTCTCTACTCAGAACTTCAGAATTACATTCATACAGACCTTTGGGACCCTACAGAAGGTGAAAACAGCTAGCCTGTTTCAGTAAGGTCAAGCTCTAGTAGTATTTCACACCAGTTTTAGATGGTTAATTGGTTGCTTTCTTATCAGTAATGAGGCATTTTTATTGAAGTAATACAAGTTCTGGCAGCTGAAATTACAAATCTAAGTATTACTCGGAGCAAGTAACTCCACTTTCTCTGCATTACTTCTTTGTTATGGTCAGACTTATTTTTTGAAAGGTCCTTTGGACATTCACTCCACAAAAAATTAAAAAAATTCTCGTGTGAACCGTTGATTTTCCACATATGGATAACATTGCTTTAGTGTTTACGAACAGACTTCTCAGAATTATGACCTTGTAGAGCAGCCGCTGCCATCTGTTGCTAATCAAGCCGATCGATCAAGCATATTAAGGATGGGATCCCTTTAGTTCCATTGTTCTAAGCAGACGTAACTAGATGGCAGATGGAAGAGCATACCTGAGGTGGAAGAATGCATCAATTCTAGCTTTGGCCAGAATAATGGAAAAAGTTGTGCTATTTTGCTGGCCAGTCTTCCCTCTCTTCTATGTGACCCTACTGGAACCCAGAAATAAAAGGGCCACTTCAGAGTTACCTGGCTTTGCCTTCAGGTCAGAGCTAAGGACCTTTAGCAACTCTCATCACAGAGGGGCTTCCCAGGGTACCAGATCACTCAGTTCATACATTAGGAAAAACAGAGGGGAAATAAACACACTAATGTTCAATACCCTCTCTGAAGACAGTCATCCACACACTGGATAAGCCTAGGGGTAGGCGATGGAGCCAACTATGCACCATTACACTCTGCCACTCCAGCTGTCTCCAACTCCACATTTCCCCTAGGCTGCTGGAGTGCTCTATCTCCAAGTCTAGCTGGTGCTATCAGCTTCTCCTCACCCCACAACACCATCAGGCTCTTTAACATTTTCTAGCATTCCCAGGCTGCTGCTCCTCTCTGTACCCTGAGGTCCTGCACTGTGTAGGTCGTTCACCAAAATATCACACAACTCGCAGTCTGGCTTGCTGGCTGACCGAGACACACCACATGCTGTGGCCAGTTTAAAACACCCATGGGTAGCTTGGCTGCCCACTAGGTACGTTAAATGGCCAGATGGCCACTGACTGTCACCTGCCAGTCGTGCTAATTACAGTGGATTATGGCTGACTTTCTCTGCCTTGCTTTAAATCATGAACTTGCTCACACTTCACACAACCAATGCCTCTTCTGCTGCAGCAAGTTTAAATGAAGCCAGTCAACAGGTCTGTGACTGTAAGCACCATATTCTAATCCTTGTTTCATCTGAAAACTGGAAGAAAATAAGCTGAATTTGCAGACTTTAACATTACATTCACATTGTACTAGCCTTCAAATAGTAAGGCGAAAACTGGAAAACTATTTCTACAGTAAATAAGTTCAGAATGCAACCTCAAGCTACCTAAATAAGCTGTGGTTTGAGAAGAGTATCAAGTCGATCTTTCACATGGAAAATCTCACTTTCTACCAGGTGCTATCTTCTTCTTTATGAAAATGTGCAGTATATTCTTCCAATATTGAGGGAAAAGTGACAACCCCTAATGCAGAGCTAATATTAAAAGCATATCCTTCTTCTCACATGCAGTCCTGGAGCAATTTAGTTTGTTATACTATTTTCACTGATGTATTACACTCCTGCAGCTGGAGTATTTTCGTAAGGATAGCTATTGAAGCACCAGTGGAAAGCTGGAAGAAGAGATGAGCATTATTTAACTGGGCTAACAGTATGCAACTTCATGAATTTTGTAAGTGACACTAAGTGCTGCTAGGTCTTGATTTGGTCTGGTCAGAATTGGCATAATGGAATAAGTCAGTTCAATTTAATTCAAACTCCAGAAGTCCAAATAATAAATTACTAGAACTTGATCAATTATTTGGCATCACTAAAAAAAGATACAACAGATCACTCCTTTTTTCACGCTGAAGGCAGTTTTCTTTTACTGATTTAAAAAGAAAAAAATTGTTCCAATGGAAAACACTGGTATTTCTAAATTGTCATCAGTAACCTACAGCGTACAACTCCTTGACCATCTGTAAACTGCAATAATACAACCCCACTGCTTGACTATGTTTTTCTGCTTCCAAAACAGAAACTAGACACCACTCCAAAAATACAAACATTACACCAAACAAAAGCAAATACAAAAAACACACAAAGCCCATTTTCAAGTGTTGACTTGTCATATTCTCACTATTTCACACTGCATAAAATACAATACAAATACAGTTGATCTTAATTAAAATAAGTTTGGATAATTTTTGTTTTACTTGAATATTCTCTGTGTCTATCTAAAACAGTTGCTTGAAACAAATACATAGACAGACTCAAAACTTTCTTTGGCTCTGAAGTTAAATTAATTTTTCATGAGTGGTAGTGTGAAGTGGCAATAGAAAGGAAAATATTTTTAAACATACATACTAATTTAACACTTTCACATGCTCTGTGCTTTTATAGAACCTATAGGCAATATTTTTAAAAATGTTTTTACATCATTTTAGAGGTTAATTCTACCTGTTAAGCTGAGCTTTTTCCTCCATAAAAACCACAAATATATTTAAAATCGTTTGTTACAGGAAATAATTTATATCAGATGTACTGAATTGAAGGAACATTCTGTTATATTCCAGAACAGGTGATCTTTTCC
This sequence comes from Tringa tobata, assembly GCA_033628505.1. Classification (NCBI taxonomy): domain Eukaryota; kingdom Metazoa; phylum Chordata; class Aves; order Charadriiformes; family Scolopacidae; genus Tringa; species Tringa tobata. The sequence goes on along the minus strand of JAHREE010000073.1, from coordinate 14,819,322 downwards.
TCAGACTACTCCTCACTCCAGAGACTTTCTAAGTCCATTAGAAAATGCTGAGCTGGCAGAAGGTGAACTTTTCTGTGAGAAAGCACCAATTTAGACAACCTTCAGAAGCAAATCAGATTGTTTTCTTGCCAAGTCCCTGGCTCCCTCAGGCATTTAAACCTGTAGAGATACCAGAGAGCCCTTTTGGGGAGAGCAGGGAACTGGGCGCAGCGGCAGGTCATCACAGCTTCCAGTAACCAGGTCCTTTCAGAGAGGAAGCCAGAGTGACTGCTGCTTGTGTCAGCCGAGTGTCCGGATTACGCAGGTAAGAGGGGACAGTCAGACATCCTAATGTCCTGCTGAACAACTCCCGGCACACCTATGCTTCAAAGCACCAGAGTAGGTTTTCTGATTATTTGGTCTAGGTTTCAAGCTTTGTAAAAGCACTGATTCACAGATGCTTGGGTTCACTTGGACGCTTACGCTACCAGTAATTCTGGTGACTTCACCCCAGGGCCTGAGCTGCACGTACGCATCACTTCTCACAGAATGGGTGAGCTTCTGGCAGCCAAGAACTGCAATGTAGCAGCTGATGTATTCTATGGACTACTTCTGGCAGCCCAAGGGGCACTACTGGTGTTCCAGGTGGCTCAGAGAAGATGGACACTACTCTGCCTCCTAACTGCTGCTCTACCATTTCATAATCTAAGGAGCAGGAGGTTGTTTCCTGAGGGAAGAGGTACTGGGAGGTAGCAGGGAACAGGTAAGCTAGAGGTGACAGACCACAGACGCCTCTGTGATCCTCAGCTCACAGTATCCCATTGTGAAAGGAATATGGGAGACAAGTCCAATTTGGGTACTACTCCACGAACAGCTGCAGGTGTGAAAGCTGCTTTCAAAAGGATGTCTTGCACACCTAATTGCTCAATATAGCCAACATAGTACTGCTGTTTTTTCACAAATTCAAGTTATAAATGTCTATGGAGAACACTCTGCTGATAGGGCGGTCAGTGGAGAGACAGGTCAAGTGACCATAAAAACACCAGAGTTAAACTTTCTTTTTAAACTGTTCTTGTTTTATTTTTGAAGTAGAATCAAATTACCAAAAAAGAAAAACATAATCAAACTTTAATGCTTCAAAACCTAAACTCAGGCATTTTAAGAAAACAGAAAAGCATAAACTTTAAAAACTATCTGTTCACCAAATAAAACAGTTTTTTGTAGTAAAGTTACTGTAATCATTGTAGATAAGACTACCAGGAATATAACACAACCTTCATTCTGTCTCTGTGCGAGTATGAAACTAGACTGACTTAGGATCAGCCATGCAGCTTAAGTCTGTATTTCTAAAATTCCAAGAGTTTGACTTGGTAAACTGCTTTCCTCTTTTAATCCAGCAGCGCCTGAGGGAACTGGGGATGCTCAGCCTGGAGAAAAGGAGGCTAAGGGGAGACCTTATCACTCTCTACAACTACCTGAAAGGGAGGTGAGGGTCAGTCTCTTCTCCCAAGTAACAAGCGACAGGACAAGAGGAAATGGCCTCAAGTTGTGCCAGGGGAAGTTTAGATTGGATATTAGGAAAAATTTCTCCACCAAAATGGTTGTCAAGTATTGGAACAGGCTGCCCAGGGAAGTGGTTGAGTCACTTCCTTGGAGGAATTTAAAAGACATGTAGATGTGGTGCTGAAGGACATGGTTTATGGTGGACTTGGAGTGTTAGGTTTACAGTTGGACTCAATGATCTTAAGGGTCTTCTCCAACCAAAAGGATTCTATGATTCTGTGATTCTATGATACTATGATACTAAGAGTTTATAAATTGGCCCACCAACATACACAACATAGTTCAGGATAAATTAGCAAAAGAAGTGCTTATCTAATTGCTTGTCCAAAAAATTAGAAGTATGCCAAGACAATTTTAAGGTTTAAGTATAAGAAAACCATATTAACAGCCACCGTTGGAGAGAAAGTGACACTTGGGAGCGGGAAGTTGTGTTCATGGATTTTACCATATTTTAAATTATTATCTCCTTACATTGGGTTTTCTCCACCATTTTAGCGGGCTTTGCATAGGAGTAATCGTTAACATTTTAGGAACCTATCAATCTTTAGTTTTAAAAGTTCCCTGTATCCTACTAGCATATTCTCAATATGTGGAAAATAATGGTTTAAACATCTCTTTTCCAACAAAACATCTCTCCTATAAAGTATTTATCCAACATGAAGAAATTGTTTGATAAGCTTAGCACATTTCATAGCAAGAATTCATACCAGGTGTACAGTAGCATCTCCATATCAGAATTTTTTGTTACCTCTGTCAGCTGCAGCAGACCCTGGCTAACAATTGCTGGCTCAACTGCCAGCCTTGTGGTCACAGGTTTCCAAACAGGGACAGATGATGGATGAAGACATGCCACTAACATTCAAGTGTTAGGTGACTGATGATACCAAAGATGAAGCAGCAGTTAACTCAGAGGGAAGCAAGACAGACACATGGTGTGACAAACAGAGTTGATGGTGACCTGCCAAGAGGAGTTAGTAAGCTGAATTCACTGCATCCACGTAGTTAAGAATGAGAAACCACCAGAATATCCCAAAGTAACAAGAAGTATATTTAGAGCTTTTTTCCCCTCTGTGGATTGTTAGCAGCTTTAACACTTTAACTATGCCAATTATGCACCACACACTGTTAATAAACCAAAGCTAAGCTTCTACAAAGTAGTATATAAGATTAATGTATAGAACATAGCTGGTTTATTCTCTCATAACAATGTTTATGTATTGTGCTACTCTGCAAAACAAAAGAGCTCTTAAGTTCAATAATTTCTAAAAAATAAAAACTGTATTAATCATTGACATGGAGAATCATTAGCAGGAATCATGTAACCTACTCCAGAAAGGAAAAGCTTAGCTCAGACTTTGAGCTTTCTATCGTAGAACATCGGTATCAGTTAAAATATAGAGTCTTATTTGTATGGGATCATTTTACTTCTCAGCGCTGTTTAGAGTGGATATAATTTACTTAGTCTCGAATGCCCTTCACTTTAAAGTAATTTAATAAAGTGTCAAAGAAACAGCACTGCCTATACCAAGTTTTAGGAAATCAGTTTAGAAAATACTTCCCAGTTGTTTTATAATTGCTGTTACAATGAAGGTCAGTTTAAAACAGTCCAGAAAACAAAATAAAAACTCCCAAACTGTACTTTCTCTAGCATCTATTTAGCACAGTCACTTTTTGGATTTTGTACAACTCCTATTCTTTTTTTTATGTAGGTGATATCATTCTAGGAAAAGGGGCTTGAAACCTCTGTGATGCATTAACATTTCAGAAATTACATCCATGTCCTATTTCTAACTTTATCTCTCCTCCTCCTTTACCCTCACAAAAATCTAAGAGATATTTGGTTTTGCTTAAGTCTTGTGGGAATGGAGGAGAGGAAGAGTAGGGTAAGAGCTAAACCAGCTTATAACAGTTAATAGTATTAGACAGGCATATTAATTCATGCTAGAACATAAAAATTAAAACATACTGCTGGTTGCACGTTTGTTTTACTTACCAGATTTGTAATCTAATTTTCTTTCCTCTTAGCTCTACTGTTTTGATTTTAAAATCAACACCTATAAATAAAATACAGTAAACAGAAAAGGAGGAATAAGAAGCAAAAGTAATGAGGGTGCAATTGTTATTTATTTTTTTTTAATATTAACTTGTAACAGTCTGAGCAAGCAGAAGAGTTTGCACCACTATGAGTCACCTCAAAAACATCATGGGGATTTGACAACCGCTATATAGTCTGTGAGCCATACAATTTGGCAGCATCACAACATACACTTTCCACTTTGTGCAACATTTCCAGCAGCAGGTAAACCCAACATAAACCAGACCCAGTCTGTTTGTTTCTCCCCTATTCACCTTGACTGTCAAGGACAAGCCTGCTCTCCTTCCAACTGGCACAGATGCCCTGGAGGCATGGAGCAAACCCAATCCCTCCACATCAGTTTTGCTGTCTGTGAACTGGGAACAATGCACATCTGATTTCCACGACTAGATGCTTAGCATCCGTAAAGCAGTTCAGTGCAAGTACTGGAACTGTGGTTGGTTTATGAAGAAGTTTGTTAGCACTGTCATTCTTAATTCCTGCAAATATTTATTAGCTAACTGCTTAGATTTAGAGAGGGCATTTGACTTTAAAATTTCTTTTATACCTGTATGGTACTTTTATCCATCATCTCAAAACTCCAGCCACATTTTGAATGCATGCTAAATATCAAAGATAGAACCATGAAGACCTTGTTATACAGAAAGATAATAATGCTGGCAATCAACACATAAGACACACTATGGTCAAACAATACCTAGACACAAAAGATTACTACCTCAACTACAAGAATATTTCACGGTATAAATGTCCTAGAATATCATAGTATTTGTAGATTGTGAACCTGTTCATTTTAGTATACATTTGTATGAAGATTTTTGCCTCAGTTCTTCCTTCTGAACACCATCCCTCCTAACAGTGCTAAATCAAAGAGGGAAATAAAAGACAAAAGAACGTGGTTCAGACTTATACACTTAAACTCACACAGAAGTGTAGAAGCATAGTGTGTTGAGAAAAACTTTTGCTGTTTCACATACAATTGTATACCAAAGATCGGAATGAAAGCAAAGAGGGAAAAAAGATTTTTATTTTCTCTAACAAAAACCACACGTTTTCCTAATGTCTACCCGTGGTGAAAGCCGAGTGTCCCTGCCAATATTGTCAGAGTCAAGACCGGATTTAACTTTGACAGAAAGGACTATACTTGGCTCTTATGCAAAGGTTTTCTAACTCCTGAAAATTTAGGTAGGGAAAAAATAGTGCATTCTAATCCTGAAAACCAGTTACGTGTTGTTGATTTGGCATTCATTTCAAAGTGCTTTTAAAGATAGTGACATCTGTAAAGTTGTTAGTATGAGACAATAAAATGGACTAAGTTTTAAAAAACTAGATACACTTTACTAATTGAAGTGTAAAGGATACATTCAACTCTATTTTTAGTTTCCAAAGCAGGTTGCTGCTGTTCAGATAGACTAAATAAATGGATGACTGATAATCATTACCCTAAAAAAAAATCCCTTCCAACAGCTTGCAGTTGCACAATACATAGCGATAAAAGTATTGGTTATCACCATGACATTTTGTCTCCTTTTCTATGTCCTTAAAAGCGTCTAGCGCACATATTCACCAATTCTTGGAGAGCTATTCAGGACATTTGATGTTTATTCCTCATTTAGCAAAAATGCACCCCATTCAAACCCTAGTAGGGTTTCTCAGGCAATACAGGAGCTAAAGCGCTAAACTGATTTGTACTGTACAGTCTACAATTTTAGTGGCAATTTTCAAGTATTCATATGCAAATTGAGAAAAAATATTAGAATGATTAAAATTTCAGAGCATTTATTAATCCTAACTTTAAGAAATATTTTTCTACACTTTTGAAAAACCACCATCTGTGCTAGCATAAAAGCAGAAGTGAAATGATCCAGCTAGGCTTTACTATCCAAAACGTGGGAAATTCTGGTAACTATTGCTTTTCTATTAACGAGAATTTTTTTAAAGACACACACATCCATTTCTACTGTTAAAAGCCTTTTCTTTATATAAATGCATTCTAACTATAAAAATCCAATTGTCTTAATGATCACAGCTTTGTCTACAACAATACAGCAACTTTACTTGCTAAGGAGATAATATTAACTGAATCACTTCAAACCTCTCCCTTCTTACCTCTTCCCAATCCTGCCAATCTCTCCAACACAACATACTATATGATTTGCCATTCACCTGAGAACTCAGGTTAAAAAAAAAACACAAACAAAAAACTCTCACTTTTCTCTCCCACAGAAACAGAAAAAAGAATTGAGGCTGCTCATATAGGTGGGTATACTTGTCTTAGCCTAACAGTTATACTGGCAGAGGAGCTTGATCTGAGCTGAGACAGAACAGAGCTCTGCAGTGTAAAGAAAAAGTCTTGTCAAACACAAAAAAAGAAGTCTAAACCATCTCTGATCCAAAATTGTGTATTAAAAGCCATCTCAGAAATTTCATGCAAGTTTCACCATCTCCATTAACAAAACATTTTTATTTTTACAGATGTGGTTCATACACTGCTGTCTTTCAGGAACTAAAATTTTTGTTGCGTTTTTTAAAAGGAAAAATAAATAATGAACTATGGAGAGAGTAAATTTTCAACTCAGAACTTCCTGGTAATAGTAGGCACAACGCATGAATGAAATGAAGTAGAAAAAAGCCCACCTGTTAAAAAGATGATGTCAAAATAAATAATATTTCGACGACACTGTAATTTCAAAGGCAGATCTTTATATTAATAATCTTAAAATCACACCACGAAACATTTCCCCTACTGTTAAATTTTGCAATGAACAATGCAAACCAGTAGCAGTTTTAGAAAAGCACGTTCTTCTACCGAACTGTTTGAACCATTTAACACTTAAGTCAGACAGCTTGCCAGAACTAAGCAAAGGTTGCTCAACTGCTCTTTATAATTAGTAATGCTCCGTAGGCATCAACACAATACCAAAAGCTTCATGTCTGCCAATACTGAGGGAAAAACATCTGGCAACTTTCCTTTTGCACACGAAGAAACAAATTCCTAAGCCTGCCAGGTTTCATTACCATGTTTCACTATAGATCTGCCAAAGGTAGTGCTTTGAGTTTACACACAAATTAGTAATTCAATTAAAACACCACCACAATCATTTGTTTTCCACTTCAATTACAAATATCAACTCAAGTAAAGAAAAAAGTTCAATGAAACAAATGATTTAGCTTGATTAAGATCAATGAAAATCTCTAAATTAAAAGTTTTGCTATAGGTACAATTACTCCAGCTATTAAAAACAAGAGGAAAAATTGTTAATGTTCTTTGAAAGTCAATCAGGAAACTAACACTTTCCACTATTACAGATAACAAATACTTATTAGTCCCACATGACATTGAGAGTTAGACCACTGTACCTTTCCATTCACATATGCTAAACCAGTCCTATATGTTCCTTATATTTGCAGTCGTAGAACAGCAGATTTGGACCAACTGCTACAAACTCCCATTCTTCAGCAAAATAACTGCAAACAGTTCATTTAAGCATCTCTAATCAGCACAGGATAGAGAAAGTATTAAATCTGCTCCTAGAAAATGGTGTGGTTTTTTTTAAAGAACTGCTTTGTAATACTACAGTGGTGATGCCAGCAAGATTTAATAAATTCTTTAAAATCCTTGCTTCAACAAACTCTTAATTTACAGTTGCTCTAAGCAAGATGTGTCTTTCTCAGTCTTGTTAAACCTAATTCCGAGACCTCTTTTCCAAGTTTCACGCTGTTTGTAACGATACTGGTAATCCTTGCAGTTACTACTCCCTTAAGGCAGATCCCAAACTACAACTTCATTAAACTGGTGCATTTCTTCTGTGTTCAGTCCTGCCAGAGGCTGCTCCAGTCTTGAAGCTATACAGCTGCACAAACAGTGGTGCACTAGAAGGTGTGTGCCGACAGAGAGGACTTCCTAGCCCCCTGGCATAAACACCCTACTGGCACTGCTACACCAACACCTTCCCCACCACACGCCTCCAGTTACGGCGGGTGTCCCCTAAAAGGATGTCCACAACAGCTAACGCAAACAAGGCACTTAAGCACCTTGTGTCCTTAATTGAGGTCATGGGTTTATATACAGTTCAATAAAACACAGGAATCAATAATTACTGTTGACAACAGCATTAAATCTGAGCAACGCTTCTTATAAAAAGAAAGGATTTTAAAAGGCCCTCTTTAGCTGCTACAACACTGGCAAACTATTGCTGGTTTGCATGTTACCTACTTTGCATTTTAAATGCCTGCTGGCTCATTTCTTGTCAAGGAATAACCAAAGGCACACATGCCAGTGGAGCCAACAAGTGCATATGCTTATGATCATACTGAAGCGTGCCCTCTGCCAGGTCACAGTGATGTGAGGAGAACCAAAATGCTTCTCACAATCTCCCCTCCCATTAAAAGTCAGCCTCCTCTCCAGACATCAGGCTTGCACGTACCACAGGCAGTGAGTTCTTCTAAGATTGTAACACTCACACCATGAGTGGATCCAGACCACCACCTCTCTTTTTATGAATTAAATGTGTGCATTTTGGATGTCAGACTTTGATCCCCCTTTTTCTCCGGAAATCCAAAAAGTTCATTTTTTAGGAATCCAAACACACATCCCATACACATATAAGAATTAATGGAAAATGCACAAAAATACATATCTCAGCCTCTGGTTTGCGTTTCTGATTTTGTATCTATTCAGCATTTCAAAATATACCGATTCAGCTTGCCCTGCCACTTCAAACTGCAAATGAGCTGCTACCCTCTCCCTGCAGGTTAGATATACGTCAAACAGGGCATTAAGTACAGTAGCACTTATGTGGTATGTATAAGGTAAGATTATTTATTAGTTAAGTATTTTCAACATTTTATATAAAGCACATTGTTTTTGTTAAGAGCACACGAACTTTAGATTAAAAATATGCTTCCTGCAAACAAGATCATCTATTACAACACGCGCTCAAATGAAATTGTGCTTTTTCCAGGGAAAATAAAGGGCTAGTAGAATTAGAAGGGTTTCAAAAAGTATACTAAACACACAGCTAAGCAAATTGCCTGCACTCCTTTCAAAAATAAACAGCCTTAAAAGAAAGAGAACAGACACTCAAAATAGAAGTGCACTAATGAAGTTCTAGATAAGGGCAAGTCGGTGAGGATGACGTATCTTGTCACTGGACCAAACTTGAGACTGTTCCAAACTTGAGACTGAAATCCAATAAAAATTAAGTCTAGCCCAGAACAGATTATAATGTATGAATTTCTCCACCCAAACAGGAACTAAGTTATCTACTAAAAGCACAAACTGAAACACACACAACCGTGTCGTCTACCCTCTCCCTTTAAAGCTAAAAAATCTGTTTAGAAATAAAACAAATAGCAAAGAAACTTCTTACTATTAATTTTTCATTGGGTTTTGGGTTGGGATTTTTTTTGTTGTTGTTTTGGGGATTTTCTTCCTCAGTGGCAGAAAAAGGAAGTGGAAACTGTTTTGCTTAATGAACACTGAGTGACCTTTCAGAGGCCAAGATTTCCTGATAACTAAATTAAAGGAGGAGCTGGGAAAACAGATGCAAATAGAGCACAAAAAACCCCCTCTAACTAAAATCAATTCCAATAGATTAAATTTTCAGAGGCCTACTAGTGATTTGCATCAAAGCAATCCAATCAGTGGAAAATAATAAGACCACGTTTAAATAAACACAATCAGTTTAAAAATTCAGAGGTTGCATACTAATTAACCATTAGAACAGACATATAATTCAAAGACTATGACAGTTTATTTAATTTGGACATCTGACAGCATTATAGAGACAAATTTTCTTACTTCTGCCACAATTGATGACTGAGGTTATATTCTTCTTGAAGCAAGAACCATCTTTGTTAGTCCTGGCCCGTACCTAAATATAATAAAATGCTTACACCTCTCCAGAAACTCCTGAAGCCAATGAAAAGGCACTCAATAGCTTTGCTACTGATTTCTACCGTCTTGCCTTGGGGGCAAAGCAAGCAACAAAAGGTACTAGGGCAGGAGAGAGGGGGAGGTTAGGAAAACTGTTTCAAGGAAAAAAATAACAAACACCAAAATCATTGTTATCTTATTTTAACTGAAGCTGTAGGACATGCAGTTAATTTTAAAACACACTAAAGCAGAAATGCCTCTTTCAAACCACATGTTATAAATTTAAAGATTTTAAAAAGAGATTTGGAAGCATTAAATGTTAGTCAAATACGAGCCAGTATGGGGATTATTTTAGAGGCAGGTAAAGGACGTTGTCCATAAAGCTTCAGCGTGTAATTCTAGAACGATTAACATGCAGACATTTGAGACTGCTCGCCTAAAATAAGTGTGTACCCGTATCTCAACTGGCAACTGTGCTACAGACCAGAATGAAACAGATATACCAACAGGAAAAAAAAAAAGAAAAAAAGAAAAAAGAAAAAAATTTGGTAACATACATGCAGTGACTAAATTTTGAAGATGTAATAAACCATCAGTGATTTCTGGATGTCCAATATACAGCTTCTAAACATCTCAGATGCTTGGTACTTCCAAACTCAGTGGAGGAAGTTCTAATTTCTTTACATTCTTGTGGACAGTAAAATTCTAAAGTCTTTCACAAAAATGTCAGTTTTGACACTATTTACAGTACTAAGTTCAAAGTGTGCATAAAATTTTGATAAACAGAATGAGGTGGAAGAGGAGCACGGAAGGAATGATACTCTCTGTGCCTTCTTGAACAAGACTTATTTTCAAAACTTCTGATTACAGAACAGGAAAACATAACGAGCTACTGGTCTACAATGACCTGACCTAAAAGGAAAATTGAATTTGAAGAAATATTAAACTTATTTGATGAAGAGCACTGTCCAGATTTTTAAAAGGCAGAAACTATTTCAAAATGAGACTGAATTTATCATTTTGTTTTGAGTATCAAGTTTCCCACTCTTTGGGATAACAGAAGAAATAAATTGTAAAAGTGTCACTACATGCTGTTAAATAGTTGCAATCTTAACAACTGGGAATATTAATCCTCTTTCTTGTTTACAGACAGACTAATGAAGATAGTTTACAAAGACTTCATGATTTTTATGATGAAAGGCTCTCTAAAGAGTCTGTGCCTTCCATTTTGTGGTTTAGCTAAAACCACAATTACTCTGCATTATGCATACACAATTTTCACTAAATGAACATTTAAGCTCACAACTCCCAGAAAAAAATAAGGAAGTCCATAAGTGAGAATCATATGGCCCTACGTGGGTTGTTTTGTTTTTTTTTTTGTTCCTGACACGCTCAGCTGTTCACAGCAGAGACTGAGTTTGACAGCTGCATTCCACTCTCCTTGCAAACTAAACTCCACATTCGACACCATTCAAGTGGCCTCTTCATTTTGCCTGTTGTTTTACTTGGTTATTCTCATATATGTACTGACTGGGGACTACAAGGCACCCTGACAGTTCTGTAGTGTTGATATAACCCAGCACCTGAATATTTCTATCAGCTGAACTTAGCATCTAGTTTACACATGAAGAAAACAAAGTCAATTTCAAACTTACTCTTCCTCACAACCTCTTGGTAATTAAAATCTCCATACTTCCCCAAAACCCTACTCCTGAACCTTGATAATTTATATTACCAACCTACTACGTCTTCCTATTTTAAAATATAGTTTTGTCACCTGATGAGGTCTCAAACGATTATGCATGGAAAACAATTGCTGACTACGCCCAATGCTGTAAAATATGCTTAGTTGGGTCTCTAGTGTCAATTACAGGTGACAACATTGCTCCTAAAGGTGAGAGGCAGCTGCCAGGGGACACAGGCTTCTGTTCCCTTCTTCAACTTATGGTTACACAACTGAAGACAAACAAGGCAGGTTCATACACGCTCCCTAATTATGTTAAGGTTTTGTGTAAGACAAAATTGTTTTCTGTGTGAATTTCCAGCCTCCTGCTCTCCTCTGTTTGCAGTTTGTCAAGTAATTGCAGCACACCATAATGAGATGCTTTGTTTGTTTTACTTACGTTATTCTGCACTAGCCCAAAAGCAAATAAATAAGAATGGATATTTAATAACACCCTGAACAGACAAAGATAAGAAGGGTGAATTCTCACAGAAATACTTATCACTGATCAGAAGTTTCCTCCTTTTTTTGTACAACAGAAATAATTTCTCAGTCCGAGTACAGAGCTGATTTGGGGTATAACGTAAGTACATCTTACTGCTACTTTGTCATGACGTGGTAGAGACATCTATTTCTACCCTTTCTTCCCTCTCCCCACTCCAACTAAGTTTTCAGTGCCAAAAAAAAATGTTTAAAGAAAAATTAGACTGAATTATACTTGTACAAAAGAGCCCACAGGCACATAAAACAAGCATAGCAAAAAGCTAAATGTTTTTCTACTTGATGCAGGATGTTTTTCTGAAAATTTTATGTAGATTGTTCTTCATCTCAGATTATACCAAATTACTAAAATTGTTTTAAAACCACAATTGTTAGTACGATTTACTGAAAAATTATTTTTCAAATGGTTAGTAAACCACATACCACGTTTACAGTGCTTGTGAGAATAAATACTGACTGGGTAACTGAAAAACTGTGGAGCAACTTAACAGGCAGTTCTGAAAAATGACCATTTGATACTTTTAAAATGAATATGCTGATACTTTTAAGTTAATATAATTATGTCATTATATCATTTAATTCCCCTTAAGGGAATTAAATTTAACATTTATGTTGTTAGTCTGTGTTTTTTAAAGATAAAGAGAATGAAGAAAAGGTTTGAATTGTGACAGAAACCCCAAACATACGCATGCATACATATAATTATAAATGTGTATATATTTATATATCATATATACGTGTATATATATTAAAACCAGAGCTGCCTTACTTAAGATTGCTCTGATAAAAGATAAACCTAAAGTTTTCAGCATTAGTATTGTTTATTTGATGGACATTAGGCATTTTGGACAGCCAGGTATTTTGAAAAGAACTGATAGGGAAGAGACTGTTTGGAAGTAAAAGCTACGGAGCTCTGCAAATCTAATGAGTTCCCAACTTACATACCATTTCACACTAATATCAAAGTAAGGTGAAACAAGGTCAAAGAGGATTTTTGTGAAGTCAAAGGCGTCTTACACCTCAGTGCATTTGCATGCTACTGATCTGGAACCCACAGGCCACAATTAGTCTGAAACATCACAGGTCACAAGATTCCTATCCTGACCCACAACAAACCTTCCCATTATGACCTCAGCTGAGCAGCTCTACCTACGATTTTGCTTGCAAACCAGGACACTGTAGTAGACAGCAATGAACCCGCGTGGGACACCCAAACTCCTCTGGTATTATCAAGGGCAAGGCCTCCTTCCTGGGATGCTTTCAGACCTGGTGGAAAAGAGCTAAAGGATAAGACTAGACCTCAGAAAATTTACACACTAAGCCAGCAAGAAAAGCCAAGGAGCTCAACTTGACTTGAGGGTGCAGGAGAGCCAGGCGCCCAAGAGGTGAGTCAGTGCAGGGCCTCAGGTTTGGGTGAGCAGGTACCTCAGGTTCAGAGATTAAAACCCAGAGAGAAGCACGAAGCCTGCGGCAAAATTGGCTGGACAGGAAATCCTGATGAGTACAGGAATTTTGTAGATCTGTCCTGGAAGAAAAACTTCAGAGAGATTGGGAACGAGCTAAAATTTGGTAGATGCAGGTAGGAGAAACAACTGTGAGACTGAGCTGTAGTTGGACAGATGGTGGGAAGAGAACAGAGGCCTTTGACTATTACGGTACTCTGATGAAAAAGAGGGTAAGATAGCACCATTAAAAAAAATTAATAAAATTATAACATCACCACTATCTGAATTAAGATATTCTTTCCAAATAAGAACTACTTAGTGGGAGGGAGGGGCGAGGGCAGGAAAGGGAAGAAGCACCTTCACCACCCATCTTTGAACCTTCTCACAAATGCGGCAATGAGTATTTATCTGCTGTCTTTGGAAAGATCATCCTTTTTCAGAACCAATTTGGCATACTTGTTTTTAATTGTCAAGAGTCTGAAAAACCTCCAAGCAATAGTTTTGGATTCTGCTCCTGCATGAATAATGCAGGTGCATGGGGGTCAGGTAACAAATCACAATCAGGTATTTTTATTTTTAAAGAAAAAGTGTGTCTGTATATATGTATACATAATGTTTGTTGACAGAGCTAATATGACACCACTGTTACCCCCATGTAAGCATTCCTCCCGTATAGAAAACAAAGTTAACTACTTTGGATTCAACACTGGCATGAAAAGAGCAATTTTACATCATCACAGATACTGAGGAACATTTCTAAAAACAATTTCTTTTCCCAAACAAGTAATAAAAATAAGTTATAACCTAATAGTAAGAACAGACATTCAGACCTAGCACATAAAATTGTAAACATCTATTTCTCATCTGACAACCACATGCAAAAATCAGTAAATATTTGAGCATATTGAGTATTCTCAGTACTATGTAAATAGCAGATTAAGTAGACACAATATCCTATGCAACTAATTTAATGCCCAAAATAAACACATCAAAAGAATTTTAGATCAACAGCACATTGTGTGCCGTTATGAATAATGTGCTGAAATCTGCCAAGTTATTTTTGAACACTTTCAAAGGACTTCAGTATTTTGAGATGGGACTGAAGACATGTTGATGTGCTTTTATTATAGAATTTACTTTACCAATCTGGCAATGCAGTCTTCTTCAATTAGCATTAAAATTATGTATCTTTTTAAATTGAATCCACACCTCCCCTTTTCAGCAGAAACACTCCACTTTTCATTGACATGGTGTTATTACCCTAAATACCATTAAGGGCCAGAAGACAGCCAAAGGTTTTGGACAGTGCTTCCACTGTCGGAGAAGACCTCCAAGTAGCCTGTACACTTTCATACAAAAGGTTCGGGTCAAAAGGTTAGGGTGCTAAACGTTCTGTTTTGCCCTGTTTAGTATAAAAATACAAACATAAGGTTGAGACCATTAATATAAAGGTAAGGGAGTAAATATGCATTCTAGCATTCCAGTTAAAATACAGCTTTGCTAAGAAGAGGTAGATAGAGCCAAATTTTAATTGTTGGGTTTGTTGTTGTTGTTTTTTTTTTTGGTTACATAGTCTTTTCTCAATTTATTCTCAAGGTATATTCAGTTTGCATAACTGAAACTGGATCAGTCACGGGGTTTTCAACAATGTTTCAAAACATTCTCCACTTGTAATTCTTGAAAACCACTACAGTAAGTGGTGACAAAGAAAGAGCTTTATGATTGCAACTATGTATCAAAACCTGACCTCGGGTCATTTTGGAGTGTAGCTTATTTTCAACCTACATGAAATATAAATAGCAGAGGTTACTTTTTCTTACTTCACGGTGCAAAAACAGGAAGGTGCAAGCTGACTGTGAAAAGCTCTTTCATTTAGCAGTCAAAAGATCTGGGGGAATCTCAACAGCTCTCAAGTTTAGTCAGAGGACCTTGAAAGAATGCCATTACTGTCAAGCCTTTCTACATGTATTTTGGCACGCATTGATTTCCCTATGCTGCTTTATGTTGGCACACTTTGTACATCAAACATTACGTAAACTTCTGTCTAGCAGCATACCACTGGTTATTTCCTGTTTCTTTTCTAAAATAAGGAAGCTTCCCCTGCTTCAATCACTGTCTCAGTAATCTAGCAAATCAGTTTTGCTTACAAGGCACCAGACTGGAAGTCTGGACCGGGCTCTAGAGTACCTCCTCTCACTTCCCAACATTCACGCCAGGAAAATAACCCCAGTTACGGAGAGCAGCCCAGCCTTGAAGGAACCCTTAATGCAGGTCAACACAAAGAAGATGCATGTGAGTTCAAAACAATATACAGACTAGGAGAATTTAGAAAGAATACATTCCACTATTAGTTCTACTTCCTCACCTGTACGATATATTTAATTAAATCTGTTCATCCACAGACGCCATCAGCATTTATTCATCACAACACGTCACTTGAGGATTAATGCCTCTGATATGCTACCACTGTCTTTCTAACTTCTACAAGGTCAAGTTACCAATTCAAAACAAAAATATATTGACACTAACAGTGACAGTCTGCACTACCAGATTTGGACTTTTAGAGGACCTAGGAAAGAATGAAACAACTGATAAAATACACATTAAAAGTAAAGTAAGAGTAACTGTGTATTATTTTGTCATGGGAAGATAGCTTTGGATAGTAATAATTCAGCTTCTAAAAGGCTTTCCATCAGAACACTTTCCATCAGATGCTATAAGTTTCCTCACATTCCAAGCTACAATTAAGCCAAGAAGACATATTTTCCAGTGACACAGACTTAACAACTGCCTTGCTGCAATACTCGAGAGTTCAACTCCAAGGACAGGACTCTTAATAACAACGCAGACTAACCAGCTTGTTTTCCTACCTTTATGCATTTGTGTATTAAAAGGACAGCAGGCATTAAATTACCTCCAAGACTCATAGAGATGACTACACCATGAATAAGACAGCACAACACTACAGAACTAGGAGGTTGCTCTCCAGCTGTGTGAGGAGCAAAACACACACCGTGATCAGGAGTTACTATGCTTCAAGAAACAAAACATTAAACTTTCTGACATCTAACATCATGGAGG
>JAHREE010000073.1:14778693-14798274 GCA_033628505.1 Tringa tobata | reverse complement strand
CAGTGTAGAGTGGGGCAATCACCTCCCTCGACTGGCTGCTGATGGTGTGCTTGGTGTGTCCCAGGACACGGCTGGCCCTTTTGGCTGCCAGGGCACGCTGTTGACTCATATTCGACTTGTCATCAACCCAAACCAACCAGTAGAGCAATAGATCCTTGTTTGTCAAGATCAAACCACAAATCTCAGGCAGAATAAGAAGCAGCTGGACAACCTGCAGCACTGCAGAAATGAGTTTGTCATACTCCCAAGTATTTCACTCCAAACAGAACAAGTATTTTTATTACATTTTTTTCCCCCAATAGCTGGGTTTGGGTTTTCTTTAGAAAACAGACAATACCCTCAGTAGCTGCTGATGGAAAGTTCAAATAGATTTTCAAAATGGTCTTCTGAGTTTTGCTGCTTTATATCAGACAACATAATTCATTGCTTGGAATGTAATTCCTCTTCCAAAGTATTGGATATGCCACAGTATTAGTTTGTTAGTGTTACTTGCCCTCTTTGTGTGACCTGATTAGCATTTGAATCTCTCTGGCTGTGATTGCTGAGAGGGACTGATGCCTTCATCTAGATTTCTTCCTTTCCTACCCATGCCAGAAAAGTGACCATTAGAGGAAAAGCCATTAACAAAAACCTGGAAAATGGGTTCTTTGGCTGACCTGGAAAGAGATAATATTTAAGACCTGGAGAAGGCACTTAGGAACAGTAAAGTATGACCTACGGCATAAACAAATTACTCTGAATTAAGATTAAATACCATTTTAATTAGTTGCATTCATCTTAGATGTGTTTAACTTTTTTTTTTTTTTAAGTTTTAAAAATGTATTTGATTTCAGGGATAGAAGGGGCTAGGAACTGAGTTGACCAAGGGCATGATTTTTCTAAACCAAAATACTGTTACCATTCATAATGTGAGTACTCTCTTGCTGTTATAAAGAGATTTATGTTGATATGGTTCATATACTTTCCCTAAATGGGAGCCTGTATGTGTGATGTATGAGGTGCAGGTGCATCAGTAGAACCATACCTACATGAGAAGTATGTACTGGTATTACTATATAAAAAAGTTTTGGTAAAGCTGTACAACTTCTATGGATACCCTGGCCTACGCTTCAACTCATTTATGTACACAAATAAAAGATCAACATGGAAAAAAAAACCAATCAAAAACTAGCTAGAAAAACAGAGAAAGAGATGGGATTTTGATTTCCTCGTAATTGTTTGGTAAAAAATAATCAATATGCTGGTAGGTAGTATAGTCTGAGTTGCAACGTTTTCATTACAAATTAAATTGGTATTGGCCAGCAGAAAAAAGCTGGGGCAAAGCTCACAGAATCAGTATAGCAGCATGGCTGAAATAGAAAAAGAGATTCTGACCTCTTAAAAATCGAAGAAACAAAAGAAAAAAAAAAAAAAGGAAGTCCCCAAACCTCTTGTTTTTTTGTTTTATGGAAAAAAGGGCTGTTTGGCTGTTTTAATATGTTTTCATGCCATGTTCTTAGGGCAAATTCTAGTTAATATTTCCATCCTCCTTCTATATCCCAGCCACTCTTAGGGCAGCTGGTGTTTGTGTTTAGAAATGTGAAAGGAAACTTGCTTCAATGTGTGAGCTGTTTGGAGATGTCACTTTGTGTCTGTACAGTTTCCACTGTATGGCCTTTAGTGTATGTCCCCTATATGTCGTCTGTCGTGCCCTAGGCCTAAACTCTTTTTATTTTCATACAGTTTCTTTTGCCTTCTGCTCTGTCTTGTACTTGTCTAGGTTTGATCCAGGTTGAATTTATTTCAAGAAAAATATTTAAAAGAAAATACATGAAGTATACTTTTGGAGAGGGGGGAGAGCAGGGTTAATTGGCTAAATCAGCCTCCATGGCTGTCAAACCCAGTCTCTCTAAGCTTAAAGGATATTGACGGAATATTGACAGACTGGTCATCATTCCAGTGGAAGGAAGTCTTGCTACTCAATTGAGTACAGCAGTGTAGTTAATTTAAAGGTCTCTTTAATCAATCTTTCTCACAGTCTGTTTGGGGATACTTATACCATAACATCTGAACTATGTTACTTTTATAATTAGTTTATAATTAATTTCTGTTTTCAGTACACATTTAAAGGGTGTGTTCATATTACAGATGGGAAACTGAGGCGCTGATGTTTTTGGCTGTGTACTGTTTTAGACTGATTTGAAAAAAAAAAGGTGGTTATTTTATGTGTTAAGCACTGAGGATTTCCCTTCAAATCTGTTGGAAATGTTTTGGAAAGGGTGGCAAAATAATTTTTAAGACAGTGGCAGTCAAAATGAACACAAGATAGGGACTGCAAACTTACCTGTGCATGCTGCCAGAGTAGTCTAAAAGCAGGACTTTAAGGCTTGTGCTATAGTACATTGGAAAAATAATTATAACACCTCAGAAGAGTAATCCAAGAAATTGTAGTCTTGAGCTACTCTGCAAGAACTGCGAAGCACAGGGGTGTGGCTAACATCTCTCTTGCCCACAGAGTTCAAATTTTTACACAGCTTCTTCAAGGTGCATAGTAGAATGCAGATTCTCTTTCCCAGATTAATATCCTAAGACAATCTTTTCTCAAATATAAATGAACTCAGTGGCTTTTGTTAGCTTCGTCGCTCCTTTCTCTATCAATTTGTGAAAAGATTACAGTTACCTTTTTTTCCCCGATTTTCAGAAACTTCAACTCTGAATATTTTTCCCTCTTTTTTTCAGGGTGGTCAACTCTCATTCCCATGTGAATTTTAGATATAATTTCTAAACAGTTTTTATTCTGAGCAATAAACCCCCTTTTTAACATGTTTGTTCCTTTTCAGACTGGAATATTTTATTTACTGTGTGAGTGAACTGAAAGAACCTTTTTCCCAGGCCATCAGAACCCATTCTGGGATTTGAAAGGATAGCAATTTTGAGTGATAACACAGCCTATTTTAGTTCCTTAATATCTTTTTTTCCCTGAAAATTCAATATTAGCATTATTGCATCCATATTGTTCTCATTTTTGACAAATTCCATACACACATGGGTTATTTATCATCCAGTATCAACATGTCAGAGTGAGTATGATTAAATCAAAGAAGAAAACAAACAAAAATTAGAAAAAGTCCTACTGTAAACAGCTCAGCAGATTCTTTATTGCATTATTGATTTTAAGCAGCTCTCCTCATTGATTTCGGTGGGGAGTTTGGTTAAAAATCAATAGTATGATATGGCTCCTGATTGTACCTTCAAATTTGTACAAAGATAATAAAAGGACCTTATGTGAGGGAGGGACTTTTTACTAGTATCATTAGTATGAGAGCTAATGGGCTGTATTCTGATCACTGTCACTGCTGAGTAAGTTTTCCTTTGAGGCATCATGCAGATCATGCATATAGAGAACCAGCTGTATGCATGTAATCCATACCTTTCTTCATGCAGGAGTGAACAGCTTTCCACGTCTTCCTGGGATCAGGATTGATTTCTACATATGCAGACACCCTTGGGAGAATTGGAAGGAAGTAAGCAGGAGACACAAGCACTCAGCCCTCGTCTTCTAACAAATTTGGGGATTCGAACACCTAATACCCTTTAGCTATTGTCGTGGATTTGTGTGCTCTGCCACAGAAACGTGTGTCTGTTCTGTGTAGACAAGCAGCTCCCTGACCCCAGTGGAAGGGTATCTTAGAATTATATTTTGCTGAATTCCTTGGTTCACAGAAAGTTATTATCACAAAGGAGCGATGTCTTACTCATCATTGACTTCAGGGGAAGGGCTTTGTAGCTACACAGTGGCTTCAGATTTGGCCTTAGTTCTTCAATCATATTTTACATTCAGCTTTCCAGTTCTGTATCTGTTTTAAATGCGACAGGAGATTTATTGTAAAAGAAGATGGCAGTTTTGAAAGCTTCGGTACATGTATAAGAAATATGAAAGTCACTCACTGCATCCATCCGTCCGTCTGCCCGTCCATCCATCCATCCGTCCATCCATGTGAAGCTGCTTACAGCAGATGAGCTGTGGGATGTAGTGAGGCAGAAGAGAGAAGTCCAGCCATGGGCAGCAGGTGGCTTGGATGGCTGCTCCAGCTTCTGGTTACCAGGGTTTGAAGCAATCCCCACTCTTCTCTTGGTACACCCGTTTCATGGCCTTTCGTGATACCCAAAATGCAAACAGAGACTGCTTTCATTGACTTCTGTGGGATCAAACTGGTACATGCTTTATTTTTTTTGGATTGAAGTTTCCAGTAAAGTTCAGAAGAACACTAAAAAATGTACAGAGCGTGTTTGCTGACGCAAGCGCATTTACCTCAGTCGTGTTTCTAGCAGTGCTTCCAGTAGTCTTAGATATATTTGCTACTGAAGTGACAAACTCAGAAGAAAGCAAAAAATAAATCTGCAGATAAATGGATCTCCAAACACATTCTTGGAATAAAATTAAAGCTAATGATCCAATAATCTCTGACTACTGTAATATGATAAAACATGAAACATACCTTCAAGGTATGCAATGTTATGGAGGTCAGGTTGTTACACTAAGCTTAACTGACCGAATTTCCTCCTTACTTGTAATTATATGCTTTTTCTGTCAATTCCAGAGAGTTATTTATTGGATAGATTTCACATTTTTGATCCACTGATACTGAAATAAACTCTAAGGTTTGATAATAAATATTGCTGATTGTTATTATTAGCTTGGAGGCCTTGAATTTAAAATTGAAGGGTTACAATTAGATAAAGCAGTTAAAGTAGTTTATTCACTATAAAGAATGGCATATCTTTTTTGTAAAAGCATGGAATCTTTATATGGATTGGCTCTATTGTAACCAATGGCTTTTTAAAACTGAAGAGTTTGTTTCCTTCCTTGTATTTGTCTATGAAATACTCAAGGATAAGTTTCCTCCAGATGACAATGTAGATCTCAGAGCAAGTCATAAATTAAATGTTTTCTCTCCTGTGCAAACACACGTGCACACACGTGCTTGTGCATGCACACACATACACATATGTGTATGCTTCCTTTCAGTTCATTAAACATTTATTTCAAGAACCTGGAACTGTTAAGAACTTGAACTGTTCATGCATTTGAAGACCACTAGGTGCTGCCTATTCACGGCAGCAAACCTTACTGTCTCTTATAGTGAGTAAGAGGAAATATGTGAATATGTGAATTATTCATAGTTTCAAACTGAATTTGAGGCCTTTTTCTTCCCAAGGTAATCTGAACAACTGAGAATATAGCTAAAAATATGGTAGAGGGCTTATGTTGTGTAATTAGGAGAAGCATTTCCTCGGCTACTTAGTTTTGAGCCCTCAATTACTGACATGGTGAATAAAAGGTGTCAAGAAAATCCTGCAAGAATCCTTTCCAGTGTTTTAAGAAAGGAAAACAGAAAAAGCCCTCTCGTATTCTGGTCTGGCTGGCCTAGGAGGGATTTACTGTCAGGCGATTACTGAAAATTGAAAAATGCAATTAAGGTTCGCTTAAAAGTTTCTAATCTCACTTTAGCTCTGATGCTTATTACCATTTTAAATGTGACATCTATTGTTTTTTAAATAACATCTGAAGAGCAGGGTTCTTACAGTTAACACTCAATCCTTCCTAATATATTTCATTACCTGCTAATTCTGTACTTGCAACCGCAGATTAAGGACAGACAGGAATAGAAGAAGAAAGTTTTTCAGAGTGGCTATAATAGAAAGAAATAATACAAATCTCTAGCTTTAAATAAGCCCATCTGAGATAGTTGTAAATAAGCTTAAGAGTGAAATGCCAACAGCAATCACAACGTGTGAGTCACTTGTCCACAGGCAAATGGAAGCTCACGGCGGCATGAGATGGCTCGGAGACCTGCATGATTTTGCTGTGCTTAACAAACCTGCATTCCTGTCTTCTAGAAGATGGACTGATTTGAAAAGAAATACGGGACAAGAAATAGAAGAAAAGGACATGGATAGTGTGTCTATATTAGCATATTATGATAAATAAAACATAGAAATAAAATGTGCAGTACACAGAATGTGGGGTTATTGCTGCTACGTGTGTTTGATATCACTGTTGTCCTCTAATGAAAAAGAGATGACATTTCATTCTTCCTTTGACTCAGACTATACTTTTTTTTTCAGTAGGAAGAATAACAGGGATGGAAACTAATGTTGAAAAGCAGAACGAGTGTTATCAAAAGTTTTGGGAAAGATTTAGGTAAAAAAATGCAAAAGGACAATTGTTCTCTCCAGTAAAATGAGCCCAAGAATGAATCTGTACTCGCATCGTTTTCAAGGTCTGGAAAAAAATAATAATGCTCAGGTAAACAATAAGATATAGTAAGTTAGTAGCATAGGTGAAGAGATTAATCACTTTTGTGAAATATCCATCTATTAATACCTCATGTAAAGATTGTCTTAAAGGTGAATGCCAGTCAGTTGACAGGAGCAGGCTGATGGTAAGTGGATGGGTAAGATTCTGAAGCAAAGTTTAGAAACCATCAAACCCCACATGTTGAGCTTTTGGTTTCCCCTCTCTTTAATTGCAAGGTGCAAATTATGTATCCCACAATGATGTTAGGTTCCAGAGAAAGTAACGTGACTCAAAACACACTCAATTTATCAGCAGGAAATCCCATATCCGTTTGAGTTAATGGGTGGTTATTTTTTTCACCTCTAATTTCAGTATAGAAAGGCCTCACCTATCAGTGCTTTGGCTGTTCTTTCATGTTAAGCACTGGCTAGGAGGTGCAGGCTCCTACTAGTTGAGTGGGATGGACATGACATTCCCATCCATGTTTCTGAAACCCTTGTTTTTCACATCCACAGTGAGGTTTGGGACCATACAGTGACAGTGTTCTCTGCTGCAGAGAGTTCTCTCCTTTTGCAGAGCAAGAGACTTGGCATCAACTCTTCATTCTGGCAGCGGTAAGTTGTTTAGACAAATGTGGTCAGAAGAAAAATTGTATGTACTGGAGGTGGGAACAGTCAAGCTCATCTGGTCCGTGTCACTACTTTTTTGTAGTGTTTTGTTTCCCAGCAGTAAAAATGAGCATGATTTGGGGAAGAGTCTAATTGTTTACCTCATTCCCTTCTCCAGGAGATCTTCCAGAAAAACAGCTTTAAATCATGTCTGGGTTACTGAAGAGGTACTGGTTGCAGAGCCTGCCCCAATTAACAGTGACCAGCTGTGTGGTGTCAAAGCTTTAAATTCCAAATTCCTGAAAACCCATCAGCTTTTTAACGGTGTTATTTCCAGTCATACATGGCAAGCTTGACCAAAGGACCTACTTAGTGACTGTCACTGTTCAGAGATTAGTGTGTAAATGCCAGGGTAGTGTCTGATCACACCGCTGCCCAAGTTACAAGGTGTAGACCTTTATTTGTAGTGAAGCTGCCTTCTTTATGACAGTGATGACAAGATCACTGTAACAAACATTTACTCTGCCTAAGGAAGGTAGAAAGGAGAATATCCAGTATCATCTTCTAAAACCAAACATATTTATATCAATAATTAATGGGATGTTAAAGTTCTTCTTGAAATTATATTAAATAACATTAATTTTCAAATCATCTTGCAAACCTGAAGACATTCCAATGAGGATTTCCAGGTTTGTTCTAGAGAAAGTGAAGGAAACTCAGGGATCTACTTATTTGCTTAAATTCCATACAAAGTAATGAAATAGCTTATTTTGTTAAAACAAAATTATAAACTTAAACTGTCAATCAACATAATTTCATGGAAGGTAGATCTTTCTTTCCAAACAAACTAGTCATGTTTATTTTGTAGTGAACTATGGATCTGATGGAGTTGCATTGACACAGTAGTGTTGGATTTCTGCAGTGGGTTTGATATAATACTGTACATTCTGAATAAAAGATGTGATTCATGTGGTACAGCATGCACAGCATATAGATTTAAAACTGGATTACTGAGAGGCCTTGTAATGCAACTGATACCAGGCTGACAGAGCTGGCTGTCTCCAGCAGGTAGCAAAGGGGTCATTAAAGTACTTCAACGCTCTTTTTAAAATCAATTGTGTAGATGATGATACAGAATCTTTGCCTGGATGGTTTAAAGATGACATAAAGATCGACCAGGAAGCAGATAATGAATACAAGTCGCTTTACAGAGAGGACTTAGTTCCCTAATTAAATGCAATTACCCAGTCCAAAGAACTGTGATTCAGAAGAGCCACATCTAAAACCAGGAGTCATTATAGGGCGAAGCAAAATCTGAGCCAGCACTGAGTGCTTTTCAGCAGGGCTACTTTGCCTTGGCCTGTGGCTTTAACTATGCTGTCCCTCATATTCAAATTAACTCTTTAGGGGCCACCTCAGGTATGTCTGTAGTACATTGGCTTGCTTACTCTGTCCTGGTAGATGAGTGACTCAAAGAAGAGTTGACAGTTCACTGTAGGTGAGTATCTCAAAATCAAACATTAATGCTAGGTTTTAGGAAGAAGGAACAAAAAGAAACAGCGGAGTGACTTTGCCAGTGCACATATCAATAGTAAGAGCATTACTAGAATACTGTCTTCATTTTTCACAGTTACAATTCTAGAAGGATGTGGAGATATGGTTGAAGGATACAGAGTGTACAGAGCAATGTATTGGTGAGGTCTGTGGCTATCTCTGCTTGCATTATTGGCTTCTAACTTTTAGAGAGTTTGAAAGAAAGCAGAATGCCTTTTTACCCATGGCCTATGTTCATAACTTCACTTGAGTGGACTTGGTAGAAAAAGTCTGAGTTAAAAGTATTCAGCATTGTTTTGAGAGAATCTGCTCTCCAGTTCACGTCCTGAAGCAGAGTTTCTCTTCAGGGTTCACCCCACTGTTGCTCCTCCTCCTTGTGCTTTCCCTTCCCTGTTTGATTCTCAAATGGTCCTTATCTTGTGACCTTCTTTTTATGAAAGCTTATTGCCCACCTAGAACAAATATTAGACAAGATGAGCAAAGGAGATTAACTAAATAAGTCCTGCAGAGGCAACTGCAAATTACTGCGCTTTTTAAAATTTAAGCCTGAAATTTTTAGAAAAGATGTTAATCATTGTATACTATTCTAAAGGCCCTCTATAATTACCTTTTCCTTTTCACTGACTTCACTGATAGCAGAGGGTGGACCAGTAATGATCTTTGGCTACACAGTGCTTTTTTCCTTTCAATGAAAGGACAATAGATAATTACAGCTTATTAATGGACAAGAGAACAGTTATCTACATACAGGAAAAATGTTAGCATCTTATTCAAAGCTGCAGAGGGAGAACTTTCAATACATAGAGACATTCTGTTTCATGGAAAGGCTTGTTTTTTTGTTCTTCCTCTAAACACTAGTTCTTCAGGGGCTCAGTAACATTTTGCACACTGCATTATTTTGTTATTTTGCATTGTGCGAGGATTTGGAACTTATGGAAAGGGAAATCTACCAAAATTCAAAGCGATTTCTGAATTTTTTTATTGACTCTAGTTCAGATGGGTCCATTTTTTTCAGCTAACTACAAATTTGAAAATGGGAATTTTAAGTACAATGCAAAACACCCTTGCCACTGGAAAACGCTCACAATCTGCAAGCATCCCACATGACATTTCAATATGTGATTTTGCTATTTTTAAAGATCATTTTTTTATATAACTCCAGTAACAACAGGTATTATTTGAATTTAAATGGTTTCCAGAATATTTAATTGGTCTTGTAGCTGCAAGAAACTATATATATCACATTAATAATGCTAGACCACCTGCCTCCTGCCTTGATCAATACATCAGTTGTTAGGGAAGGGATAACTCTGTGCTGTAAATTGTAGCTATTTGTTTGCACTCCAAACCCTTTCCATTCGTTTTTTCTAAAAAGCAAAGAGAAATATGTCCTATTGCCCAATCCCTAACAAATATTGCTATGACTCAGAGATGCAATTTGAGATTAGGTTATTTCCATTTCAAAAGGAGCTTTGAGAAGAGCGGATACATGGAAGATGCAAAACCACCGGAGTGTTTGTGGACCACAGTTTCTGAGCCGTAATAGACTTTTTTCTATTATTTGTTGTTAATAAGATGTACCACAAGATGGCTCTCTAACAACAAAAATAGGCAAAATATCCAGAGCTGGTTCTAAAAATAGTTGTTGAGCTCTGACTGGGAGCAAGTTCTCTGGCACAGACCTGTATGCGGTGCTGTTGGAGATGAGGAGAAACAGTTTAACCACCCTGACAAGACCAAATGAATCACCAGGTTTTTTCCTGGTGTTATTTGCTTACAGGAAGCAACTAGAGTATAATGGCACTTGCTTAAAGGTTTGACAGGAAATAGCTGTGCCCACCTGTGACAAGTTAACAGTGTATTTGTTGAGTGGATGCAATAGCGCAAGAGCTCAATGGCATTTTTACCTGAAGAATAATATAAAAATAATTTATATCCGATTTTGAGTGAAAAAAGTGAAGGATTTGTTCTTATTTTGTACTGTTTTGTTCTCTGCTATCTTTTTGAAAGGAAGATAAGCATATTCTGAACTTCCATTTATTTACAAAAATTATGGACATAGCTATTACTTGACCAATGTACAGGTTTGCTTGTTGGAAACAAAGATTTCCATGTGTGAAAAAGTGTAGTGGGAGAATATACATGGGGAAAATACATACCAAATAAAAGTATCAACCACAACTTTTGTGCCATAATAGTCTTAAACAGGTACAGTCAGAAGTGACTACGAGGAAGGGCCATCTCCTCAGAAGTATGCACTGACTTTGCTAGAGATTAAGCACCAGACTTATGTATTTTTGTGCTTCATCTCATAGGTTATTGACAAAAAGCAAACTTCCCTGCCTGTAGTAAAGGCTAAAACAAACTTCAGTGTTTTTAAAGGCAGTGTCTGGTTTCGGGGAGACATTGGGTAGGTCTACACAGTCCCAGCATGGGTCAATTCATGCCCTGAACACCCAAAAGGCAAAGAGACTAATCTAACTTGACTACTCTAGTGCAATCAAGCCCCTTTTGAATTAAGTGCAAAGTTAACAGCGTGGTGGCAGAAGCAGGGTCAGCATTTGAGTCCCCCATTCTTGCTGAGCAGACCAGGACACATGGAACCCAGAGAAGAAAGTCATAAACTGACCTTAGCTGCTCCTCATCTGTTAGTCATGGCTGCTTGCTGCATTTCAGTAATTGCCCGCATGAGCATTTCTCTTCCCTGTGAGGACAAAAATCAGAGATTAGTTTAAATTCACCTGTTTGAATTTTCCCCTAGATGGAGCAGAAGAGCCCTTGTAGTCAGTTACCAGCTCTCAGCTAAGAGTTATACACTATCCAATTCATAGCAAGGCAAAATAACAGATTAGTTTCAACTATCTTCAGCAGCTTGTTAAGATAACACATCCTGAAATGAAGTGCTCCCATAGTCAGGCATAGCAGAGATTTGATGCTAGAATCTCTTTTTCCTTCCCTCTCAGCTGCTAGCTGCTACCTCAGACCCAGCACCTGACTGTGGAAGGGCTTAGGGAGCACTAATAAATCAAAGGCAGGCACAGATTTGATGTGTTAGTGGGTTTGCTGTGACTGAACTTGGGATAGAGAGCTTAGCCACAACCCATTGTTATTATGGTTCTGATAGAGACCACTTCACAGAGGCTTGTGGTGCTAGTAATGAAATATAAGAGGATTACTGTTTTGGACAGAGATTTATATCTAGTCTTCCCAGCTCTAATAAGAAATGGCCCTAAGCCGCATAAAATGGGATCTAGACTTTCCTAAAGTTTAGTGGTGTTCTGAATGGGGACTTTGGTTCAGGGAAAGTATTTATAAACTTACAGATCCTGAAACGTCTACTCTCTGAGGCCCCCTAGCTCTCTCTACAGTTCCCTATGGAGCAGTCCAGCAAAATTACTGTGATAAAAGTTCTGCCTTGCAGTTTCTCAGCCCTAACCCTGTCCAGGTTTCTCATAAAGGGTTCTTGTTGCCAAGCTAGCCTCTTTTGTTACTGCCCTTCAGGTAAATTGTCTTTCACAGGAGTGAGCTAAGGTTGCAGACAATGCTTGCGGAGTTCTTCTAATTTGTTATAATTTGTTTGATTGCCCATGTGAGAACCTGGGATGGACTGTGTCTGTTGACTGACACCAAGTGAAATGATGTATTAGACACTGAAATGGCTGGATTAAACTGGAAGTCATGGCTGATTCCTTCCCTCCTGCTCTTACAACATCCTGATCACTCTCTATATTGGAAGCTTAACCTCTGGTTACAATCTGTTGCAAAAACTCAATCTGATAAAAATAGCCCATTTTAGGTGGTACTGGAACAAAAAAGGAACCCTAGACCTGTGGGATGGTCCAGGCAGATTATATCCGTTGTTATAGAATCACAGAACAGTTCAGGTTAGAAGGGACCATCTGGTCCAACCCCACTGGTCAAGTGGGGCCACCTATTGTGATATTAGGTTATGTAGGTGCATGTCGTTTATCAAAGTGTATAATATTTTCTTAGATTAGGCATTCTCTGGAAATATGTCACACTGCTAATCAGCATTAGAAAAAAATTTCCCCCCTTGCATGTGTGGTGTTTATGTTCCTAAACAGCTGACAGTGCACCAGAAACCTTCTTTTCACATGCCCAATTTTAACTGAAAGGTGTAGTTCAAGGCTAATATTGAGGAAGATGTTTGCTTAATGGTCAATTTGACTTCCCAGTGCTTGTGCAGCTGGACCTGTATTGGAACAGAGGTCACCTGTATGCCCTCACACAATCGAGTCTGATCAGACATTACAACTGTTAATTTTCAGTTAGGAATTGAAATACTGAAGGTTGGGCTTCCAACACATCTCTGAGCCACTTAAACTGCACATTCCAAGAAGGTACACATCAGCATCAGGCTGCTCTCGAGTGAGCAGCACTGGAATGGGTAGTGCCCTCCTGGTTTTCTCTTACACTCATCCAGCCAGGAGAAATAAAAGATTAGCCCTGAGTGAGACTGCCAATATCACTTTGAAGAATATATACGAAAAACCAAGTGGCTGTAGCATCAAATCCCAAAGTGTGTCTCCTGAGAAAGAACAAATGCTTTCTGCTGTACACCATAAATTCCTCATCGGTGAAAGAGCTGCAGGTGCAAGAGCTGAGGTTCAGAATTCCCAGGCTTTATCCTGCTTTGCCGCACAGTATTTTGCATGTTGAATACAGTTGTTTTCCTGTCAGTAGGTATAAGGAGAGGTGTATGTGGTGTTTTATACCTACCTTGAATGTCTTAAAGCTGTTCCTGACACCTTGTACTGGGTATGTCAGGAACAGCATCTTGCCTGTTTCTCTATTGTTGTGCCAAGGTTTTTAGACTTTTTTTTTAAAGCTGGTACTCTATCAAAATATCAGTACAATTAATGCCTTGGAGGTGTTTTCTAGTGAGGATGTAGCTATTAGCAGAGCCAGTAATAAATAGGTTAAAAAAATATGAAAAATGTCTTCATCTAGCAACGATATCTTTCAGGCTTGTGTGCTACTACATACGCTCATAGCAGGTCTTCCAGGGTCAGTCCTCTAAGTGAGAAGGTGTACAAGTTCCTTCATACAGATAACAATCTGCAGCAGAACTAATTCCCTGGTTACTCACATGTTTTTGTGCGTACAGGACTCGGCAGCTCTGTATTTGCATTGTGCAGTTATAAATGCCAAGTTGAATGGTGTTTAAGTGGTTAAATTCTCACATGAAAGAGATACCATAGCACTGTAGTAGATGTCTGTGCATTGGTCCAAGGCAGTGTTTTCTGCAAAATTCTGTACTAAATTACAATAATAATACTTTATTTGCTTAATGTCAAGCTATCATCAATCCCATGCAAATTGTTAGCTTTGCAACAAAACACCATGTAATTGTCACTACAATCTTAAGCCTCAGCAGTCTTGATTTTCAAACTACTAGTTCATCAATAAACCATTGTAAAGGCTTTAAGCTCCAACAGGAATGCAGTAAGGAAGCTCTTTTCATCTGTGATGTCAATAAGCTGAGGTGAGACAAGAAACTAGATTCATCAAAGTGACAAGTGGATATATATATTTTAACCGCAATGAATAAATGACATCCCTATTAATGATTTATCTCCTTTCAACTTTAACAAACAGTACTAGTGATAATGACTAAATTTTTTTTGCATTAGGAAAGTAAACTGACACATACCTAACATCGTCAAATAGAGCCTAGTTCGATATTCATAAATGCTAGCTTTGTATATGGAACGCAAGTTGGTAATTACAACCAGAACTATTCATTTCCTTTTTTAAAAGTAGATACCTGGGAATGCCATTTAGTCATTACTCAGAATTACTTGTTATCTTTGATGAACTTAGTCTGTGCTTTCATCTGGTATCAGACTGCATGCTAATGCCAATCAAGAGTGTAAATATGCAAAGAAAAAAAATATTTGGATGCAAATTTTGAATACGCTTGGTGTCATTTTCATTCTGTTCCCATTGAATCAGAAACTGCAGTGGCAGCACCCTCTTCAAAAATGCTGCCACTGGGCCAAGAGGGGATATCACCATGCTTAGATAAATCCATCTCTATTCTTGTGACAAGAAATGCACTGTAAATGGGCATTTTTCCTATCCCTCAGTCCATTCCATTTGTTCCTATTCTTATACCAATTTCGAGCCACTCACCCGTACCCTGCCCATTAGAGCTGGTTAGTACGTGCTGTTCATTTATCATACGGGAAATAGGCTGCTTCACCAGTCAGATGTTTTACGGGAAGGTATCCGTTTCAGCGAGGCTTTTTCTGAAGGCTTGAAAAGCAAGGGAGAGAGCCCGTGTTCCAGGGCAGCCCCACGATCTGAAAACAGAAAATCAGCACTTTGGCACAGCTCTGTTTTGTGCAAACAACGGAAACGGGTTATTTTTATCCTAGTACAGAATAAAAAACACAGCAGCAACAATAAATGTCACAACCTGAAGAGCTGCCACAAAACAGAAATGTCATCCTCTGGTCAACTTTTGGAGACATTTAGTTTGGAGATCTAAGTCAGTGTTGAAGACAAAAAAAAAAAAAAGAAAAGAAAAGATGATGTAGCTGTGTTTCTGCAGTTAGCTTCTGTTTTTTTCACATCCCTATAGTTAAAATATCTGTTTTAAGCTTTCCTGTGGTCTCTGTCATTATACGCTTTAGGTACTTCAGAGGAAATTTTGAAACACAAATACTCAATAATAATAATAATAATAAAACCAGCAATAACAATAACTATGAATGTTAGGGAGGCAATTACTATTTTGGCCTTTGAAAAGCTGTCCCACTGAATCATTAAACTTCCCAGTGTTCTCTAACTTCAGTACATTTATCTGTAGGGAGATTAATGCTCTTTTGGAGTTATGGGTCATTTTTCAAAATGCTGGTTTCCTCCTGTTGCCTGTTTTTTTTTCTCAAGATGCCCTTACTCCATGGTGATGCTGGTTACTACATTAGCTCTTCACCTCTGAAGAGCTGGAGGAAAGATTTTAACCTTTCACACTTGTCCCTTATATTTACTCACTCATAAACTGCAGCAGAGGAGGAAATGCAGAGTAGAGCTGGGGCAGGAGGCACAGTGCAAGCTTGGAGAGGGGTAATGCTAGTACAGCTGTGAGGGAAGCAATTTTTAAATTTTAACCTAGTTAAACCTGAGTTAGACTGGCAGCACCGAGGTCAATGCATTGTATCAGCTACACCGAGATGAAATCAGGACTTCACCTTTTTCTGCTTGTTGCAGATTCAGTGTCTCACTCTGGCAAGGCTGTTAAGAGCTCTCTCCCCACCTCCTGAGATCAGACAGTAACCTTGAAGGATAGCCATTTGCATAAAATATGTTACAAATACTGGATTTCTGAACAGAGGCTTCTGTTAACATATTTCTTCTATTTCAATAAAAGCACATTAAAAAAAAGATGGTTATTTGGAATTGTCATGCATTACAGTGAATACAAATACACTCTTATAAATGAATAAAATGCTAAAGCTTCTTATGTTAGGATCTGTCACTCAGTCTCAGTGGAACTTTATCCTCTTCGTAAAGGCTTAAATTTTCTACTGAAATAAATATAAATCAGCACCTCATTCGAAGTCATTGAAATGGTGGTTTGCTTTGTTTTTCTTGACAAAAGTCAGATGGGATCCAGTTGACAAGCTTGTGGTAAATGCGTTAGTGGTCAGACTAATCACCTTTAATCATTTCAAGCCCTGAGCCATTCTGACATTAAAAGGGAAAAATCCAGGCATTGCTGTCTGCACCTTCCTGAGAAAAACTCTGTCTTTGGGTGCAAAGCCCAGTGGGGGCCATGGCTGAGGAAAGACGAGCCAGAGGGAATAATAAAATAAGTTCAGCTAGCCCGGAAATATTCTTTGTGCTTGTGAAGGCCCTCACAAGGCTCAGGAGGGTGCTTCTGTTGCCCTTCAGACATGCCTTAACCTAACTGGGGAGGTGCAGGGCAAGCGGGTGGATAAATGATAGATAGTGCCTCCCGTCATGGTGTGTGATGGGCTGTGCAATTAAGCAGAGCGGTGCTATTCAGGAGCTTGAGAAAGCAAGTTTTGAGAAGCTGGCTGTCGGGAAGAAGCGAGTGTGTTGTTCGTGATGGCTCACTCCCAGGAAGAGGGCTCTCAATCTCTTTCCCAATGGGGATCTTTTACAGAAAGCCATAGCAAACATCAGGCCAGGCATCAGCCAGTTCTGTGGTGTCCTCAGATTTCAGAAATAGTGTGTATAGGCCATTTTGTTATTTACACTGAAAATCACAGCTTCCTACCAGAAATTGGGGAGGTTAAATGAGATTTGTTAGCATCTCTGGAACTCCTGCTGAGCTGTGGTCCGTGGTCTTCATGCAGGTGTTGATAGTGTCTCTGTATGACAAGCAGTCAGCGTATAGAAATCAAAATGGTTGTTCAAATGGTTGTTCAGCATGAATGTGATTTGCGGCCACAGACTCTGCAGTACATCTGAACCATCTCTGGTCTTGTCATAATAAGATGTAGAGGAAAATTTTCTTTGCGAAAAAAAAAGTGTTAACAGAGCTTTTCAAGTGAAGTTTCTACTCTTTTGCCCAGCTTCTTTCAATTATTATAAGAGTTGAGAAACACATATTTGCTTCCCCCTTCCCTCCTCTCTTTCAGCTCTCCCTTCTCCTTGCTCCTCGAACTCTGCCAGGCTCTAGCTGCTGTACCTGAGGTGCTCTTGGAGCTGACTTGTTCCCAACAGCATCTAGGAAAAAACATTTGGACTGGGACCAAAAAAGGGCAAATGGAAAGGAGGGGATAAGGTATGCGTTACAGACCATTTGTTTTCAGCCTTTTCTGTCCCCCGTGGCATCATGCAATCAGTTCTTGATTATCTACATGAACAGAGATTTAAAACGGCGCGTGTAAAGCAAAAATGTAGCTAATGCAAACCATATGGCAATTAGACTATCAGAACATTCAGTGAAAAATATAATGGGGAAAGGAAATAAGGCCAGTAAAACTCCTGAGACTGGAGTGTGGTGGTCCCTGGGACAATACTGATTTGAGCTGGTGAGTCCACACTGCCCTGTGGCACCTGATTCCAGACATGTGCAAGATCAGGGAAGAGCCATCTCTGTCTAAGAGTGGGTTACTTTGCTACACTTCAGTCTGCTGCAAAATAATCCAAAGGTAGCGACTCCAAAGAAGATGGAGGACCCCCTTTCTTCCTATATTTCAAGAGGAACAATGATCACAGTCCCCTGAAATCTATCCTGTCCTAAGACTGAGTTCAGTAAAGAGCTTTGAACAGTCACATCCTTCTCTAGCTGGTGAATTAACTTGGTACCAAGTTGTTCTAGTTTTCTTATTGACAAAACTAAAGAAAACTGTGTTCACAGAGTCCCTCGGTTTTCTCATCCCTTAATCAGCAGAGTTCAGAGCAACATCCAAGCCCTAGGCTTACTTATTTTCTACACACAAGCAAAAGTCGTGATCAACTCCTGTAACTTAATGCCAATGTAAAATACAGCCCTTACCTTTCAGCAATTGCGTTTCAAATCTGCTGCTTGAATAACTGGGTTTGGAAATTATTCATCCCACTGTGGTTTCTCTGTGGCTGCCGGAAGAAAGGAAATCTTTGTCCATGCTCAGCAACCATCCACTGCAGGTGAAGCTGCTCAGTGGTCAGCAACACATGCAATCACAACAGGTGAACACCAGTTAAAGCTTGAATGTGAAACATCCCAGCTGCTCGATGCCCTGGCTGAGAAATGAAGGACCCAGGATCAGAGAAGGTTCCTGTCTGATGAGTAGAAAGTGACAGCCTGTAAGCAGTTAATTGTTTAGTAGCACCATCAGGCTTTATAGCGCTTTACTCACCTAGAAGATAAAGCTGAAGAAGTTGCTTGAGCAACTTATATAAGAATGTCTAATTTGTTTGCAAATTTACCATGTTTATCCTGTCCTGGTACACTCCAGTTCTCAGTGGAAGGAAACGAGAAATAAATGGCCTTAAAAACGTTTCTCTTAAAAACTGCTATCTGCTGATAGTTTGATTGAGATACAAAAAGGCTTTGCTGTTTGGGAACACTGAACATCACCCTATGGGATTAAAAGCAAAGGCTCTGTAGTGCATTGTGAAATGGATTCTGAGATTTCAGAAGATGGCAAAAACTTTCAGAGGGACTCGCATATAAAACTGTTGGGAGGGAAAGCAGTAATCAGGATTCTTGCAATGAGAGGACTGGCACCAGGTAGCCCAGGTGCTAAAGAATGTTACTGGAAGGATCCTGCAACCTCTTCCTATCTGCCATGGCTGTCAGAGTGTACTTTCCAGTGAGTCTAATACTGGTCTTTCATTCAGTAATAGAATACTAAGGGGAAAAGATCTCCACACATGCCTGGGAGACAGAACTTCCGTTCTCTCAGTTCCCCGTGCCTGCCCCCCCCCCCCCACAAAAAAAAAAGTAAAATCTGTGCATATTTACAGAGAACAACTTGTACCACCCAGGCTAGATTATTTTTTGATAGAATTACTAAATTAATGGAGGATAGGAATGAAATCGATTAAGCAGTTCTGAGCTTTCAGTAAGGTATTTGATGCAGTGTGTCAAAAAATCTGGTGTGAAAAATGAGTAGCCATCTGAGCTGCAAAGAAACTGTTGTGAGAGCTGAGGATTGAATCAAGGACTTAAGGGGAGGGAAAGAAAGTTCAAAAAATAAATGACAATGACAAACCAGAAAGAGGTATTTGCTCTGGGCTCTCCAAAATCTGCTGTTCATTTCACTGGCATTTCATGCTGTTATGAGGGAGCTGTTATGAGAGGTGGAGGTAACAGTAAATTAGGAGATTCAGCTGAGTTAGAAAAATGAGCAGGAATTAGTACAAAAATGAATTTCCCCTCAGCCTCAGATTAATTCAGCAACACCCCCTGGCTCCCCCCCCCCGCCCAATCCTGGACACCCCATAAAAACCTAAACCAACATAATACACTGGGAGAAGGGGAAAGAAACACAGCGGGACTGAAACGTGTGCCTAGAAGGAGTGGCATGGCAGGGTTGGCTCGGATCTTGGTGCAGAGAACGAAAGGAGACCTCTTGGCCACCTGACTGCTGGTTCAACCCATCTCACCATCCAGCTGGGGACCCTCTGGGCTGTGGGTTTTTCTTCTCTCTCACA